>CM045988.1:14443082-15043082 GCA_025175895.1 Wurfbainia villosa | reverse complement strand
CTTTGGGAGCCTCAGAGGCTGCCACATACTCAGCTTCCATGGTAGAGTCCGCCATGAATTTCTGCTTGACACTCCTCCACACAATGGCTCCACCTCCCAAAGTAAACACAAAACCTGAGGTAGACTTACTGTTATCCCTATCAGATTTGAAGTCGGAATATGTGTAACCCATAGGGAGTAATTGGTCTACCTGGTAAACCAGCATATAATCCCTAGTATTTCTCAGGTACTTCAATATATGCTTTACCGTAGTCCAATGTCCCTGCCCTAGATTACTCTAATATCTTCTGACCTTGCCCACGGCAAAGCAGATATCTGGTCTCGTACATAGCATCGCATACATGAGGCTTCCTACTGCCGAAGCATAAGGAACCACCTTCATCTCCTTTATCTCCTCAAATGATCAAGGACACATCTCCTTAGATAAAGGAACTCCATGGCTGAAAGGTAAAAAACCCCTCTTGGAGTTCTACATGCTAAAATGATCCAAAATCGTGTCTATGTTTGAAGCTTGGGATAAGCACAACATCCTTTTCCTGCGATCCCTTATAACCTTAATCCCAAGGATGTGTCCCACCTCTCCCAAGACCTTCATTTCAAACTGTTTGGACAACCATACCCTTACGCCCGATAACACCTTGATATTGTTGCCAATCAACAAAATGTCATCTACGTATAGTACAAGAAATACCACTACATTTCTGTCACATCTCTTGTATACACAAGACTCATCCGGACTTTGAATAAATCCATAAGACTGGATTACCTCATCAAAGTGGAAGTTCCAAGACCTCGAAGCTTGCTTCAATCCATAAATGGACCGATTAAGCTTACATACAAGATGCTCTTTGCCCTTAGCAATGAATCCCTCTGGTTGCTTCATATAGATGTTTTCCTCAAGACTTCCATTAAAGAAAGTTGTCTTGACATCCATCTTCTGTTAGTTAAAGCCCTAGAACCAATCATGTGATGGTTGAATAGGGAACATTTTGTATCATATTCTATAAAGGCAAAGGATTGGTTATTATATTTACATCTTGCTTGTGCCAGCTAATTTAAATATAATAATGCCCTAGAAAAGTAGGTTCTTATCTACAGCACATCAATTGGCAGAATTGATTATGAGAGGCTATAGAGAACACTTTCCTAAATGTTCCTAGTCGAGTATTAATATGCAAGGGCAATATTAATACATAAAGACTAGCATGTAGGTCAATTGATGACTTGATCTCACAAATCATGGATATATGATATCAAGTTGACACATGGGTATATATTGGAGAATATATACTGAACTGACCCGCCATGAGAAAGTTTCATGGATCGTTATATGAGTGTCATAAACTTTCTCATGTGACTATTGGTATGAATAGTCCTTAGACCTGAAGTCACTATGGTTCCCTACATAAGGAGTTATGTACTTTGGTATCGTCAAACGTCACCCGTAACAGGGTGGACCATAAAGGCGATTACTGGGTATGTAACAAATTATGCGGAGGGATGTGAGTGATGTAGATGGGATCTATCCCTTCCATATGACGGGAGTGATATCGGTGGGCCCCTTGATTGAGTAGAACTACTAAAACGCATGGCCATGCTCGAATGAGTCAATATGAGATATTGAGCTCATTTGTTTGAGTTAGTTTACTCAGGGATCAAGAAACACATAGATTGATCGAGGATGACACGGTCTATGCCTCATTGATCAATCTGATATCAAGGATAGAAGGACACGGTCATATATTATAGTAGTCACGGAAAGGTTAGTCGGATCTTGACTTATCTCGTAACTTGGGTAGCAATGATGTATTGCTAGATGCCGCTCATTGCTTGTGTATCTAAAAGAGTTTAGATCCACTGCCAACGTTATGAGAGCCTATAGGGTCACACACAAAGAGCATGATAATTAGAGGAATTAGAGTATTCTAGTTTGACTAGAGTAATTTGGGAATAAGCTTAAGTAGAAAATGGTTTTTGGACTTTAAGCTTAATGAGAATTTTAGCTAATTGATTTAATGAGATTAATTCAATATGTTACCTTATTGATTTAATAAGATTAATTCAATATGATAACATAAGCTTAATTGAATTAATAAGATTAATTCAACATGCATGAAAGCCACATAAGAATGCCACATAAGCATGCCACCTAAGCATCCACCTAAGCATCCACCTAAGCTAGATGAGGTGGAAGAAGACAAATTGGTTTTTGTTTCCTTAAGTGGCCGGCCAAACAAGGATATGTCTCAATGCAATGGATTGTATTGAATGTGTGGAGGTGAAAGGGTTTTTTCAACCCTATAAAAGACACCCTAAGTGGCCGGCCAAAGAAGAGGGATTGGCTTTTGTTGTTGGTGGAAGCTTTGGTTGTGTTAGTGGTGAGAAAGCTTGGTGGAAGCTTTGGTTGTGTGGGTTTGTGAGTGTAGGCTAGCAAGAAGAGGAGTCTTCTTCTTCCTTTCTCCTTTTCCCTCTCTTCCTCTCCTTTAGGGACTTCTCTAGCAAGAAGTAAAGGAGAGCTCTTCTAGTTTTCCTTTTGTGAGACAAGAGCGTGCTCGTGTGGATACGTATAGAGGCACGGACACTTGAACGTGCTAAAGATCCAACAAACCGAAAGGAAAAGCGGGATTAACAAGGGCACACAACAAAGGTAATCCTCTCCTATAAGATAGGTTTGGTTTAGAGAAATTTATTTTATACGAGTTTGCTTTCGCATGGATCACTTGGAAGGGATCCTATTTTCCGTTGCGCATATGCCATTTGGCATAAAGAGATCCCTACAAGTGGTATCGAGCTGCCACTTGCGAAAGATCGTATAAAAATAGGTTTTCTCTATTTTATATGTGATATAGAAGTAGGATAAATTTTATTATGAGTTGATAATTGCATTAGCAAATTTTCAAACATAATAAAATATCCAATATCTTTTAAAAGTTAAAATGACATGGTGCATGGTTATGCCCTAGTCCCAAAAAGTTTGTGATTGTGTGTTGTAATTATTAATACGGCCTGCGTGTCGTGCCTTTCTCCTAATATTCTTGTTGTAAAATTAGTTTTAGACTCGAATGTAACTCGAGTATTTCTCCTTTTGTAATGTACAAAACAAGGATGGAGGGTCCATTGGAAGATGAGGTTACAAGGAGGAAGTCAACACACAAGACAACCAAAAGGAAGCACTTAGGAGAAGATGCTATCCCTAGGTTGACCAATCAATCTTTTCATTGGCTTGAGAAGATTGTAGAATAAGGGCCATAACCATGACACGTTAGTTTAATATGTATGTGATGCATGTTAGTTTAGCTTGTATGTAATGCATGATTAGTTTAGCTTATATGTGATGTATGCTAATATGTATATGATACATGTTTATTTCTTAATAAGTCTAAACTATATGCCTACCAAAGTTGGTACTCACTACTTCCTCGATCATTTGTTATTGGGTTTGCCAAAGCAAAGCAATGCATTTTATCTTGGAGGGGTGCGAGTGGACAATCGTGATGTCCCGCTATCAGTCTTGGTTAAGACTTAATTAAGTGTTTTCTTAATTGGTTAAGAAAGTAGAGGCATATATTAGCTTTGAACATAAGTGTTAACATTAGTTTTGTGTGATTTCCGAACATCAGCTTTGTCTTAGAAGTGGTCGTTGTTAGTGCCTATAAGATTCATATATCTCCACAATGATATGATATTGTCCACTTTGGGCCCAAGCCCTCATGGTTTTGTTTTTGGGCTTTACCCAAAAGGCCTCATACCAATGGAGATATCTTTTTTCTTATAAGCACATGATCTTTTCCATGTCTTACCAATGTGGGACTTTGATTGTATTCCCCATACTCCCAACAATAGCTCAAAGGACCACATTGGGCCCCCTCGCCTATCCTCCTCTTAATTGCCTTAAATGTCCGATCTTCAACCCACTGCACTTAATGTTGTTCGTCCCATGACCCAACTAGACTTCCTTCCCGATGTCCTGTCCTTGATCCGTGGAGCTCAACTTCCTTCTTTGAGGTTCATGGAACTTGAGGATTACCTGGCTCGATAATTGTTAGTGCTTATAAGCTTCATATATCTCCACAATGATATGATATTGTCCACTTTGGGCCCAAGCCCTCATGGTTTTGTTTTTGGGCTTTACCCAAAAGGCCTCATACCAATGGAGATATCTTTTTTATTATAAGCACATGATCTTTTCCATGTCTTACCAATGTGGGACTTTGATTGTATTCCCCATACTCAAAATGTTGATATCCAAGAAGGCCCACTGTGCTCGCCACACTAGTCGTTTAGGAATAAACACTAAACTAATCTAAAACTTAACCAAAGCTATTAAAGAGTTACATCAGATGTAATTGGCAAAAGATTGCCTACCTAATTATACTACGTCTTGGGCGATTAGCCAAAGCTAACTCAAGACGAATTATGATGTGGATCTTTATCCCATATAAATTTATAGCTAAATAGTAGCTATGAGAATTTAGTGGGAGCCTCATTTAATTAAAGGCCTAATTAAATGATTTAGGTATGATACTTAACATTGCATTTTAATGTTGTAGATCACCATGTCATCTAACACGACACACCCCCTCAACTTGCGATCTGTCCTTGAGAAGGAGAAGCTCAATGGAGCAAACTTTCTTGACTGGTATAGGAACTTGAGGATTATCCTCAAGCAAGAACGCAAACTATATGTCCTAGAGCAGGCTACAAATACCCGCCTTACGGCCACTCTCGAAAAGGATGCTTATAAGAAGCATCAAGATGACGCATTAGGTGTGTCATGCCTTATGCTTGCCACCATGAACTCTGAGCTTCAGAAGCAACATGAGAACATGGATGCCTATGATATGGTTGAGCATTTGAAACAACTATATCAAGGACAAGCTAGGCACGCTTTGAAGTGTCTAAGGCTCTTTTTGCATGCAAGATGCAAGAAGGAACACTGTAGGAACTCACATACTCAAAATGATGGTATGTTGAGAACCTTAAGACTAGGTTTTCCAGAGCCAAGAATTGGCAAGATGTTATCCTGCAATCGCAAGCATACAATCAATTCCATGAATTATAACATGAATGAAATTGATAAACCTTTGGAGATTCTCAATCTCAAGAAGAAAGTTAGTAATGTACTAATGGTCAAGAAGGACAAAGGTAAGCGTAAGACCAAATCCACTTCAAAGGGTAAAGGTAAAGTACCATATTTTATAATAAAGGACAAATGTTGTTCCATTTATTTAAATGAAATGTTCTATTGTAATGCACCACTTATGAATGGTCTCTATGTTGTAGATTTAGATAACCCAATTTATAACGTAAATACCAAGCGGTTGAAATCGAATGATTTGAACACATATCTCTACAACCTTTATCGCCTAGGTCACATAAATGCAAAACGCATATCCCAACTCCATAAAGATGGATTATTGGACTCATTTGATTTTGAATCATATGAGGTATGCGAGTCTTGTCTTTTAGGAAAGATGACTAAAACTCCATTTAGTGGACATGGCGAGAGGCGAGGACTTGTTAGGACTCATACATCGATGTATGTGGCCCTTTCAATGTCGGGAGGAGGCTATAAGTACTTTATTACTTTCACTGATGATATGAGTAGATTTGGCTACTTATATTTGATGAGACATAAGTCAGAATCCTTTGAAAAGTTCAAAGAATTCAAGAATGAAGTACAAAACCAACTTGGTAAGCGTATTAAGCTACATCGATCAGATCGAGGTGGTGAATACCTTAGTCAAGAGTTTCGTGATCACCTGGCTGAGTGTGGGATAATATCCCAACTCACTCCACCTGGAACACCACAATGGAATGGTGTATCTGAGAGGAGAAATCGTACTCTATTAGATATGGTACGATCAATGATGAGCCAGACTAATCTACCTACTTCCTTTTGGGGTTTAGCTCTAGAGACAGCCGCTTTCACACTTAATCGCGTTCCATCAAAAGCCGTAGAAAAGACACCATATACGATATGGACCGGGAAGAGTCCCAAAATGTCTTTTATAAAGATTTGGGGTTGTGAAGCATACGTTAGACGTCAAGTCTCAGATAAACTAGGACCCAAATCAGATAAGTGTTATTTTGTAGGATATCCCAAGGAAACTAAGGGATATTACTTTTACAATCCCACACTTGGCAAGGTGTTTGTTTCCAGAAATGCTGTCTTTCTAGAAAGAGAATTTATTTCTAGAAATACTAGTGGGAGTAAAATTCATCTTGAAGAAGTTCAAGATGATGATAACACTAAGGCCGATGGAAAATGAGCAGGCACCACAAAGTGTTGTGGATGAGGAATTTGTTGCCCAAAGAGTTGTGGAGCAAACACACATTCAAGTAGACCAACCTCTTCGTAGATCTAATAGGATCGTCGTCGGCAGAGAGATATTCTTTTCTCTTGGTAGACAGCGGTGAAGTATTGCTCGATCTTGGCGAGCCTACATCCTATCAGAAGCTATGATGAGCCAGTTGAGAAATCGCGAGAGGCCATGAGATACGAAATGGAATCCATGTACACTAACCAAGTATGGACTTTGGTTGATCCACCTGAAGGGGTAAAACCCATTGGGTGTAAGTGGGTCTTTAAAGTAAAGACTGACATGGATGGTAATAAGAATACCTATAAAGGTAGATTGGTGGCTAAAGGATTCAAACAAATTCATGGTATTGACTATGAAGAAACCTTTTCACCGGCGATGCTTAAATCCATTCGGATCATACTTGCTATTGCAGCCTACCACGATTATGAGATCTGGCAGATGGATGTCAAAACCGCTTTTCTAAATGGAAAGCTACTCGAGGATGTGTACATGACACAGCCTGAGGGTTTTGAAGATCCAAAGCATCCTGGAAAGGTATGCAAACTGCAAAGGTCCATTTATGGACTAAAGCAAGCCTCTCGAAGCTGGAATCTTCGATTCGATGATGCAATCAAAGAGTTTGGTTTCATCAAGAATGAAGATGAACCTTGTGTCTACAAGAGAAATAGTGGGAGCACAGTTGTATTTCTTGTCTTGTATGTAGATGACATACTTCTCATCGGAAATGATATTCCCTCACTCCAGTCTGTGAAGATATGGTTAGGGAATTGTTTCTCGATGAAAGACTTAGGTGAAGCTGCCTATATTCTAGGCATCAAGATCTATAGAGATAGATCTAAAAGATTACTTGGCCTAAGTCAGAGTACATACATTGATAAAGTGCTAGATCGTTTTGCTATGCAAAATTCTAAGAAAGGGTTTCTGCCTTTATCACATGGTGTGAGTCTTTCGAAGACTCAATGTCCCTCTTCTAAGGAGGAGAGAGATCGCATGGATAAGATCCCTTATGCATCAGCTATAGGGTCTATCATATACGCCATGCTTTTACTTCTGGCGTCTCGTATGCTTTGAGCATGGCCAGTAGATACGATCGGATCGGTGAAAGTCATTTGGATAGCGATCAAAATATTCTTAAGTACTTACGAAGAGCGAAAGAATATTTCACGATATTTGGAGGCAATGAGGAGCTAAGCGTAAAGGGTTACGGTGATGCAAGCTTCCAAGCAGACAAGGATGACTATAGATCGCAATCGGGTGCGTGTTTTGCTGAATGGTGGGGCTGTGGTGGAAGAGTTGAGCGGACACGATTCTTGATTCTACCTGAGCCGAGTATATTGCGGCATCGATGCGTGAAAGGAGGTTGTTTGGCTCCATGAGTTCATCGATGAACTTGGGGTAGTTCCTAGCATTGCAGATCCAATAGACCTCTATTGTGACAACAATGGGGCTATTGCACGAGAGCTAAGGAACCTCGATCACATCGTGGACCAAACACATCTTCGGCGCTTCCATCTCATTCGAGAGATCATCGATAGAGGAGATGTGAGGATATCTGAGCAAGCCGAAGCTAACATCGCAGATCCATTGACAAGGCTTTGTGAGAGGAAGCATGATGGTCACACTAGGTCACTAGGTATTAGATATCATAGTGATTGGTACTAGTGCTAGTGGGAGATTGTTAGTTAAAGCCCTAGAACCAATCATGTGATGGTTGAATAGGGAACATTTTGTATCATATTCTATAAAGGCAAAGGATTGGTTATTATATTTACATCTTGCTTGTGCCAGCTAATTTAAATATAATAATGCCCTAGAAAAGTAGGTTCTTATCTACAGCACATCAATTGGCAGAATTGATTATGAGAGGCTGTAGAGACCACTTTCCTAAATGTTCCTAGTCGAGTATTAATATGCAAGGGCAATATTAATACATAAAGACTAGCATGTAGGTCAATTGATGACTTGATCTCACAAGTCATGGATATATGATATCAAGTTGACACATGGGTATATATTGGAGAATATATACTGAACTGACCCGCCATGAGAAAGTTTCATGGATCGTTATATGAGTGTCATAAACTTTCTCATGTGACTATTGGTATGAATAGTCCTTAGACCTGAAGTCACTATGGTTCCCTACATAAGGAGTTATGTACTTTGGTATCGTCAAACGTCACCCGTAACAGGGTGGACCATAAAGGCGATTACTGGGTATGTAACAAATTATGCGGAGGGATGTGAGTGATGTAGATGGGATCTATCCCTTCCATATGACGGGAATGATATCGGTGGGCCCCTTGATTGAGTAGAACTACTAAAACGCATGGCCATGCTCGAATGAGTCAATATGAGATATTGAGCTCATTTGTTTGAGTTAGTTTACTCAGGGATCAAGAAACACATAGATTGATCGAGGATGACACGGTCTATGCCTCATTGATCAATCTGATATCAAGGATAGAAGGACACGGTCATATATTATAGTAGTCACGGAAAGGTTAGTCGGATCTTGACTTATCTCGTAACTTGGGTAGCAATGATGTATTGCTAGATGCCGCTCATTGCTTGTGTATCTAAAAGAGTTTAGATCCACTGCCAACGTTATGAGAGCCTATAGGGTCACACACAAAGAGCATGATAATTAGAGGAATTAGAGTATTCTAGTTTGACTAGAATAATTTGGGAATAAGCTTAAGTACAAAATGGTTTTTGGACTTTAAGCTTAATGAGAATTTTAGCTAATTGATTTAATGAGATTAATTCAATATGTTACCTTATTGATTTAATAAGATTAATTCAATATGATAACATAAGCTTAATTGAATTAATAAGATTAATTCAACATGCATGAAAGCCACATAAGAATGCCACATAAGCATGCCACCTAAGCATCCACCTAAGCATCCACCTAAGCTAGATGAGGTGGAAGAAGACAAATTGGTTTTTGTCTCCTTAAGTGGCCGGCCAAACAAGGATATGTCTCAATGCAATGGATTGCATTGAATGTGTGGAGGTGAAAGGGTTTTTCAAACCCTATAAAGACACCCTAAGTGGCGGCCAAAGAAGAGGATTGGCTTTGTTGTTGGTGGAAGCTTTGGTTGTGTTAGTGGTGAGAAAGCTTGGTGGAAGCTTTGGTTGTGTGTGTTTGTGAGTGTAGGCTAGCAAGAAGAGGAGTCTTCTTCTTCCTTTCTCCTTTTCCCTCTCTTCCTCTCCTTTAGGGACTTCTCTAGCAAGAAGTAAAGGAGAGCTCTTCTAGTTTTCCTTTTGTGAGACAAGAGCGTGCTCGTGTGGATACGTATAGAGGCACGGACACTTGAACGTGCTAAAGATCCAACAAACCGAAAGGAAAAGCGGGATTAACAAGGGCACGCAACAAAGGTAATCCTCTCCTATAAGATAGGTTTGGTTTAGAGAAATTTATTTTATACGAGTTTGCTTTCGCATGGATCACTTGGAAGGGATCCTATTTTCCGTTGCGCATATGCCATTTGGCATAAAGAATTCCCTACATCTTCCACACCTCATAATCCATATGAGCTGCTATGCAAAAGAGAATCCGGATAGACTTAAGCATGGCTACCGGCGAAAAGGTCTCCTCATAATCGATACCCTCTTTCTGAGTATACCCATTCGCAACAAGCCTTGCTTTGAAGGTCTCAACCTTCCCATCTATTCCTCTCTTTCTCTTGTAGATCCACTTGCATCCAATGGTTTTTACACCATCGGGTGGCTCTACTAGCTCCCAGACCTGATTTGAATCCATAGATTCAATCTCAGCATTCATTGCACTTTGCCAAGATACCGCATCTTTATCTTGGATTGCCTCGTCATATGTCTAGGGATCAGGTTCATGTTCGCCAGGGACCAAATCAGAAGATTCTCCAAAGAACATGAATCTTTCAGGTTATCTCACAACCCTCCCACTACAACGAGGTATCACCTGTGTATCCTCTGTGACACGCGGTGCAGTGACATGTGGTATATCCTCTTGTACCGGTGGTACTAAAGAAGTGACTTCCCCTTTTAATTCCTCCAGAACCATTTTACTCTTGGGCTTGTGGCTCATCACATAGTCTTCCTCTCGAAATCTAGCGTTCGTGCTAACGATCACCCTCTGATCTCTAGGACTATAAAACAAACCACCCTTTGTTCCTCTTGGATTGCCAACGAACAAGCATACTTCTGTACGAGGTTCCAACTTACCAGCATCTGCCTTCAGCACATGTGTTGGACTCCCCCATATCCGAATTTGTCTTAGACTAGGCTTTCGCCACATCCACAATTCTGTGGGAGTAGAAGGCACTGATTTAGATGGAACCAAGTTCAGAATGTAGACCGACATATCTAGAGCATATCCCCAGAACGAATCTGGCAAGTCAGAATAACTCATCAACGATCTAACCATCTCCATAAGAGTCCTATTCCTTCGCTCTGCTACACCATTCTGGTGGGCTGTGCCAGGTGCAGTAAATTGGGATTGAATCCCAGCCTATGATAGGTAATCCCTAAATTCTCCCAAGAGGTACTCGCCACAACGATCAGATCATAGTGTCTTGATACTTTTACCATGATATTTTTACACATCAACCTTTAATTCTTTAAACTTGTCAAAGCATTCAGACTTGCGACGCATTAGGTAAATGTATCCATATCTTGAGTAATCGTCTATAAAAGAGACGAAATACTCAAAACCACCTCTAGCCTGGATAGACATAAGACCACACAAATCAGAATGAACCAATTCTAACACATCTTTGGCTCTGTACCCCATGGCCTTAAAAGGCCCCTTGGTCATCTTACCCTCCAAGCAAGATTCGCAGGTTGGGAGATCCTCCACCACTAATGAACCCAAAGGTCCATCAGCTATCAACCTTTGAATTCTGCTTAGGTTAATATGACCAAGCCTAAGATGCTAAAGATATGTTTGGTTCATCTTTGATTGTTCTTTTTTCTTATTGGAATTAGAAGATGAGTTATTAACTTCAATTTGCATCGTGGGAGGTTTTGGTTCAAGTGTGTACAAATTTCCTATCAATGCACCCGAACAGATAATGTCCCTATTCCTTCTTATAACAACTCTGTCAATAAAAGAAATAGAATATCCATCCATAAACAATTTAAAAACCGAAATTAAATTCTTTCTAAATAAGGGTACATAAAGGCAATTCTTAAGAACCAAAAGTTTATTTTTCTCAAAAGATAAATGAACATCTCCCACTGCAACAGCTGCCACCTTCGTGGCATCACCCAAGTACTCGATAATCTCTCCCTCAGCCAGTCGTCTGGTTTCCTGGAACCCCTACAAAGTATTGTAGACATGATCAGTGGCTCCCGTATTTACACACCAGGTGTCGGTAGATAACACCGCTAAACAAGTTTCAACGACTAGACCAAAAGATATACCTTTGTTCTTGCGGTTGGGGCAGTCCTTCTTCCAGTGTCCAGTCTGCTTACAAGTGAAAAACTTGCCTTTCGGCTTCTTCACTCCTCCCTGAGTACCTCCCACCGTCTTTGCCCCAGTTTGTTTCTTCTTATTCTTGCCTTTCGACTTAGAAGTAGAAACCTTTTGGGTCACCACGACATGCGCCTGAGCACTCTGACAAAATAGTCCCTCTGCCGCCTGGAGTTTTGTCAGAACTTCCGCCAACGAATACAACCTCTTGTGCATGTTATAGTTCAGGCGAAACTGCTCAAAACTCCTAGGTAAAGACTGGAGTATGATATCGACTTAGGTTTCCCCATCGATCTCAGCTCCAAGGACCTCCAGCTCATTCAAATGAGCCATCATCTTGAGAACATGATCCCTTACGGGTGTTCCCTCGATCATAGAGGTCGTCATCAAGTTTCTCATGGCTTCTTGCCTCGCAGCCCGATTCTGGTGTCCAAAAAGTTCCTTGAGATTGAGCATCATATCATAAGCAATGGGCATGGCTTGATGCTGATGTTGTAGTACATTTGACATAGATGCCAAAATGTAACACCGCGCCATCTCATCGGCCTTGACCCACTTCTTATAGCTCTCTCTCTTCTTTTCCCGAGAATCCTCTGCAGGCTTGGGAGGGCACTCTTCGAGGAGTACATATTTGTATTCCTCAGCAGTCAAGACAATGTCTAGATTCCTCTTCCAATCAACATAATTGGGTCCAGTAAGTTTGTTCTCTTTCAGTATCACAACAAGTGGGTTGAAAGTCATTTTGAAAGAAAACCTAAGAATCAAATAAATCAAAACATTAGATTTCAAAAAATTATTGATTCCTAAAACAATAAAATTTTAAAATCAACCAACACCTCAAAACACCGAGAATATCGTATGCCACGATAGTGTGGACGTATACGAATTCTACATTTGTAAGAGGAGGTTTTACCCATTAATTTTACTATCTTGTCAACCTAACTTTTTAACAAGTAAAATTAATAGTTGGATTCTCTTTGGCCCTACAAATAAAAGCAGTGACTCCGAGTGGGAGGATACTTATATTTGTATCTAAGTGTTCACCATTACTTGGTACCAAGGTAATTATCTCGGGTTATGTGCCTTCCGATGGGTAAGTGCACATGCTCCTTGATAATTCCCTATAACAATATTTGACCTTGTGATCCACAAACAAACTCATCCGATGGGGAGGAAGGCACTTTGATAAGTGTGCATTTATTTGCATCCTTGTCAAATCATAATATAAAAATTCCCTCTCACTTTTGAAATAGAGCTAGCCTAGCATATCAAGCAGCAATAAATATGAAAATAAATTATTTTATGGCTTTTTATTTTTCTTCAATCATTCCTCTCCTCCTCTCCATGTCATAGAGATCCGAGTGAGACTAAAACCTATTTTAATTTTTAATCCATCGATCCTATACTCCACGAGTGAGTGTACATGAAATCTAGATCAGTAAAATAAAATAAAGTGGCTAAACAATGTCGCTAATTTGCAAAAATCAAATACTAGCCTAAATCGAGGATTAAACAAATACACACATACATCATATACACATATGATAATTGGACAACCAAAGAGTTAAACTATATCCTACTATTATCTACATATATATATGAAAGTGCATAAATAAAACAACAATAAACCTTGGCCTTACCAATTGATAGGTTTTACTTATCGTGAAGAAACTTGCTTGCTTCTTTTCTTTTTTCTCGATATGAAAAAATTAATCCTAGATGATTGCTCAAACAACCATCGTCGTGTTATTCGCTTTAGAGAGGTCAAACAAACTTCGTTGTAGCAACCATCCTCTATTCTACATAGAAAAGCGATATTGTCATCTTTTGTATTTATGATCGATCCAAGTATTATTTAGAGATTTATATCATGCTCATAATTGAAAATAAATACAAACATGTAACATATAAAATTAGAGAATCGAATACCTCTCGATCTTCTAATGTATGACCTTCCTCCTTTCCCGTTGAGATCTACCAAAAGTTGAAGCTTCTAGATCACAATCTTCCTTCCTTTTCCAAAGCAAGAGCAAGAATACAAACAAGGTTCTTCTCCTTCCTATATGTTGTGAGCCCAGTCACGATGAAAACTCAAAATGTTTGATAAAATGTTTGACTTTATTCATTGAAGATTGTTTATACAATCAGTTATATGTTCTTGACCTGAAGAGTTTGAAGACTTGATGTTGACTAGTTGAAACCAAATTAAATGAATTGGGAAAGTCCAAGTTGTAGGAAAAAATCAACCATGGGTCTTGGGAAAAAACCAACATGGGTTGGCAGAAAGTCCAATCTTGATTGGGAAAAGGCTATTGGCGAGTCGCGAATCTTGGCGGCTAAGTCCAATGGGCGGCGTAAAGTCAGCGGAGCCCGTAGTCTAATGTGTAATATTTTATGACATAGCCGGAAGAACTAGGCTAAGCGATGGATGAACAAGTCATGGATGACTTGGAGGGATCCGTGCGTAAAGGTGAGAGGTGGCTAGAAGGCTTAGGTCTAGGCTAAGGGTGGTCTTATGGGGCACCATACTTGGGCTAAAACCTCATGAGGTGTGCTCGTGCTATTGGCGGTCTGACATAGTCAACTAGGGTTTGACTGCGAGAATTGCTCTAGTAGTTGACTGCCATAGGTGGGCAGTCGACTAATGGTCTCATTAGTCGATTGATCTTGTGATCAGCCGACTGGTCCTCATGAAATTGGACACAGAATGGAGTCGATACTCGACTAGTCGAGTAAGGCTCCATCAGTCAACTGATGGGTATCATCAGTCGACTGATGATGGATCCGTTGGACTTATCCAGTGTGGATCTAGTCGTTGTCTCACGATAACAGTGGCATCAGTCGACTGATGGTCCCGAGCAGTCGACTGATCGACTTTTTCCAGCACAGGTTGAAGCTTTATAAGGAGCTCATGATGGAGGAAAATGCAATGGTTTCTTGAGGGCTTTTGGTGCGATTTGCTGCTGCAAATCAGGGTCTCCAAGTTGATATCAAGCAACCAAGCGATCAAGCATTCAAGAGCATTTGTAAAGTGTTTTCTTTACTTGTATTGCTTTGTATTTCATTGTATTTTCTTGTAGCATTTTGATTATTGTTGTAATTATATTGTACGAGGTTTCTCTGCCTCCGGATTGTTCCGAGAAGGAGTGTTTATTAGTGGTTGCGTGTGCATCACTAGAGCTCGTAGAGCTCGATCCGTGGAGTAGGAACCTTGAGGTTCCAAATCACGTTAAATATTTGTGTTTGCATGTTGTATATATTTCGTTATCATTATTATTATTGTTATTCCGCTGTGCTAACGAAATTGTAGACAAACACGAAAACGAATTCCATCATCGAACAAGTGCGATGCTATTCACCCCCCCTCTAACAACCTCAAATCTCCTACAATTGGTATCAGAGCCCGGGGCTCTTCTACGGATTAACCGCCGGGAGCTAAAGAAGCTAGAGGGAAGATGGAATTCCAAGACAAGCTTGGATGAGACATCAATACTCCACCGCCATATGATCGAGAAGACTTTTCGGCGTGGAGAACAAGAATGGAGACATTCTTTATGATGGATATAGAGGATTGGTTCATCCTCGTAGAAGGTTTTGAACCTCCTCGGGATAGGAAGGGACAAATCCTCAAGTTGAAGAAATGGACCCAAGAGCAACGGCAAAAATTCAAAACCGAAGCCAAGGTAACAAAACTTTTAGAATATTTGATACCTAATGATGTTTTGTCTAGGCTAGGTGAATATCTTGATGCCAAGGAGCTATGAGAAAAATTAGCCAACTTCAATGAGAAGCCCCACTTGGCACAAGTAGAAGAAGATAAGGAAGAGGATGAAGAGAGTTCATCATACTCACGAGCAAGTGAGGAATCAGAAGTTGAAGAGCAGTCAACTTCCGGATCGGTGGAAGAGAAGTTGGAAGAAGTAGAAGACACCTCCACCTCTAGGATTGAGGGGGAGGAAAGAATTTCCACTTCGGAGCAAAAAGAGAAAACCTCGACATCCAGTCAAGATGAAGAAGCTCCAATTTCGGCACCTACCACCACCATAGGTAACTCAAGCATGTCAATTGTAAATAAAAATCATATAATATGCTTTGAGTGTAGGGAATCCGGACACTACAAGAGTAAGTGTCCGAAAAGAGTTAAGAAGTCTCCTCAGGCATCAAAAGTCAATGAAAAAGTCAAGGATGTCGGTGTCCCTACCAAGAAGAGCAAGGAGCACGTGGTGTGCTTCAAATGCTGACAACCGGGACACTATAGGAGCCAATGTCCTAGAAGAAAGGAGGGAGTTTCACAAGTAGGGGGAGTCTCTAAGACTAACCCTAAGGTATATTTTCATAATGCTCATTCTTTAAATTCTAAGCAAAAGCATGCTAGAATTAATTAAAATAATTTTGCTATTACTCATGAATCAAAGCATGCTAGAAATGATAACTCTAGGTCTATTTCAAAGAAGGAGAAATTTTGGACTAATATCCCTAGAAATGTCCTTCCTAAGAAAACAATTAAGAAAATCGAAAACCATTTAGGCATCAATCCCAATAAGGGTAGACATATGCCTAAAGTGAATGGTAATGCCCAAAAACCTAATCAAAAATCATTTGGGCAATTAGAGTTAGAAAATCAAGCCTTGAGGTCAAGGCTTGAGAAATTGGAAAAGACCCTTGCAAATATGCAAAATTAATTTAAAGGGTCAAAGTGTCAAACTCTAGGATCTAGAAGTCAACAAAAAGTGTGTAAGAGGCAAGAATCATCTAGTAGACAAGGTTTGGGTCACAAACCTATGTCTAAGAAAGTAATGCCTACTTATCACAATGTTCCATTTGATTATGGAACTAAACCTAGATCTAAGAAAACCAAGGTATCTAGGGAAATTATTCCTAAGGCCTACCATAGTGTGTGCTTAGTGGCTAGGGTTTCTAAGAAACCTAAGGAAGCCATTAAGAAGGTTATTAAGGAGGCAATCCCTAAGACTAACCATGGCAAGACCATAATGACCAAGGCTAATAAGCCTAGAAGGGTCATTAGGAAGGTATCTAGGGAGGTTATCCCTAAGGAATACCTAATTAAATCAATGAGCTCAAATAGATTTTGGGTTCCAAAGAGCGTGATTGATTCACGTTAAATGGGTTAGGATGTGACAACTTTGATTGGATGGGTAGTTAACTCAACCATAGCAAAGTTGATATGTTAGGTTATTTTCAAGGTTATGGATACCTTGGAAATAGATTTGATATTCTATCCTAAAAGATTTTAGGATATGCCAATATATTTTTGAAATCATGAAAAATCAATAAAATTGGCACAATCTAGATTTAGAGGTCATAGTGTGTCATCTTAATCTTTGGCACACTTTAGGAATTAATGTATCAAGAGAAGTGTTTTTTTTTAAGGTGTAGAAGTTACATCAAGAGTGATACTCAAGTGCCACACACCTTGACGTCTTGCACTTACCATGCTTCATGTGTTTCACCATGTGTTTGCATGGAAGGAATGTCTAGGGTGGATTGCATCTCACAAAACAAGTCTTTTACCTTGATTGTGTATTTCAACACTTAGAAAGGGTGAGATGTTAGGATTTTGAAACCATTGGATGTTAATGTTTGCTAAAATGAAATAAAATACCAAAATACATTAACAAATGCATGAATATAAGCATAACATTAATATATTCGATATACAAGATTAAACATGAGAAAATGAAACAAGTTGGGTAAAGAAAAGATTTTTCAACGATATCGATCGATCATCTATCATCATTTACTCTTGTAACGCGATGCGTAAAGCGATGAGTGATGTTTCAGACTCGACTATTTTGTACATCGATCATTGCTAGGTTATATCGATCGATGATGCTCATCGAGTAGAGGATCATCATTGAGTGCTCGCGATCAGTGGTGATCACATCGATCGTGAGCAACATCGATCATGTCTTTATCAGCGATCTGAGAATGATCGATCGATTGCTGGATGATCATCGGTTAGGTAAAACCGCTCATAAACCACAATCAGTCGACTGATGTTGCACATTAGTCGACTGGAGGTGCGATTTTATAACGTCGAACCGCTAGGGTTCGGCGTCTTCATGCGTCGATCTCGCTTTCCTCTCCGATCAGCTCTTCCTTCGAGGCTTTTATTGAGGCCACCTAAGCCCTAGGTTTGATAGCCAAACTCCTCTACTCACATTTTTAGCATCTCATAGCCCTAATCTCCTCTTCTCCGGCGATTTTTCTTCTTCGATTAGGGTTCCGGCGATCCACTGTTCCGGCAATCCACTGCTTCGGCGATCTTTTCACCAGTGTCTGAGTACCCTCTCCTCATCATCCTAAATGGCGCCAAAGTATAACCTTTTACTCCTCCAAAACCCTAATTTTTCCATTATAACTTATTATGATCTAATCGTGCATTTGTGTCTTTGCATTTCATGTCATTGCATTGCATTCATATAGGCGATCCCGTAGAAATGACCCGATTGAGGTTGAATCACGGTTGTACCAAACCATGTTGGTTAGGTACATTGATAGGGATTTCTTTAATCGTTACTGAGGTGACGTTATGGAAATTTTATCATATTATTGTTGGGTTTCCGGCACCGCGGCGTGTGTGTGTTCGATCATGTTTCGTAAACATGAGCACAGCGGAAGCAATAAAAAATAATAAATACTCCTATTTATTACAACACACACAGCACACGCATGCTATTACAACAAGTGTAGACATAACCGTAAATTAAAATTGCAATAAAAGAAAATTAAACTACGTTATACCTTTCGTATGACGTGTAGCGGGAACGGCATCAACCGGAACGATCCTCGTAAGAATCGTCTCTATCCAAATCCACGCCGAGCTCCTCGGGATGACTTCGCCAAGCCACGAGCTTCGTCTTCGTACGGGTTACTAGCCTCGTGTTGAAGACGACGTGATCGAGAGATGATCACGATCCGAATCCAAATTCGGATCCAAAACGAGTTCTCAAAACTCGCTTCTCCGGAGAGGTATTCGTCAACCGTTTGGCCAGATCGCCGTCCTCCACCTCAGAGGTTTACCAAGATCAAATCCCGGTAAGTTAGCCGCTGTCGGAGCACTAACCGTCGTCCAAACGACGCTCCGACGAGAGGAGAAGAAGCTGTCCAGAAAACTGGACAGCTTGGTGGAGGAGTAGGCGCCGGCCAAAACAAGGAGAGAAAAGGCTCACCTTGATGCCGAACCTATAGGAGATCACCGGAGGGTCGCCGGAGGTTCACCGGCTGGAGCTTGGACGCCGGCAAGGGTCTTGACGGCAGCACAAGGCTGGGCGGCGCTCTTGGGTTGGCGCCAAAACTCCTCCAAGGAGTGGCCGGCAACTCAAAGGGGGGCTAGGGTTTGGATTAGTTAGGGTTTAACAATCCCTTAAGCCCACTTTTATAGAGAACTAATTCTCTTAATGGTTAATGGATCATATCCATAAAGCCCGTTAACCCGCTCCATTAAGATAAGTTAAAATAAACCAAACCATGATGGTTTATTTTAAGTTAAAACGAACCGAACCAACTTTTGGTTCATTCGTTTAAAATAAACCAAACCCTTTGGTTTATTCTCATCCATTGGATTAGAACCAAACCATTTTGGGCCATCCATTATGTCTTCATAAGACACGGCCCATCCACGCTTCCATTGCGACTGAAACAATTTCATGCTCGCTTTATGTTTGGTCCAACCAAACATAGTTTCTCTCGGTCTGAGAATCCCATTCTCAAGCTCGTTTTAAATCCTTTGGATTACACTCGTTGTCGTGTGACCAAATAGGTTCTCGGTTTATGTTGGCCGTCTATAATTAACCATTAATTATAGAGCGATCATGAGTGGCACCTAGTAGTACATCATGATCCCCAATTAACCGAAAAGATCAACGGTTGATCGAACTATTTACGAAACCCTTCAAAGCTCGAATGAATCGTGCCCCATTCCCTTCACTCATCTTATACCCACTTGGTTCAGGACATGGTCTATTGTGTCAGTCCCCACTAGGCTGACTACGTCACACCTAGCCCAAGTATCATTTCCTCGTCCTACGGATTCTAGTTACTCCACATGTATCGAAGAGTAATTTACTCTAAACATGTAATGCTTTGGCCAAAGACTTTAGTAACAATCCGACGAGAGGCCATGGGTATACATCTCCTCGCAAGGAGTGGTGAATCCTTTATAGGCTATTCAAACACCTTCGATCACTTGACTTATACCCAATCATCCGGGTCCACATCTCCTTAGAGATGTTTGCTTAAGATGTCAAAGCATAAGTCTCCATGATCAAGATGACTTGAATACCGCAAGTCAAAGGAACATCGCACTTAAGCCACGATAAGAACTTCATTGACATATCTATATATGCGAGAGAACCATATGAAGTCTTACTTTGGTCACTCCAATGAACTAGTTACCATAACTAGCATCCACGATCAACTCGGACATCACTATGTCTCCGGCCCGGTGAGAATCGGTGCTTGGATACACCAAGGAGTATACCTCGTGCTAGTCTCGGCGGAATTGATGGTGTCCAAATCCATCAATTCATCGACTAGGATAATTCGATACATCACAATTACACATGTAGAGATACTCACTAGTTGTGATCCAATCACAAATTCTCTCATCTTTGTGAATCGTATCGTGGACATTGATAAATGAGTTTAAGATCCAATCAAATACATTAAACATGTATACTCAAATAGTGAATCTTCATTTATCATATAAATGGTTCATACATAAGGCGATTGCCTTAGGACATCTCTCATATATTACTAACAGACTCCCACTTGGCCTAATGCCAATCGCTACGGTATCCAATACCATAAGCACCAACATGACCCTCAAACTTACTTTGAGGTAATGCTTTAGTCAAAAGATCCGCTAAGTTCCTTTCAGTGGGAATTTTCTCGATTTGTATTTCATTCCTACTGATGATCTCTCTGATAAGATGATAGCGGCGAAGCACATGTTTGGATCGTTGATGAGACCTTGGCTCTTTCGCCTGTGCAATTGCTCCATTGTTGTCGCAGTAGACCAGTATTGCTTCAACAATGGCTGGAATCACACCAAGTTCATGAACGAACTTCTTGATCCAAACCGCTTCCTTTTGCCTGCAATATATTCTCAGGTAGAATCCGCCGATCTCTTGTTTGGAACTTTTCCAACTCATCATGCGCCCCCATTCAAGGTGAACACGTATCCAGACTGAGACCTGGAATCATCCTTGTCTGTCTGGAATCTGGCATCCGTATACCCGCGTATCACCATGTCCCCTTCTCCATATATTAGGAACACATCCTTAGTTCTTCTCAAGTACTTAAGGATCGTCTTTACAGCCGCCCAATGATCCATTCCTGGATCAGACTGGTATCTGCTCATGACACTCAGAGCATACGATACATCGGGCCTCGTACATAACATAGCATACATGATAGATCCTATTGCGGATGCATAGGGAATCTTACTCATGCAAATCCTCTCGTCTTCTGTGCGCGGACACATAGACTTCGAAAGGTGTACCCCATGCTTGATGGGCAGATAACCTTTCTTGGATTCCGACATGCTAAACCTCTTTAGCACTCGGTCTATATATGTAGACTGCGAAAGACCAAGCAACCGTTTCGATCTATCTCTATAGATCTTAATCCCAAGGATGTAGGTTGCTTCTCCAAGGTCTTTCATGGAGAATGTCTTGGATAACCAAACCTTAACTGACTGTAAGATTGACACATCGTTTCCTATAAGTAATATGTCATCGACATACAATACTAGGAATACGACTGCACTCCCACTAACCTTCTTGTACACACAAGGTTCGTCTGGATTTTGTGAGAAATCAAACTTTTTGATTGTCTCATCAAAACGGATATTCCAGCTCCTGGATGCTTGCTTCAATCCATAAATGGATCGTCGCAATTTGCATACCTTGGTTTTATCAACCGATGTGAAACCCTCAGGCTGTATCATATACACGTCCTCGAGCAGGTTTCCATTAAGGAAAGCTGTTTTCACATCCATCTGCCATATCTCATAATCATAATGAGCCGCTATGGCCAGGAGCATCCGAATGGATTTAAGCATAGCTACAGGCGAATAGGTTTCGTCATAATCAACACCTTATTTTTGACGATATCCTTTCGCCACCAATCTAGCCTTATAGGTAATCACATTACCATCCATGTCGGTTTTCTTCTTGAAAACCCACTTGCACCCTATAGGCTTTATGCCTTCAGGTGGGTCAACCAAGTTCCAAACTTGGTTTTCATACATGGAATCCATTTCCGACTTCATGGCATCAAGCCACTTATCCCTTTCTGAACTTGTCAGCACTTCTTCATAATTGGTAGGCTCCTCATCATCAATGAGTAACACGTCGTTCGATTCACTTACGAGAAATCCATATCTCTCAGGAATATTGCGTGTTCTACCAGATCTACGAAGATGTGGTGTTACATTAGGTCCAGCCGATTGCTCATCACTATGAGTTGTCGGCTGTTGTGCTTCACCAGGTATCTCATCAATGTCTATTTGAGTCTCTCGAGCCTCCTCAAGCTCAACGACACTCCCACTGTTTTCTTGCAAGAGAAACTCTTTCTCTAGAAACACAGCATGCCTTGAAACAAACACCTTTTGTTCCACAGGATGATAGAATTGGTAACCCCTTGTTTCCTTAGGGTATCCAATAAATAGACATTTATCAGACTTAGCATCCAATTTGTCTGATACAGTCCGCTTCACATAAGCAGGACAACCCCATATCTTCAAGTAAGATACATGAGGTTTCTTACTAGCCCATATCTCATATGGAGTAGTAGAGACTACCTTGGTAGGCATTACATTTAACAAATGCAAGGTATAAAGTGCATAACCCCAAAGGACTTGGGAAGAGTCGCATGATTCATCATTGGCTGACCATGTCCAATAAGGTCCGATTCGCCTCTCGGATACACCATTATCTTTGTGGTGTATAGGGCGGAGTCCATTGAGACAATATGCCATTGTCTCTTAGATAATCAAGAAACTCTTGACTTAAGTATTTACCACCTCGATCCGATCGAAGTATTTTAATACTCTTGTCATGTTGTTTCTCTACTTCATTTCTGAATTCTTTGAACCTTTCAAAGGCTTGGACTTGTGTTTCATCAAGAACACATACCCAAACCGTGAATGATCATCGGTGAAGGTAATGAAGTAGCTATAGCCTCCTAATGCTTGAGTTGATATAGGTCCACATACATCAGTATGTACTAGACCTAGTAACTCTCCCACTCGTTCACCCTTTTCGGTAAAGGTAACTTAGTCATCTTGCCTTTTAAGCATGATTCGCATGTATCGTATGAATCCAATTCAAGCGATTCCGAATTCCACATCGGTGTAATTAGGACATGCATTTCTTGCTTATATGGCCAAAAGGCGACAATGCCACATATAGAGTCTATTTGATTATCTTTTCGAGCACGTGTTGCTCGCCGATATTGAAAATGTCCTTTGGATACGTCAGCGTATAAATGCCATTACTCAAAGTTCCGGTTCCATAAAGAATCCATTCAAAGTTATATAACAACAATTGTTACTAAACGTTAAATGGAAACCATTTCTATTTAAGCGGAAATAGAAACAATGTTCTTTATTAAGAAGGAACATAATAGCAATTGTCAATTCAAGACTAGTCCACTAGGAGCTTCCAAATAAGTTCGATGGCGACGGCAACCTTTACTCCATTGCCAACTCATAAATTTGACTCTCTCCCTTCTATTCCTTAGCCCCTGTATGTCATTACATATATGTGAGCTACACCCAGTATCCAATACCCAAGTGTCTAAGGAAATAGAATGACAATCAATAACGAAGATACCTGAAGAGGATGGGGCATCGGATGCCTTCTTCTTCTTCATGGACTCAAGATAAATCTTGCAGTTTCTTCGCTGGCCTTCCTTGCCAGTGATGGCAAGTGCCCTTTTGCGCTGGTTCCGCCTTCTTTGCCTTTTTCTTTCCTTTCTTATGTTCTTTTGCCTTCCTCTTAGAACCTTTCTTTGAGGAATCAACTAACAGAACCGCCTTCTCCTCATGCTTCACAGAAGGCTCCACAGTCTTCAGCTTATTGAGGAGCTCGGGAATGGTGGATTCCAATTTGTTCATCCGATAGTTCATCACAAATTGCGAGAAACTCTTGGGCAAACAATGCAGAATTAAGTCAATACTTAACTCATGATCCATCACAAAACCGAGGGTAGCTAGCCGCTCGATGTACCCGTTCATCTTTAGCACAAAATGTACTACAGACGAACCTTCTTGCATCTTCGTGGTGAAGAGGAGCCTAGAGACCTCGAACCTTTCGGATCTCGCTTGCTCATCGAACAACTCATGAAGATGGAAGACCATAGTGTTAGCATCCATATGCTCATGCTGCTTCTGCAGCTTCAGGTACCATCGCCGCTAGCATGATGCAACTCGCCAGCTCAGAATCTGCCACATGCTTCTGATAGACCAACATTTGGTCTGGAGTTGCATCGTCCTTAGGACGGTCAGGAAGAGGCTCTTCAAGGACATATGCTAGCTTTTCCGCCTTGAGAACAATTCTCAGGTTTCTAAGCACCCAGAAGTTAGGCCCGGTACTTTGTTCGAATCCAAAATAGTGCGCAAATTCAAAGACGTCATGATCAATTTATTGACCTAGAAATACAAAACGAGCATATATGAGAAAATGATTTTAAAATGCATCAATATACATTTATAAATCCCATTCATTTTTCGAATTCAAAAACCCCAAAATCACTTCGGGAGATCGTAGGTCCATCTCCGAATGGGCTGATATCCATCATAGATAAGAACAACCTTAGAGTGAGTCCAACAAGCCATTCTTAGCTATGATGGTGGGTATCAAGTATACCGATTACATATCATGTATATGTAACTATCACAATGTGCTATCAACTAATTGAATGTTTACACATACATTGGGTTGTTAACACATTAACAAGTATGCATCATATGCATAGCACCCAACTTCACCTCTCTTCACATCGACCTTGGAGTGAGTCCAACAAATCGATGCTCCATGTTAAAGCCGACCCATTAATCGCGAAATAGTTTTAATATGGTAAGAGTGTATTCAACCAATTATCCAGGCTTGGTGTGAGTCAAACAACCAAAACTAACGATTTACCTCTGACTCTTACCATATTAGAGTTAAACTATTACAATTATTTTAACATGTTCAGGTTCGAGCCGGGCTTGGAGTGAGTCCAACAACCCAAACAAGAAACAGAACTCTGGTTCTAACCATATTAATGGAAGGTGTAGGCTTTAATATTGAGTTAGGGTTTTTATGTCTCATCCTCTTTGCATGCAAATAACTATTATCTACATGGCATGGCATACATGGCATACATCTACATGTCACGACGCATGGCATAATGTTATGCATCTAATGCAATTACATGGCATACAATTATGTCATGTATATATTTCCTTATATGTCATAACTATTTATGGAAATAAAATATGTTTAAGATTTGATTCTCCAAATCAAATCATAATTAAATTAGGAAACAAATTTCCAAATCTAATCACATATTTTATTCATGGAATTATTTGATTAAGGAAAATCTATTTAGGAAACCAATTTCCTAAATCATTAAAACTACTTATGGAAATTAAATATTTTAAGATTTGATTTCCCAAATCAAATCATGATTAAATTAGGAAACAAATTTCCAGAATCTAATCAAATATTTTTTTTATGGAAAATATCAATTTCCATAAATACTTCCAACTTTCCAAAAGTGGAAGATTTCCATAAATACTTCTAGACTTTCCAAAATTGAAAAATTTCCATAAATACTTCTAAATTTCCAAAATTTAGAAAACTTCCAGAAATACATTATGACTATCACAAAACCATTTTTACGATTATGTGAAACACAACAGGCTCGATACCCTTTGTTGGGTTTAGACGCATGGCGTGTGTGTGTTCGATCATGTTTCGTAAACATGAGCACAGCGGAAGCAATAAAAATAATAAATACTCCTATTTATTACAACACACACAACACACGCATGCTATTACAACAAGTGTAGACATAACCGTAAATTAAAATTGCAATAAAAGGAAATTAAACTACGTTATACCTTCCGTATGACGTGTAGCGGGAACGGCATCAACCGGAACGATCCTCGTAAGAATCGTCTCTATCCGTATCCACGCCGAGCTCCTCGGGATGACTTCGCTAAGCCACGAGCTTCGTCTTCGTACGGGTTACTAGCCTCGTGTTGAAGACGACGTGATCGAGAGATGATCACGATCCGAATCCAAATTCGGATCCAAAACGAGTTCTCAAAACTCGCTTCTCCGGAGAGGTATTCGTCAACCGTTTGACGAATCCTTCGTCCTCCACCTCAGAGGATTACCGAAGATCAAATCCCCGGTAAGTTAGCCGCTGTCGGAGCACTAACCGTCGTCCAAACGACGCTCCGACGAGAGGAGAAGAAGCTGTCCAGAAAACTGGACAGCTTGGTGGAGGAGTAGGCGCCGGCCAAAACAAGGAGAGAAAAGGCTCACCTTGATGCCGAACCCTAGGAGATCACGGAGGGTCGCCGGAGGTTCACGGCTGGAGCTTGGACGCGCAAGGGTCTTGGCGGCGCACAAGGTGGCGCTCTTGGGTTGGCGCCAAAACTCCTCCAAGGAGTGGCGGCAACTCAAGGGGGCTAGGGTTTGGATTAGTTAGGGTTTAACAATCCCTTAAGCCCACTTTTATAGAGAACTAATTATCTTAATGGTTAATGGATCATATCCATAAAGCCCGTTAACCCGCTGCATTAAGATAAATTAAAATAAACCAAACCATGATGGTTTATTTTAAGTTAAAACGAACCGAACCAACTTTTGGTTCATTCGTTTAAAATAAACCAAACCCTTTGGTTTATTCTTATCCATTGGATTAGAACCAAACCATTTTGGTCCATCCATTACGCCTTCATAAGACGGCCCATCCACGCTTCCATTGCATTGAAACAATTTCATGCTCGCTTTATGTTTGGTCCAACCAAACATAGTTTCTCTCGATGCGAGAATCTCATTCTCAAGCTCGTTTTAAATCCTTTGGATTACACTCGTTGTGCGTGTGACCAAATAGGTTCTCGGTTTATGTTGGCCGTCTATAATTAACCATTAATTATAGAACGATCATGAGTGGCACCTAGTAGTATATCATGATCCCCAATTAGCAGAAAGATCAGCGGTTGATCGAGAACTATTTACAAACCCTTGGCTCTCGAATGAATCGTGCCCCATTCCCTTCACTCATCTTATACCCACTTGGTTCTGAGGACATGGTCTATTGTGTCGATCCCCACTAGGTGACTCGTCACACCTAGCCCAAGTATCATTTCCTCGTCCCTCGATTCTAGTTACTCCACATGTATCGAAGAGTACTTTACTCTAAACATGTAATGCTTTGGCCAAAGACTTTAGTAACAATCCGACGAGAGGCCATGGGTATACATCTCCTCGCAAGGAGTGGTGAATCCTTTATAGGCTATTCAAACACCTTGATCACTTCGACTTATACCCAATCATCCCGGGTCCACATCTCCTTAGAGATGTTTGCTTAAGATGTCAAAGCATAAGTCTCCATGATCAAGATGACTTGAATACCGCAAGTCAAAGGAACATCGCACTTAAGCCACAGTAAGAACTTCATTGACATATCTATATATGCAGAGAACCATATGAAGTCTTACGGCTGGTCACTCCAATGAACTAGTTACCATAACTAGCATCCACGATCAACTCCGGACATCACTATGTCTCCAGCCAGTGAGAATCAGCTGCTTGGATACACCAAGGAGTATACCTCATGCTAGTCTCGACAGAATTGATGGTGTCCAAATCCATCAATTCATCGACTAGGGATAATTCCGATACATCACAATTACACATGTAGAGATACTCACTAGTTGTGATCCAATCACAAATTCTCTCATGCTGTGAATCGTATCGTGGACATTCAGTAAATGAGTTTAAGATCCAATCAAATACATTAAACATGTATACTCAAATAGTGAATCTTCATTTATCAGATAAATGGTTCATACATAAGGCGATTGCCTTAGGACATCTCTCATATATTACTAACAATTATCATCTCATGAAGATAGTTTTATGCACTCATGCCATAAATGATGATCTCTTTAAGGAGTTCTATCAGAATTTAAAGAAGGTAGATGATGCCCCTACCTACACTACCTGCGTTGCAAAATGTGACTTAGAGTTTACTTCTGCGATATTGCAGGAGTTTCTCGAGTGTAAGCCATCGGCTGATACCTTCATTTTCTACCCTACCTTCGATGGCCCTTTACCTTAGCCCTTTGATCATATCTCCTTGAACTCCATGCATGAGCATGTCTTTCACCATCCTCGCCCACCAACTCAGAACCTATTTCCTATCAGTATACATCTTTACATTAGATCCAATAGATAGAAACAAAACTCTAGATCCAAAGGTAGAGATTAAATCTCTAGATCCGACGGTTGAGATTAAATCTCTAGATCCGACGGTTGAGATTAAATCCCTAGAATTAAAAGGAGGCTTATCCCTAACTCTATAAAAGGTGGGCAAGGGGTTGGCGTGGAGAATAATCCAAGAGGAGCTAGGGTTTTGGGCGGCAAGTCATGGAAGCTAGGGTTTAGGGGTTGGCGGCACCAAATAAGGAAGGTAATTCTTTTCTTCTTCTTCCTTCAAGGTGGCCGGTGTCCAGCAGGTTTTTCCAGATTTTTCCAGCCATTGTCCAACGTCCAAACCTCTCTTCTCCTTCTCCTTGAGTGGTGGAAACAAGACTTAGGGTTTTCCCTTAGTGTCTTGGTTGGTTTCCATCATCATCTCCTCGTCTTAGTTGGTCAGCAGCAAGGATTTCTCTTGTTGCTTGTTGATTGGATATAGGAAGGAGAAGAGCCTTGTTTCTATTCTTCCTCTTGCTTTGGAAGATCAAGGAAGGAAGATTTGCAATCTAGGAGCTTTAACTTTTGGTAGATCGTCGCCCACACGACGTCCGAAAGGAGGAAGGTCATACATTAGAAGATCGAGAGGTATAGCTATTCTCTATTCTCTTTTGTTACTTGCTTGTATTTGTTTTTCCAATTATGAGCATGATATAAATCTGTTTTTGGCTAAATAATACTTGGATCCTGATCATAAATATAAAAGCTGGCGATCCGTACATCGTCTATTCCACGGCTACTCGTAGAATAGAGGAAGGTCGCTTGAACAACGAGTTTGTTCAAAGTGACCTCTCTAAACGATTAGCACGACAATGACTTGATTTTTTGGGCAATCCCTTTTATCTAGGATTAAATTTTTTTAATCCGGGGACATCGATGGGATCGCCATGAAGAAGCGACCAAGGTGAAGTGGGAAGCGAAGTTTCCCCTCACGGACTCGATAAGCAAAACCCTTCAGAACATGGCCGAATGGCTGAGTGTTGGAGGCTCGACTGCAAGGGATGAGGTCTACCAGACCACCGGATGCTCATATGGATGTTAAGTTTGAGTTTTACCCAGCACTAGTCGACTGCTATGACATGGCAGTCGACTGCTCCAAGTTGATTGACAATCAACTGGTGTGGCTGATGAATCAAGTCGACATCAGTCGACTGCTGCAGGGAAGCTGTCGACTGATAGCACTGTGCACGAGCACAGAAGCTAGTCAAGGTCGCAGGTCACTCGACTTGAAGTCCACATCAGTCTACTGATGAAAGAATCAGTCGACTGATCATCCGACTGTTGGAGAAGGTGGCCGCGGATCCCGTGAATTCGACTTAGTCAGGAGCCGTTAGAGTCGACATCAGTCGACTGATAGTGTCCAATGAGAAGAATTGCTTCCTCTCTATAAAAAGAGAGGCTGGGGGCTTGTAGATGGTTAATGCTCATGCTCAAAACATTCTAGTAAGTGCCCAACAAAGCTCAAACTCCTTCTTCTAGTTTTCTTTCATATCTATTGTAAAAGAAGGAGTGATCTTATTGTTATAAAGGTTTATCTCCACCTTGCTTGGGCTAAAGGGAGAGACCAATAGTAGATTGGTTGCGGAGTGATTCACCGGAGACGAATCAGACCGTGGATTAGCAGCGAGGCCGTGAACCACATTATATTTTCTTGTTAGCATTGTTTATCTTTTTGTTTGTTCTTAATTGTCTTTTCTTTATATTTTCCGCTTGCGCTAACGTTAATTGTAGGTGATTAAGAACGACTTCCGCTCATACGATGAAAGAGGGCTATTCAGCCCCCACTCTAGCCATCCACCATCGTTCCTACAAGTGGTATCAAGGCCAAGAAAGCTTGTCGAGGACTAACTGCCGCAACAAGCACAATCAAGGATGGCCAACTCCAACATTCACCCACCAAAATTTGAAGGAGAATTCTCTTGGTGGAAGAAGAGAATGGAGGTATTTTTCGAAACCGATTTCGAAATTCTATTAATAATGGAAAATGGTTTCAAGATACCTAGGGATGAAAATGGGGAGCAACTAGAGAAGACAAGATGGACCAAGAGACAAAGGGAGGAGTACTTGGCGAACTCAAAGGCAAAGCACCACCTCTACAACGTACTCCCCTAACAAGAAGTGAATAGGATAGGGGAATGTGCAAGCGCTAAAGAGATGTGGAAGAAGCTAGTAGAGCTTCATGAAGGTACCTCGGAGGCCAAGCTTTCAAGAAGAGACCTCCTCCACTCCCAACTAACGAATATCAAACTTGAAAAGGGAGAAAAGGTAACCTCATTATATTCTAGGTTTAAAGAAATTTTAATTGGTCTAACAAGTGTAGGGGAGAAGTTCTCCGACCAAGATATGGTAATGAAGGCTATAGATGCCTTTCCCCGGTCCTCAAAATGGAGCTCAATGGTGGACTCTTTCTACATCTCAAAGAACATAGAAGTGAGCACCTTAGAGGAGTTCTTTTCAACCATGGAGCTCCACGAGACAAGGCTTGAAGGAATAAGTCAAGAACAAAGCATCAAGCCACCAAGGGGAGTGGCACTAATGGCCAACAAGGGGAAGAAGAAGAAGATAGAGACTCCCTCATCCTCCGATGAAGCATCCTCCTCCTCCTCCATGAATAGCAATGAAGATGCTTATATGGTAAGGAATGTTGGTGCAGTAGGCACCTAAGTCGAACTTGAGTTTTGATTATAGCAAACGATACAAAGTTAAGCTCATGTCGTTATCTCACGAGCTGAATCGAGTGTGTAGAAAATTGCTATAGCTGGAGCTGAAGGCTAGCGACACCCGGAGGAAGCCGCGGTGGTCGGGCGACACTCGAGTGACTTCTGAGAGAGCCGAAGGAATCGAGTGGAAGGCCGGAAGCAAAAGCAACACAGTAAGTATCGAGGTAAGCTCATGTGTGCGAGCGTAAGTAAGGTCATATCCTCTTTACGGGGATGATCTTAAGCATAGATCCGACCAAAGACATCCTTTAGGTGGTTTAGGTCGAGATCGGATGGTCGGAGACCATCAAAATAATGTTTTTGTTAAGCTAACTTTGCCTTGCAGCTAGCATCAGTCAACTGCTAACTTGGAGGACTCGACTGCCGTCCAACAGTCGACTGTAGGAGGTTAGCATTCGACTGATGCTACCATCAGTCGACTGATGATGGCCATCAGTCGACAGATGGTCAAGGATCAGCCTCGAGGAGTCAAGCCTTATCACCATTTTTCAAGGAGCCATGTGCCAAAACTCTATTGGGTGAAGTTCCTCTCGAAAAGGGGCTCAAAGGCTATAAAAGGAGGGTCAATCCTAGGGTTTCTTCATCAATTCTAAGCTTCCAAAAGCCTCCGACAAGCTACAACTTTCCGACAACGAATTGCTTCTTCTCCGACGTCTAGGTTTAATTGTTTTATTTTTATTACGTCAGTTTAAGTTGTTTATTTCAGTTCATCACTTTCAAATCTCGAAGCTTTTATCGTAATGAGGAGAGGGGGAGTGTCCCTCTACCTCAAGCTTTTTGCTTTTATTTGTAACGATTAACTCCTACCTCTAACGAGGAGGAGTTCTTTAGTGTTTTGCCCTCCGTGCGTGGTCAAGGACCACTAGGGCCTTGGAGTAGTAGCCGAAGGCTACGAACCAAGTAAAAATATTTGTCTCCTTTATTTATTGCTTATCTTTTCGCTGCAATTAATTATCTACTTGGGTTTTAACGAACAAACAAAAAAAAAGGTTTTATCGCTATTCACCCCCCCCTCTAGCGATTCGCTTTGATCCAACAAGGAAGGTAAGGCATGCTTTGAAGAATTTAAAATTTAACAAATCTTATGATAGGAGAAGGCACAAGAGAAAAATCATTTGCTACAATTACCAACAAGAGGGACATATAAGAGATGATTGTCCTCTCTTGAACAAGAGCAAAGAAGAGAGGAGGAAGAAAGAGGAAAAGAAGTAGGGGAGCAAGAAGAAGAATGAAGAAGAGAAGAAAGCCAAAGAAAAAGGGAAGGCCAAAGCACTCAAAGCAAGGACTTGGGATGACCCTTCCTCATCATCATCATTGTCAGAGGAAGAAAATGCCTTTGTCACAAATTTGGCTCTAATGGCATTTGATGATCTAGACACCTCTTCCTCCGAGCAAGAAAAATCAAGCACTAGTGAGGAGAGCTCTAGTGAAGGGGGAGGCTCATCATCATCCTCTTCATCCGAAGAAGAAGAAGACATGGAAACTATGGCAATAAATCTCTCACCTAAGAAAATAGTTTCCATGATTTCAAGCTTAACTAAGGACTTATTTAGGGCTAAGAAAAAGAACAAGTGCATGCTTGATCAAATTAAGGATCTAGAAAATAAACTAGAAAAAGCATGCTTAAATATTAATGATAATATTTCTTCTAGTCATGATGATGCATGCTCACATGATGACTATATGCCATTTGATGTAAATTATGCATGCATTGAAGAAAATAGGGTCTTAGGGGAAAAGGTAGACCATTTGACTAAGGCCCTAAAAAAATTCACAATTGGCTCCAACACCCTTAACATGATCATAGGGAGCCAAAGGGCAAGCATCAATAGGAAAGGCCTAGGATATAAAGGAAAAACTAATGAAAAGGCCTATAAATGTTTGATTGCTAGGGGTCAAAGCAAAAATAAGACAATTGCTAGAAAATGGATCCCTAGTGAATATTTAGTGAACCCCATAGGAAAGAACTTGTATTGGGTTCATAAATCCATCCTTAAGGGTTAGGAAAACCCTAGGTTAGTCAACCATAGTGGACTTGACTTATATCATACTATTTGATTGACTTAGGATGGAAGGACTTAATTTTTGAGATAGTGTTGGGTGATGATAATGTACCCATAAATTGATAATAATGCTTAAATCATGATAGTTAATGTAATTGTTATATGTGTTTGCATTCATGATTTATGATCTTGACATTTAATATATAATCATGGGAAATAGGGTTTAAATCATGCTTTAGGTGATATTTGACTTATTATCATGATTTTATACCTAATGCATGATTACAAATTGATTGATACATGTGTTTCATGATCATAATGTAAAATCAATGCATATATGTCTTTATGATCATGTGGTATGTTAGTGTGATACTTAGCTTTGGGTAGAATTGCATGAATTTGAAGGTTAAGTACATAAATACCTTTGGGAACATCTCACATTCACCATAAGGATAACTTTGATTGAAAACATAGTATGGGTGAGATGATAGGATGATACAAATGGTCCACTAATGCCTATGACATTTAGATGGTCATTTTAAGTATCAAAATAGCAATAATAGACCAATCATGGGGAAGAATTATGTTTAATTCATAGAAATATTGCCAAAAGATCATGGTTGGATATTTCATATATTTTCAAAACCATTTCTTACTTTAAAATCTACTCCTTCATGTTTTGAAACAATCTAATGCAAACTAGGTGTTAAAATTGATACAAACTTGATCAAAACACTAGTTGTTTTTGAAACTTTTGGATTTTTGGCAAATCATTGAAAATATAAGTAATTTTCATGAAAACTCATTTTTCACTGATAAAGGACTTTAAAAGAAACATGTTTTCAAAATTTAAGGTTTTTTTGATTTTTTTGGAATTTCTAATGCTTTTCTGAATTTCATCTAGAAAAATCAGAAAACCTGAAACTTGCATGCTAGTCGACTGGTAGTCTGAACCAGTCGACTGATGTATTGTGCACTAGCACAGTAACCTAATTTTAGCAGGTTTTGTTTGGATTTTTGGTATTTTTCCTTCTTAGAGATGATGCCATGTGTGTATAACATTTAGAAAATGTTTTTGTTGGTGTTAAAGGGGGAGAAATAGGGAAGTTTAAGTTAATCATGCTAAGAGGGAAAATTTAGCATGCCTTAAGGGGGAGTTGCATGTTTAAGGGGGAGTTATTATACTCATGCTTTTATTTTACATGCTTTCCTTGCTTATGTTATTGTTATTTGTTTCCCTAACTTAAACGGATTGTCACACACAAAAAAAAGGGAGATTGTTAGGGCAATCAACCCATGTTATATGGTTTTGATGTGTGTGGCAAAGGGTTTAAGTTAGGATGATTGGATTTGATATGTTCGTTGGAGTCTTGCAGGACTTAGTAATTCGCACATGGAGCTTAGGCAAGTGTCACCACTGACAACCTCATTCTTGAGTCGGAGAAGGAGCATTTCAGAGTCGTGCGCTTGATGCTGCCGAGGGACCGCCGGACGAGATGACTTGAAGCGAAGCCAAGGAAGCAGACTTCGAGGGCAAGAGACACGAAGGAGCAATGCAGAGTCGTGCGCTTGATGATGCCGAGGGACGTGGCCCCGAACGAAGAGAGCTTCGACAAGGGACTTCAAGTGAGATGAGAGAATAAGTGAATTGTAAGTAGCTCATTAGGTGAACTTGGTCGAATGGATGAGTGTCGGAGGATCGACCGCAAGGGTTGAGGTCTACCCGACCATCGGAAGCTCAAACGGATGTTAAGTTTGAGTTGTACCCGGCACCAGTCGACTGCCATGACATGGCAGTCGACTGCTCCAGGTTGATCGGCAATCGACTGGTGTGGCTGATGAATCAAGTTGACATAAATTGACTGCTGCAGGGAAGTAGTCGACTGATAGAAGTGTGGACCGGCACAGAAGCTAGTCGAGTTCGCGGGTCACTCCACTCGAAGTAGACATCAGTCGACTGATCATCCAACTGTTGGAGAAGGAGGCTGCGGATGTCATGAATCCGGCCTGGTCAGTAGCCGTTGGAATCGACATCAGTCGACTGATGAAAGAATCAGTCGACTGATAGTGTCCAACGGGAAGAATTGCTTCCTCTCTATAAAAAGATAGGGTGGGGGCTTGTAGATGGTTAATGCTTATGCTCAAAACATTCTACTAAGTGCCCCACAAAGCTCAAACTCCTTCTTCTAGTTTTCTTTCATATCTATTGTAAAAGAAGGAGTGATCTTATTATTGTAAAGGTTTACCTCCACCTTTCTCGGGCTAAAGGGAGAGACCAATAGTGGATTGGTTGCGGAGTGATTCACCGAAGATGAATCGGACCGTGGATTAGCGGCGAGGTCGTGAACCACGTTATATTGTCTTGTTAGCATTGTTTATCTTTTTGTTTATCTTAATTTTCTTTGCTTTATATTTTTTGCTTGCGCTAACGTTAATTGTAGACGATTATGAACGACTTCCGCTCATACGACGAAAGAGGGCTATTCACCCCCACCCCTCTAGCAGGCCACCATCGTTCCTACAAATCCAAACTCTGATTATTTAACCCCTACTAATCATTCTCTTTTTGAATTCATATAATTCACGATTTCATATAATTCACGGTCATCTCTAAGATACCCAAACACTATATATAAATTCACAAATGGAATCAATAGTAAACTAGCAATAGATCTAGGTCACATCCTTAATACCTAGATTACATTTTCCTCACTACATTCCATTTAACCATTTATTCTTGAATCAATATCAGATTAACTGCCAATAAATCATATACTACTATATCATGTTCTAATATAAACTTACCTCACATAGAATCCACAAGTAATTCGACACACCCATCTACAATATATGTACCTTTAAATACACCCATCAAAATTTACCTTACATTGCCAATACAAATCTTGCTTCCCATCTCAACTTCAAACACTGCAACCAATCCATGATCCAAGCCTCCTGCCTCAAACTCGATCAACCCTTCTCTTACACACTGCCATCGATCCATTCAACCCAAGATTCGGCACCTATAATCGCCAGAAATGAAATGGACAGAAGATAATAGGGGAAATTGAGTGATATATCTGCAATTGACACTTCACCAGCATTACTCCCTAACTGCTCTGTTCGCCGACCACAGCTCCACCTCTGGTTAGAACGACCAATCGTAGTGACAACATCATTTTGCTGCTCGCATGAGAAAAAACAAGATCTGATGAAGGGATCGACTGAAACCTACAAAGAGTTGTGCCCTTACCTTGCTCCGGCAGAGAGTCACAATTTCTGATCAGAATGCAGTGTCATCGCTGTCGCTTTCCACGAGGAAAGGAAGAGCGCTCATCTTCAGAGATCATCGAGGATGGTCCAGCCACAGTGACTGTGATGGAGCGATGCCACTTGCTGCTCTCCCATCAAAAGAGGAGGACACGACGATGGGGAGAAGGAGAAAAGGCGGCGAAGAGGAGGGCGATGCCAAGTCGAGTAGACCTCAGGGTCGTTGTCGTCGAGATCGAGAGGGGGATCGCCCTCTGGTCGCTTCAGAGACGAAGAGGGGAGAAGAGGAGGCGATCGGGAAGACGAGGAGAGGAATCGGGATCCGGAAAAGAGGAGTCACACCGTTTGTAGTCATTCGGCGGAGGGAGAGGAAACAAAAAGGCGTTTAAGTAAGAAAATGGATCGGGTTTAATAACGGGTTGGGTTTACAACCTTATAAGACTAAACCCTGGGTTCAATTAAATCTAGGTTCAAATAATTAAACCCAATAGACTTAAAACTAAGTTAGGTTTAAGTTAACTTCTAACCATGTTGCATCAATTTAATTGATCCCAAACAGGTTTTCCCAAAGCCTATTAAATCCTTCTTAGTAACTGCCATAGAAATTTCTAGTTAAGCCCAGGAAAATTTCTAAAAACTCTTGGAAAATTCCATAGGATATTTTCCTAATTAACAAGCATTATTATTATTATTTTCCCAATATCTTACATTCTCCCCCACTTAATAAAATTTGGTCCCCAAATTTCATACTTAAATGTAAGAAGCAATACAAAAAATATCCAGAATGACCACATACCACAAGTGACTAGATGAGGCTACCGAGCTCGGATAGTATCGTCTAGCTCCCACGTAGTCTCCTTATCGGTATGATGATGTCATCCAACCTTTACAAGTCGGATGGTTTGTTCTTTACTGGTCGCTCCATGCGACCAAGAATTCGCACCGGAATCTCCTCATAGGTCGCATTATACTGAGGTAGAATCGAAACCTCTTTCAGAACTTGATCTGAACGCGGAATGTATTTCCTCAGTATATAAATATGAAATACGTTGTGAACACCCGCCAATGTTGGAGGTAAAGCCAACCGGTAAGCTACACCTCCAATCCACGCAAATATCTCAAATGGGCCAATAAAGCATGGAACTAATTTCCCTTTTAGCCCGAATTGTTTCACCCCCTTTCGTAGGTGAAACATGCAGAAATACCTATTCCCCAACTGAGAACTCCAAAGGCCTTCACATCCGGTCTGTGTAATTCTTCTGTTAATCCTATGCCTCTAATAACCATCATCCGATGACGCGCACCAACTCTGCCTCATGTTGAATACTTTGTGGCCCCAATAGCTATCGTTCCCCAACCTCCTCCCATAACACAGGAGATCTGTAGGTCTGCTGTATAAGGCCTCAGAAAGAGTCATCTGAATAGAGGAGTGATAACTGTTCTCATAGTTAAATTCCATCAAAGGAATGTGATCCTTACAACTACCTCCATATTCCCCGACACAAGATCTGAATAGATCCTCCAACGTCTGAATGATACGCTCAGACTGTTCTTCCATCCACAGATGAAATCGCGATCGCCCGAAGCTACGCTATGCCCATAGCTTCAGGTAAATCGCGGATCTCTATTAGATATGGTACTCAAAAGTACCCCATACAATCAGATAATCTCTCGTCAGTACAACTCTGCCAGATGATTCAACAAGTCCATTCCACGAATAGGCAAAAAATGAGCTGATTTGGTTAGTCGATCCACGATCACCCAAATCGCATCATGCCTTTTACAGGTTCTAGGCAATCCTATAATGAAATCTATAGTGATACGCTCCCACTTCCATTCGGAGATCGGAATTTCCTGGAGAAATCCAGCGGGTTTCTGATGTTCAACCTTCACCTGCTAGTATACTAAATATCCAGCAACAAAGTCTGCGGTATCTCTCTTCATACCGTTCCCACCAGTATAAACATCTCAAATCTCGGTACATCTGAGTAGCACCAGGATCCATAGCAAATCCCGAATGATGTGCCTCTTGTAGCAACTCTTTCTTAAGTGGATGCGTGTCTAGAACACATATCCATATTAGAGATGGAAAATTATCTTCTCATAAGAGAAGTCCATCTACTGTCCAAAATCCACTCCACCACACACTCTGTAAGTGCATGGAAGACTATAGCGACCAATCTCACTTGTTGCAATTGTTCGCATTCCAGCAACTCTATAGTAGCTACCCAGTAGCTAGTTAAACTCAATGAGCACCTTTGCTCCATACATCCATAAATCCAGATAATAACTACTAAAGACACGTCATGTATATGATATCCTATCTCGTAGTTCCTTAACTGTCGTAAGCATAAGATATGCCTCATTCAACTGCATCGAAAATCGTTCTGATCCCTGAAACGATGCATTGGCATACAACTGATGGCTGAGGGGAACCTTCGCTTCCCCTTTCGACTTAGTCGCTTGTTCATGGCGATCCCTTCTACGTCCCCGGATAAAAAAAACATTATCCTTGACAAGAGGGATTGCCCATGAAACCTTGTCATTGTCGTGTTATTCGTTTAGAGTAGTCACTTTAACAAACATGTTGTTCAAGCGACCAACCTCTATTCTACGAATAGCTGCGCAATAGACGATGTACGGATCGCCGACTTTTGTGTTTATGTTTGGGGTCCAAGTATATTTAGCCACAAAACAGAATATATATCATGCATATAATTGAAAAACAAATATAAACATGTAAAAAAAGAAAATAGTGAATCGATATACCTCTCGATCTTCTATTGTATGACCTTCCTCCTTTTGGACGTCGTGTGGGCGACGATCTACCAAAAGTTGAAGTTCCTAGATCACCAAACTTCCTTCCTTGCTCTTTCCGAGCAAGAGGAAGAATAGAAACAATACTCTTCTTCTTCCTTTAGCCAACCAACAAGCAACAAGCAATTTGCTTGACACCGGCCAACAAGGAGAAGGGAGAAAAGGTGAATGTCGACCAAAGCTCCAAGGGAGAACCCTAAGCCTAGGTTTTACCGGCCAAAGAGAGGGAGAGGGGCTACTTTGGACGCCGGCCAAGGGCTGGAAAGGGATGCTAGGTCGCCGGCCACCTTGAGGAAGAAGAAGATATGGAAAATATTTCCTTAATAGGTGCCGCCAACTTCAAACCCTAGCCTCCAAGCCTTGCCACCCAAAACCCTAATCCTATCTCTAATTGGTTTCCAGTTGCCGCCCACCCCTTGCCCTCCTTTTATAGAGTTACGGATAAGCCTTGTTTTAATCTCTAACATTGGTTCTAGGGATTTAATCTCAACCGTCGGATCTAGAGATTTAATCTCTACCTTTGGATCTCGAGTTTTGTTTCTATCCATTGTATCTAAGCTTCATGAGGTATTAATAGGCTACAATAGGGACCATGAGGAGCAGTTGGATCTTGGCCACCTAATGGATCAAGCCAACATAAAGTCCGATCCATTAATGATAATCCAATCCACTAAAGGATTATCATTGATCTACCTCACCAACCCCCATAAGTTAATAAGGGATCCATATATTATATGAACATTTTCTCTCCGTGTTTAAGATCTCGAATGTCCATCGATTAATTAATTTACTTACCATTAATTAATCAACATCTAACTCCATGAGTAATACCACACAACCTTTTCTTCATGCCGGACCAAGTACACCTGCAGGGTTTACATGATGAACCTTATGAGCTCCTCAAGGGGACATTATCATCCTAATATATAGGACACGATTTCCTCCTAAAATCAACGACGCACCATATAAATAATATAATTTTCCAACATACCGAGCCTATCGATTTAATCTATAAATCTCGTCCATTGGTAAATCAAAAAAATGAATACTAAGAATATGTGCCCGTTATTATATCGGGATTAAGCGTATCTACAATATAATATCCGAGTTCTGATTCGATTATGTAGTCAGCAATAAATCGAATCACCTCTAACTCGGTCCTGCTCAATACACACAAAGTGTACTAGTGTGATTTTATGGTCAAGACAAACCAATACCAAATCACACTATAACCATACCAATGGTTTGTCCAAAGCAATCTCGGTTATGAGCCTATACTTATACTTTACAATGAGCCGATAACATGGTCTCCCGTGTGACACCACACACCATGTTATCTACAATATAATGTATTAGACAATATGCATAACCATAAAAATATGCAAACAATGATCATGTGATTATTATTTCAAAATAAAGATGTTCATACAAAAGATAGACTTTTCAGTATACATCCCAACAATCTCCCACTTATACTAAAAGACTATGTTGTCCTCAAACTGCCATACATCTGATCCCCATTCCCTCCACATGCCTATCAAAAGCTCTCGCCGGAAGTGCCTTAGTGAAAGGATCTGCCAAGTTATCCTCCGATGCAATCTTGGCCACAACAACTTCTCCTCTCTTTATGATTTCTGGTATCAGGTGGTACTTGTGCTTTATGTGTTTACTAGCCTTATGGGCTCATGGTTCCTTCGATTTTGCAACTGCACCACTATTATCACAATAAATTGTGATAGTTCTGGGCAAACCAGGAATCAGATCCAAGTCCATCAGAAAGGTCCTGAGCCACACAACTTCTTTGGTCGCCTCAGAGGCTGCCACATACTCAGCTTCCATGGTGGAGTCCGCCACGCATTTCTGCGTGACACTCCTCCATACAATGGCTCCACTTCCCAAAGTAACCACAAAACCTGAGGTAGACTTACTATTATCCCTATCAAATTGGAGGTCGGGATCCGTGTAACCCACAGGGAGTAATTGGTCTGCCTGGTAAACCAGCATATAATCCCTAGTCCTTCTCAGGTACTTCAATATATGCTTTACTGTAGTCCAATGTCCCTGCCCTGAATTACTCTGATATCTGCTGACCATGCCCACGGAAAAGTAGATATCTGGTCTCGTACATAGCATCGCATACATGAGGCTTCCTACTGCCGAAGCATAAGGAACCGCCTTCATCTCCTCTATCTCCTCAGATGTTCTAGGACACATCTCCATAGATAAAGGAACTTCATGCCTGAAAGGTAGAAAACCCTTCTTGGAGTTCTGCATGGTAAAACGATCCATAATCGTGTCTATGTATGAAGCTTGAGATAAGCACAACATCCTTTTCCAGTGATCCCTTATAACTTTCATCCCAAGGATGTGTCCCACCTCTCCCAAGTCCTTCATATCAAACTGTTTGGACAATCATACCCTTACATCCGATAACACCTTGATATTGTTGCCAATCAACAAAATGTCATCTACGTATAGTACAAGAAATACCACTACGTTTCTGTCACATCTCTTGTATACACAAGACTCATCCGGACTTTAAATAAATCCATAAGACTGGATTACCTCATCAAAGCGGATGTTCCAAGACCTCGAAGCTTGCTTCAATCCATAAATGGACCGATTAAGCTTACATACAAGATGCTCTTTGCCTTTAGCAATGAATCCCTCTGGTTGCTTCATATAGATGTTTTCCTCAAGACTTCCATTAAGAAAAGCTATCTTGACATCCATCTGCCACACCTCATAATCTATATGAGCTGCTATGCATAAGAGAATCCGGATAGACTTACGCGTGGCTAGCGGCGAAAAGGTCTCCTCATAATCGATACCCTCTTTCTGAGTATACTCCTTTGTAACAAGCCTCGCTTTGAAGGTCTCAACCTTCCCGTCTATTCCACTCTTTCTTTTGTAGATCCATTTACATCCAATGGTTTTTACACCATCGGGTGGTTCTACTAGCTCCCACACCAGATTTGAATCCGTAGATTCAATCTCAGCATTCATTGCACTTTGCCAAGATACTGCATCTTTATCTTGGATTTCCTCATCCTATGTCCAGGGATCAGGTTCATGTTCTCCAGGGACCAAATTAGAAGATTCTCCAAAGAACATGAATCTATCAGGCTATCTAACAACCCTCCCACTACGACGAGGTATCACCTGTGTATTCTCTATGACACGCGGTGCAGTGACTTGTGGTATATCCTCTTGTACCGATGGTACTGAAGAAGTGACTTCCCCTTTTAATTCCTCTAGAACAATTTTACTCTTGGGCTTGTGGCTCATCACATAGTCTTCCTCTAAAAATCTGGCGTTCGTGCTAATGATCACCCTCTGATCTCTAGGACTATAAAACAAACCACCGTAAGTTAGGTTTAAGTTGACTTCTAACCATGCTACATCAATTTAATTAATCCCAAACAGGCTTTCCCAAAGCCTATTAAATCCTTCCTCGTAATTGCCATAGAAATTTCTAGTTAAGCCCAAGAATATTTCTAAAAACACCTGGAAAATTCCATAGGATATTTTCTTAATTAACAAGCATTATTATTATTTTCCCAATATCTTATATTTGCTCTATTAATGCCCCCATCATGATCTTGAGAGGTGGCTGGTGATCCATATATTCTATAATGGGATCACATACACCACTAAGGTGTCCCTAGATTCTGTTAGGGAAATCAACCCAAGTATGGTTTGGTTTTGATGTGTGTGGTAAAGGGTTTATGTTAGGTTGTTTATGTAATTTAATGTGTGTGTTTAAGTAGTGCAAGACTTAGTAAATCACACATTGTTTACTTGATGATGCATTGGCGAGTTCACCATCTCATGGCTCGGGTCCTTGAGTCGGTGAAGGATTACATTGAAGAAGTTGTGAGCTTGGTGCATCCGAGGGACCGTCGGACGAGGAGAAAAATGGAGTGAAGCAAAAGGAAGCAGACTTCAGGGCACGATGCGAAGGATGGCATTGGAGAAGCCGTAGGCTTAGTGCATCCAAGGGACGTAGCTGGACGAAGAGAGCTTTGGTAAGGGACTCCATGGGAGATAAGAGATTAAGCGATTGTAACCTGGGATGGGATAGCTCATGTTAGGTGAACTTGGCTGAATGACTAAGTCATGTGTTGGATGCTAAAACTTGTGTTTTAGGTTTTACCTGACAAGTCGTACACTCAAACATGTGTTTGAGATTTTACACGACGATTGGAAGTGTTAGATGCTCAAACATGTGGTTTGAGGTTTACTCGATGGTCGGATGCTCAAACATCTTGATGTTTGAGGTTTTACCCGATAATAGTCGACTTTCAAGTAATGATAGTCGACCGGTCTGAGTTGACTAGTAGTTGACCGATGTCAACTAGGGTTTTATGGCCCAACAGTCAACTGCCAAGGCATGGAAGTCGATTTCTCCACCAACAGTCGACTACCAAGGATGGAAATCAACTGTTGTGGGCATAGAATCGCTCATAACTGACCGATCAATCGACTATGCAAGCAGCAGTCGATTGCTGATAGCAACAATCGACTGCCAAGGGTACCGTTAGACGATGACGAAGGCAAGTTAGAAGCAATTAGAAGTCTGTCATTAGAGCGACAGTCGACTAATGGCATGGAACAATCGACTGCTGCATACCCAACGGGAAGAAACCCTTCTTCCCTATAAAAAGAAGGATTGGGTGCCTTGGGGAGGTTAATGCTTCCACTCTTAAGTGCTCCCCAAGTGCCCTAAACATCCCAAAGCTCCTCTTCCTTATTCTCATCTCAATCATATTGTAAGAGGGAGTATTTTGTGTAAGAAGGTTTCTTCTCCACCTTAGTTGAACAAAAGAGAAGTTTAGTGATTGGTTTGAGGGAGTGATTCACTGTACGAATCGTTTGTGGACTAGTGTAAGGGTCGTGAACCACATTACATCCTTGAGTTTGCAATTGCTCTTTTCTTCATTACTTTGCTTTAGCTTAATTATCTTTATATTCATATTAGTTTCTTTATTCTACTGTGCTAACAATTATTTAGATGACAAGAACAATCGAAATTCATAGAACACATGTTTGGCTATTCAACACCCCTTCTAACCTGGCCACGATCCTCCAACAAGTGGTATCAGTGCAAGGAAGTTTTCATAGGACTTATCGCTACAACAACAACAAAATGGCAAGCATGAACATTCATTCTCTTAAATTCGAAGACGACTTCTCTTGGTTGAAGAAGAGAATGGAGGTATTCTCTGAAACTGATTTTGATATAATGTTAATTATGGAAAATAATTTTAAGATGCCTAGGGATGAAGAAGGGAGGCCATTAGAGAAATCGAGATGAACCAAGAAGCAAAGGGAGGAGTACCTTGCAAATTCAAAGGCCAAGCACCATCTTTTCAATGTGCTCCCTCAACAAGAAATTAACCGAATAGGATAGTGCTCAAGTACCAAGGAGATGTAGGAGAAGCTAGTTGAGCTTCATGAAGGCACCTCCGAAGCCAAGCTTGTAAGAAGAGACCTTCTCTGCTCTCAACTCAATAATATCAAACTAGACAAAGGAGAAAAGGTACTATTTTTGCATTCTAGATTTAAGGAGATAATTAATGGGTTGTCAAATGTAGGAGAGAAGCTCTCGAATTGGGATATGATAATGAAGACAATTGATGCATTCCCCTGGTCATCAAAATGGAGCTCCATGGTGGATTCATTCTACATTTCAAGGAATCTAGAGGTAAGTACTCTAGAAGAATTCTTTTCTACCATGGAAATTCATGAAACTTTACTTGAAGGTATAATAGAAGAACCAAGTTCACAATCAAGGGGAGTAGCACTAGTTGCAAACAAGGGGAAGAAGAAGAAGTCTATACCCTCCTCATCCGATGACGAATCGCAATCTTCAATGGATAGCAATGAGGAGACATACATGGTAAGAAAGGTATAGCGTGGCTTAAAAAGTTTTAAATTTAACAAATCTCATGATAGGAGAAGGCCAAGGATGGTCATTTGCTATAATTGCCAAAGAGTGGGACACATGAGGGATGAATGTCCCTTATTGAACAAGAGAAAAGAAGAAAAGAAGAGGCATGATAAGAAGAAAGAAAGCAAAAAGAAGGAAGACAAGAAGTCAAAGGAGAAAGTAAAAGGGAAGTCAAAATCCCACAATTTGAAAGCCACATGGGATGATCCATCTTCGTCAGAGGAAGAAGAAATAGTCTCCCATTTTGCTTTAATGGGGATAGATGGCATTGCCTCCACCTCCTTTGAGCAAGAAGAAGGAAGCACAAGTGAGGAGGAGAGCTAAAGAGTAGGGGGAGCTTCAACCTCGGAATTGGAAGAAGAGGATTGGGTAAGTGAGGTAAAGAAACTACTTGTTAGGGCAATCAACCCAGTGATATGGTTTTGATGTGTGCGGCAAAGGGTTTAAGTTTGGTTTAATATAGATTTGATATGTGCGTTGAAGTTGTGTAGGACTTAGTAATTCGAACATGGAGCATTGGCATGTTTCACCTCTCATGACTCGGTCCTTGAGTTGGTGAAAGATGCATTGGGGAAGCCGTGCACTTGGTGCATCCGAGGGACTACCGGATGAGGAGCATTGGAGTGAAGCTGGAGGAAGTAGACTTCAGGGCTAGACGCGAAGGATGACACTGCGAAATCGTGCCCTTGGTGCATACGAAGGACGTGGCCAGACAAAGACAACTTCAAATGTGAAGAACTCCAAGGGAATGAGAGTGAGCGATTGTAACTCGGGACGGGGTAGATCGTAGGTGAAACTTGGCCATTTGGCTAAGTGTCGGATGAGATTTCTCGACATCAATCGACTGCCATGACATGGCGATCATCATGTATTCGGCGGTGTTGAGTCGGGTTTGTATCTAGCATTGGACGCCAAGGGTTGGCGATCATGCCGAAACCATCGATCGATTCGTGATGCAGCGATCGACTAATCGCAAGGGTTTCGAGCACAGAATGGTTATCAGTTGAGTGATTGCTTCTAACACTCGATTGTTAGCTCTATCAATCGACTGATGGGATGATCAGTTGACTGAAGTGGGAGCCGTTGGATGAAATCCAACGTGGAAGAAACCGTTATTGGGCAATGGCTATAGGAGCAATCGACTGATCGAGGCATCAGTCGACTGCCAGGCGCCCAACAAGAAGAATGAGTTCTTCTCTATAAAATGGAGCCTTTGGACACTTGGGGAGCCTAATGCTTCTACTCTAAACATGTTCTCAAGTGCCCAAACATTTTCAATCCTCTTCCTTGAGCTTATTTTCATCTTATTGTAAGAGGAGAGAATTGTTGTAAGGAAAGGATTCCTTCACCTAGCTTTGTGCAAAGGAGAGATTAGTGGAAGGTTTAAGGCGTGATTCACCTTGGATGAATCGGGTCATGGATTAGCGGCAAGGCCGTGAACCATGTTACATCGCTGTGTTAGCATTTGATTTCTTTTACTTATTGCTTTATCTTTATTGTTTATATTTTTGCTTTCGCTAACGAATTTGTAGACGAGCAATCAACGAGTAAATTCCACCATACTACGAAAGAGGGCTATTCACCCCCCTCTAGCCGGCCACTGACGTTCCAACAAGTGGTATTAGAGCCAAGTCACTTGTCACCAGACTCACCGCCGCAACAAGCACAATCAAGAGATGGTTGGCTCCAACATTCACCCACCAAAGTTTGAAGGAGAATTTGCATGGTGGAAGAAGCGTATGGAGGTATTCTTTGAAACCGATTCTGAAATTATGCTAATAATGGAGAATGGTTTTGAGATACCTAGGGATGAGGAAGGGGAGCCATTGGAAAAATCGAAATGGACAAAGAGGCAAAGAGAGGAGTACTTGGCAAATTCAAAGGCCAAGCATCATCTATTCAACGTATTCCCCCAACAAGAAGTCAACCGAATAGGAGAATGTGCTAGCACCAAAGAGATGTGGGGGAAGCTAGTGGAGCTTTATGAAGGCACATCCGAGGCCAAGCTATCAAGGAGAGATGTCCTTCGCTCCCAACTCAACAATATTAAACTCGATAAAGGGGAGAAGGTAACATCTCTACATTCTAGATTAAAAGAAATTCTTAACGGTTTATCTAGTGTAGGGGAGAAGCTCTCCAATAAAGACATGATTATCAAGGCAATTGATGCCTTTCCTCGATCATCCAAGTGGAGTTCAATGGACTCATTTTATATCTCAAAGAATCTAGAGGTAAGTACTCTAGATGAGATTTTCTCCACTATGGAATTGCATGAATCTAGGCTTGAAGGCATAAGTGAAGAACCAAGCATTAAGCCATCATGGGGAGTGGCACTAATGGCCAACAAGGGGAAGAAGAAGAAGGATACTCCCTTCTCATCCGATGAAGACTCCTCCTCCTCCTCCATGTATAGCACGGAAGAAGCATACATGGTAAGGAAGGTAAACCGTGCTTTGAAAAATTTTAAATTTAACAAATCAAATGATAGGAGGAGAAGGCCAAGGAGGAAGATAATTTGCTACAATTGCCAAGGAGAGGGACACATAAGGGATGATTGTTCCCTCTTGAACAAGAGAAAAGAAGAAAGGAGAAGAAAAGAAGAAAAGAAGAAAGGGAGCAAGAAAAAGGAAGAAGAGAAGAAGGCCAAGGAAAAGTGAAAGGCTAAGGCACACAAAGCCACATGGAATAATCCATCATCCTCATCATCCGAAGAAGACGCCTTCACAAATCTTACCTTAATGGGGATAGACGATTTGGACACCTCCTCCTCCGAGCAAGAAGAAAGAAGAACAAGTAAGGAGAGCTCAAGTGAAGGGGGAGCTTCATCCTCATCATCATCGGAATCAGAGGAAGAAGACATAGAAACAATGGTAACAAATCTTTCTCCTAAGAAAATAGTTTCCATGATTTCAAGTTTAACTAGGGACTTATTTAAGATGAAAAATAGAAATAAATGCATGCAAAATGAGATTAAGGCCCTAGAGGAAAAATTATAAAATACATGCGTTATTGTTAATAATTATATGCCTTTTGTTGTGAATGATGCATGCATTGAGGAAAATAGGGTTTTAAGGGAAAAGGTAGACCATTTAACCAAGGCCCTAGAAAAATTAACTATAGGCTCCAATACTTTGAACATGATAATAGGAAGCCAAAGGGCAAGCTTCAATAGAAAAGGCCTAGGTTACAAGGGAAATAAAAATGAAAAGGTCTATCATTGCCTAAGTTCTAGGGGTCAAGCCAAAAACAAAACAATTGCTATAAAATGGATCCCTAAAAAATATTTAGTGAACCCTATAAGAAATAACTTGTATTGGGTTCCTAAATCCATCCTTAAGGGTTAGGAAAACCCTAGGATAGTCAACCATGAGGATTTACTTATATCATATTTGATGGTTGACTTAGGATGGTGTGGGTTGTAAATTTTTTAAATAGTGTTGGGTAATGATAATACATAACCCATAAATTAAATGGTTGAATCATGTTTCATGCTTAATTTTATAATTTATAATCATGATATGCAATGATTGATGATTTATGATCATGATTGATAATTCTTGATGCATGTTCATGATTGGGTTTTTAGGATGATACTTAACCATGGGTAGAAATGCATAAAATTTTGGTTAAGTGTAAATACCATTAGGAACATCTCACAACCCACTATAAGGCTAACTTTGATTGAAAACATAGCATGGGTGAGATGATAGGATGATACAAATGGTCCACTAATGCTTATGGCATTTAGATGGATCATTAAGTGTATCAATAGAGCAATAATAACTTCATAGACATATTTCCCAAAGATCATGGTTGGATATTTCAAATGATTTTAAAACCATTTTATGCTTTTCAAAAGTGAGTTCATGTTTTAAAAAGTTTCAAGGAAAAACTAGGTTTAAAAGTGGATACAAACTTAAGAAATTTGTGTAACTTTTGAGTTTTTGCCAAACTATCAAAAATAAAATGAATTTTCAAGGAAAATAATTTTTCACTGATAAAGGAACTCATAAGAAATATGTATTTAAAATTTCATGATTTTTCAAATTTTCTAAAAATTTTAACGCATTTATGAAATTGGATTTCAAAAATCAGAAAATCTATAAACTGAGTGTCAGTCGACTGATGTATTGTGCACGAGCAGAGTAACCTGACTTTATCAGGTTTTGTTTGGTTTTTTGGTTTTCTCTTCCTTTAGAGTTGATGCCATGCGTGTATAACATTTAGATAATGTTTTTGATGGTGTCAAAAGGGGAGAATTGATAAGTTTAAGTTAATCATGCTAAAAGGGAAAATTTAGCATGTCATAAGGGGGAGTTGCATGTTTAAGGGGGAGTTTTTATACTGATATTATTTACATGTTTTCTTGCCTTATGTTTATGTTATTATTTTTCCCGAACTTAAACGGATTACCACACATAAAAAAGGGGGAGATTGTTAGGGAAATCAACCCAGTGATATGGTTTTGAGGGGTGTGGCAAAGGGTTTAAGTTAGGTTTGATATGGATTTGATATGTGCGTTGAAGTCGTGCAGGACTTAGTAATTCGCACATGGAGCATTGGCAAGTTTCACCTCTCATGATTCGGTCCTTGAGTCAGTGAAAGATGTATTGCGGAAGTCGTGTGCTTGGTGCATCTGAGGGACTGTCGGATGAGGAGCATTGGAGTGAAGCCGGAGGAAGTAGACTTCAGGGCGAGACTCGAAGGATGGCACTGCGAAGCCATGCGCTTGGTGCATCCGAGGGACATGGATGGATGAAGACAACTTCAAAGGCGAGAAACTCCAAGGGAATGAGAGTGAGCGATTGTAACCCGAGACGGGGTAGATCGTAAGTGAAACTTGGTCATTTGGCTAAGTGTCGGATGGGATTTTTGGACATCAGAAGATTGCCATGACATGGCAGTCGACTGCTCCAAGTTGAGTGTGACTCGACTGGTGTTCGAGTCAGGTTTGTGTCCTAGCAGTCGACTCCCAATGGTTGGCAGTCGACTGTTGAAACCATGAGTCGACTGCTAATGGTAGCAGTCGACTGATCGCAAGGGTTTCGAGCATAAAATGGTTATCAGTCAAGTGCTCGCTTCCGGCACTCGACTGTTAGCTCCATCAGTCGACTGATGGGATGATCAGTCGACTGATGTGGGAGCCGTTAGATGAAATCTAATGTGGAAGAAGCTATTATCGGGAAATGACTACAGGAGCAGTCGACTAATCAGGGCATCAGTCGACTACCAGGCGCCCAACGGGAAGAATGAGTTCTTCTCTATAAAATGGGGCCTTTTGACACTTGGGGAGCCTAATGCTTCTACTCTAAACATCTTCTCAAGTGGCCAAACATTTTCAATCCTCTTCCTTGAGCTTATTTTCATCTTATTGTAAGAGGAGAGAATTGTTGTAAGGAAAGGTTACCTCCACCTAGCTTTGTGCAAAGGAGAGATTAGTGGAAGGTTTAAGGTGTGATTCACCTTAGACAAATCGGGTCGTGGATTAGCGGCAAAGTCGTGGACCACGTTACATCGCCGTGTTAGCATTTGATTTCTTTTACTTATTTCTTTGTCTTTATTGTTTATATTTCTGCTTGCTCTAACAAATTTATAGACGAGCAATCAACGAGTAAATTCCACCGTATGACGAAAGAGGGCTATTCACCCCTCTCTAGCCAGCCACTGATGTTCTAACACTACCCTCCCATGATGTCATTTCCATGATTTCTAATTTAACTAAGGATTTATTTTGAATGAAGAAGAAAAATAAATGCATGCTAAGTGAAATTAGAAATCTAGAAGAAAAATTGAAAAATACATGTTCACATGATAATGCTTTTTCTTCCAATGAAAATGATGCATGCTTAGAAGAAAATAAGGCTTTAAGGGAAAAGGTAGATTTCCTCACTAAGGCCCTTGAGAAATTCAAAATTGGCTCAAACACATTGAACATGATTATTGGGAGCCAAAGAGTTAGTTTCAACAAAAAGTGCTTAGGTTACAAGGGATCTAGAAATGAAAAAGCCTACCATTGCTTAATTGCTAGAGGACAATATAAAACAACCATGGTAGCTAGGAAATGGATCCCTAAGCAGTACTTGGTGAACTCTATTGGAAAGAACTTATATTGGGTTCCCAAGTCAATCCTCAAGGGTTAGATAAACTTTGGATAGTCAACCATAGTTGGACTTATTTTATATCATGATAAATGGTTGACTTATGATCTTTATGATGACGTTGGTTAATATTTGTTTTATGATCATGATTGATAATGTTTGACTTTTGATCATGTTGGGGAGTTTGGATGATACTTAACCTTGGGTAGAATTGAATGAAATTTATGGTTAATTATAAATACCTTAGTTGCATCTCACATTTATCATAAGACTAACTTGATTGAAAACATAGCAATGGATGAGATGTTGGGTTGATACAAGTGATTCACTTATGCTTATGGAATATTGATGAATCATTATATGTATTATGATAGAGTAATCATAGACCAACTATGGGGAAAGCATTGTTGGAACGTCTATGGCCGGCTAGAGGGGTTGAATAGCCCTCAATCATGGTACGGTGGAATTCGTTCGTTCTTCTTGTGTCACTAGTCTATGATTGTTGTGAGCGCAGCAGAATAGTAATACAAATGAAAATACTAACAACACATACAAGCATACACAAGATATACGTGGTTCGGAACCAAATGGTTCCTACTCCACGGGGCAAGCTCAACGAGCCCTAGCTATGCACACGACACTAACTAAACTCCTTCTCTACAACACGTCGGAGGTGGAGAAACCTCGTACAAGAAATTACAATAGTAATACAAAAATATAAGCCAAAATACAAAGACAATACAAAAGAAAACTTTTACACAATTGCGTTGATCACTTTCTTGTTGCTTGCTTTGGACTGACTTTAAAGGTCTAGAATGCAGCAGCAATTCTCCTCCAAAATCACCCTTAAAGTCTTGGCGAAATCCTCCATCTCGAACTCCATTTATAACCTGCATCAAGCTGATTCCATGCCCATCAGTCGACTGATCATGACCATCAGTCGACTGGTCTTGTATCCATTGTCTCACAACGACTCGATCCACGCTGGCCAAATTCTAATGAATCCATCTTCAGTCGATTGATCATGCCCATCAGTCGACTAATGATCCCATCAGTCAAGTGGTCACCGCGATCACTCGACTGGAAGACCTTCTGTGGTCGAAAACACCTCGATCAATCGACTGATATCCATAATCAGTCGACTGATGGTGTTGGCAGTCGACTGCCCTCCCTCGGCAGTCAACTGTTCGACCAGAACCTGGTCAATCGAACACCGGTCAAGTCCAATCGACCTAGAGCAGTCCACTGTCACCTATGTCAGTGGATTGATTTAAGGTAAAACCTCAAACACTAAGTTGTTTAAACATCCGACTATCGGGTAAACCCTCAAACATCATGTTTGAGCCTCCGACACTCAGTCTTAGCCACTTGGCAAAGTCCACCTCATCCTCTCATGAAGTTTCCCACCGAAGCTCTCTTCCCTCGGCCTACGTCTCTCGGATGCACCAAGCGCATAGCTTCGCAATGCTATCCTTCGCATCTCTTTCCCTCGAAGTATACTTCCCTTAGGCCTCACTCCATTCGCTCCCCGTCCGGGGGTCCCTCGGATGCACCAAGCGCACAACTTCGCAATGCCATCGTTCACCGACTCAAGGACCCCGAGGCTAGTGAACTTGCCAAGTCCTCAAGACTTCCCACACCAAGCCCTATGCTTGCATTTTCCCAACACCAAGCCTCATGCTTGGACTTTTCACCACCAAGGCTACACACTTGGATTTAAGTGGCCAACCCATGTTGGACTTCCTATGACAATCCCATGTCATGCGTTTTGTCTAACATCAAAATATAGTTCGAGTTAAACTCGAGTCCGGGTCGATTGCACCAACAATCTCCCCCTTTTTGATGTTCGACAAAACCTCAAACCAAAGTCTACCAATTATCCCCAATTGGTAATTCTCACATCCCAATGAGAATTCCAACTTTCCCAATTGGTAACTTCTCCCCCTTTTTGACATACATCAAAAAGATCCTCCCCAAGGGTATAAATGTCTCATATCCCAATGAGATCTTACAATCTCTCCCTTGGAGGAACACATGCCTACAATCTTTCTAGTGATAAGTCCCATATCACTTAAGAGAGGCAACCAAATTTTCCTCCCATGAGGAAAAATACACATCCATCTTCCCATGATGGATAACTCCCCCTAAAGGCTTGCTCCCCCTTGACCCTTGGACCAACAATGTCCTTGAAGAGTCGCTAAGCCAATAGAAACACTAAACAATCAAAATTAAGGCAAAGTTCAACAATGAACTTCCATCCACCTTAAAATTGATACTCACCCTAAACACCTCTTCTAATCCATATCTAATGGATTTCCACACTTACTAATACTCTCCCAAGGATGTTCTAGGGTTAGGAGTGGTTAGGGGACCAAAACATAGCTGAACATGGGCCTAACCACCATGGTTTACCCAAAATCAGCATTATCAGTCGACTGTATCAGATATCAGTCGACTCCTTCACACATCAGTCGACTGACCTCCATGGCAGTCGACTGATAACTACAAAATGCAGTTTTCAGGTTTTCAGAAATGAATTTTTGAAATTTGTAAGTAAATATACATAAGGTGAAAAATCATGAAATTTTGTATATATATTACTTATTAAAATCATTATGAGTGAAAAATATTAGAAAATTATTTTACCCACAAAATAGTGAGATTGATATAAAGTTCAAAAGTTAAGAAAAACGTCAATATTGAGCCCTCTTTGTATCATCCCATTCAATGATGATTGCTATCCAAACATAGACTTCACCAAGGTTTTTCAAAATATTTTTGAAATATTTTAAAACCTTTAATTCCTTTTTCCTAAACATCTCACTTGTATCTACATATGTAAAACACATACAAGTCAAATTTAGTGAGATGTGGGGTCTTTGTTATTTAGGGTTTCATGTATATCTCTAGGCAACATTATTTGATTCCCTTCAAATCATGTCATAGTCCTTAAATCCATTTTATTTATGCATGAATAATGATTATGACATAATTGATAACATGAATAAGCATGTGCCAAAATCATAATGTCATGGCATGTGAATGAATTATAAGCATTCATGAAATATAAAAATAATCCTAAAAATGATCATGATATTTTATATGATAAAAATAAATATGATGTCATGTCATGGCAAGGCAAATAAAGCATGGCAATTATAAAATACTAAGATATAGAATACCTAAGTGTTATACTCAAATTGTCATTTCTAGGATTAAGTCCACTTTTGCCTTAATGCCAATTATCCCCCTAGTGTGCCAAAAGCCCAAAATGGCACACCATTACTCCTAAGACCTAATTGTGTCAATTTAATCATTTTCATCTTCTTAAACCACATTGGCACATCCTAATGTGTCAACTCTACCATTGCTAGGTTAACTACCCATCCACTTAGGGTTGACACACCCTAACCCATCTAGTGTGAATCGATCACGCTCCTAGGAACCTAATACCTATTGGAGCTGTTAGTAATATATGAGAGATGTCCTAAGGCAATCGCCTTATGTATGAACCATTTATATGATAAATGAAGATTCACTATTTGAGTATACATGTTTTATGTATTTGATTGGATCTTAAACTCATTTACTGAATGTCCACGATGCGATTCACAGCATGAGAGAATTTGTGATTGGATCACAACTAGTGAGTATCTCTACATGTGTAATTGTGATGTATCGGAATTATCCCTAGTCGATGAATTGATGGATTTGGACACCATCAATTCTGTCGAGACTAGCACGAGTATACTCCTTGGTGTATCCAAGCGGTGATTCTCCTTGGTGGAGACATAGTGATGTCGGAGTTAATCGTGGATGCTAGTTATGGTAACTAGTTCATTGGAGTGACCGGTAGTAAGACTTCATATGGTTCTCTGCATATATAGATATGTCAATGAAGTTCTTCTTGTGGCTTAAGTGCGATGTTCCTTTGACTTGCGGTATTCAAGTCATCTTGATCATGGAGACTTATGCTTTGACATCTTAAGCAAACATCTCTAAGGAGATGTGGACCCGGGATGATTGGGTATAAGTCGAAGTGATCGAAGGTGTTTGAATAGCCTATAAAGGATTCACCACTCCTTGCGAGGAGATGTATACCCAAGGCCTCTCGTCAGATTGTTACTAAAGTCTTTGGCCAAAGCATTACATGTTTAGAGTAAAGTACTCTTCGATACATGTGCAGTAACTAGAATTCGTAGGACGAGGAAATGATACTTGGGCTAGGTGTGACATAGTCAGCCTAGTGGGGACTGACACAATAGACCATGTCCTGAACCAAGTGGGTATAAGATGAGTGAAGGGAATGGGGCACGAATCATTCGAGCCTCTTGAAGGGTTTTGAAATAGTTACGGATCAAGTTGATCTTTTGGTTAATTGGAGATCATGATGTACTACTAGGTGCCACTCATGATCATTCTATAATTAATGGTTAATTATAGGCCAACATAAACCGAGAACCTATTTGGTCACACGCTGCTGAGTGTAATCCAAAGGATTTAAAACGAGCTTGAGAATGGGATTCTCAGACCGAGAGAAACTATGTTTGGTTGGACCAAACATAAAGCGAGCATGAAATCGTTTCAGTCGCAATGGAAGCGTGGATGGGCCGCGTCTTATTAAGACGTAATGGATGAACCAAAATGGTTTGGTTCTAATCCAATGGATGAGAATAAACTAAAGGGTTTGGTTTATTTTAAACGAATGAACCAAAAGTTGGTTCGGTTCGTTTTAACTTAAAATAAATCATCATTGGTTTATTTTAACTTATCTTAATGGAGCGGGTTAACGGGCTTTATGGATATGATCCATTAACCATTAAGAGAATTAGTTCTCTATAAAATAGGGCTTAAACCCTAATCCTAAACCCTAATTGGAGTTTCCGCCCAACCTAATTGTGCCGCCCCCTCCATCTTCTCTCCTAGTCGGCGCCAACCCTAGGTGTGCCGCTGCCCAGCTTTTGTGCCGCCGTCCAAGTCATTGCCGGCGACCAAGCTTCAGCCGGAGAACTCTCCGGCGACCCTCCGGTTATCTCCTATAGGTTTGGCATCAAGGTGAGCCTTTTCTTTCCTTGGTTGGCCGGCGCCTATATCCTCCACCAAGCTGTCCAGTTTTCTGGACAGCTTCTCCTCCTCTCGTCGGAGCGTCGTTTGGACGACAGTTAGTGCTCCGACAGCGGCTAACTTACCGGGGATTTGATCTCCGGTAATCCTCTGAGGTGGGGGACGAAGGATTCGTCAATCGGTTGACGAATACCTCTCCGGAGAAGCAAGTCTTGAGGACTTGTTTTAGGTCCGAATTTGGATTCGGATCGTGATCATCTCTCGATCACGTCGTCTTCAACACGAGGCTAGTAACCCGTACGAAGACGAAGCTCGTGACTTAGCGAAGTCATCCCGAGAGCTCGGCGTGGATACGGATAGAGACGATTCTTACGAGGATCGTTCCGGTTGATGCCGTTCCCGCTACACGTCATACGAAAGGTATAACGTAGTTTAATTTCCTTTATTGCAATTTTAATTTACGGTTATGTCTACACTTGTTGTAATAGCATGCGTGTGTTGTGTGTGTTGTAATAAATAGGAGTATTTATTATTTTGTTGCTTGCTTCATTTGTGCTCATGTTCTACGAAACATGATCGAACACACACACGCCAGATCGGAAACCTTGATATGGTATCGAGCCCAGGTTGTGTTTAGACATAATCGTAAAATTGGTTTTGCGATAGTCATAATGTATTTCTGGAAATTTTCTAAATTTTGGAAATTTAGAAGTATTTATGGAAATTTTTCAATTTTGGAAAGTCTAGAAATATTTATGGAAATCTTCCACTTTTGGAAAGTTGGAAGTATTTATGGAAATTGATATTTTCCATAAATAAAATATTTGATTAGATTCTGGAAATTTGTTTCCTAATTTAATTATGATTTGATTTGGGAAATCAAATCTTAAAATATTTTATTTCCATAAGTAGTTTTGATGATTTAGGAAATTGGTTTCCTAAATAGATTTTCCTTAATCAAATAATTCCATGAATAAAATATGTGATTAGATTTGGAAATTTGTTTCCTAATTTAATTATGATTTGATTTGGAGAATCAAATCTTAAACATATTTTATTTCCATAAATAGTTATGACATATAACGAAATTATAAACATGACATAAGTGTATGCCATGTAATTGCATTAGATGCATAACATTATGCCATGTGTGTCGTGACGTGTAGATGTATGCCATGTATGCCATGCCATGTAGATAATAGTTATTTGCATGCAAAGAGGATGAGACATAAAAAAACCCTTAATCAATATTAAAGCCTACACCTTCCATTAATATGGTTAGAACCAGAGTTCTGTTTCTTGTTTGGGTTGTTGGACTCTCTCCAAGCCCGGCTCGAACCTGAATATGTTCAAACCATGGAATAGTTTAATACTAATATGGTAAGAGTCAGAGGTCAATCATTAGCTTTGGTTGTTGGACTCTCTCCAAGCTGGGCTAATTGGTTGAATGCGCTCTAACCATATTAAAACTATGTCCTGATTAATGGGTTAGCTTTAACCTGGAGCATCGGCTTGTTGGACTCTCTCCAAGGTCGATGTAAAGGGAGGTGAAGTTGGGTGCTATGCATATGATGCATACTTGTTAATGTGTTAACAACCCGATGTATGTGTGAACATTCAATTAGTTGATAGCACATTGTGATAGTTGCATATACGGGATATGCAATCGGTATAGATGATACCTACCGTCGTAGTTATGAATGGCTTGTTGGACTCTCTCCAAGGTTGTTCATAACTATGATGGATATCAGCCCATTCGGAGATGGACCTACGATCTCCCGAAGTGATTTTGGGGTTTTTGAAATTCGAAAAATGAATGGGATTTATAAATGTATATTGATGCATTTTAAAATCATCTTTCTCATATATGCTCGTTTTGTATTTCTAAGTTAATATATTGATCATGATGTGTTTGAATTTGCGTTCCATTTTGGATTCAAATAAATTGGCTGGGTCGAACTTCTTGGACTAGCTTAGAAACTTGAGAATTGTTCTCAAGGTGGAAAAGCTTGCGTATGTCCTCGAAGCACCTCTTCCCGCCCATCCTAGTGACAATGCAACTCTGGACCAATTGTTGGCCTATCAGAAACATGTGAGTGATTCTGAACAAATGAGTTGCATCATGCTAGCCATGATGGAACCCAAGCTACGAAAACAGCATGAGCATATGGATGCTCATATCGTAGTCCTTCATCTTTATGAGTTGGTTGATGAGCAAGTGAGATTCGAAAGGTTCGAAGTCTTCAAGCTCCTCTTCACCTCTGAGATGTAAGAAGGTTCATCTGTGGTACTGCTCAACATGCTGAAGACTGTGGAACCTTCTGAGAAGCATGAGCAGGGGACGGTGTTGCTAGTTGATTCCTCGAAGAAAGGTTCTAAGAGGGAGTCAAAGGAACAACAGAAAGGGAAGAAGAAAAAGTCTAAAAGGCAGAACCAGCTCAAAAGGGCACTTGCCATCATTATGGCAAGGAGGGTCATTGGCGAAGAAATTGCAAGGTTTATCAAGAGTCCGTGAAGAAGGATAAGGCATCGGATGCCCCATCTTCTTCAGAAATCTTCTTTATTGATTGTCATTCTATTTCCTTAGACACTTGGGTATTGGATACTGGGTGTGGCTCACATATATGTAATGACATACATGGGCTAAGGAATAGAAGAAGACTCGTCAAGGGAGAGTCAAATTTACGTGTTGGGAATGAAGAAAAGGTTGCTGCACTTGCCATCGGAATGTATTTGTTGAAACTCCCTGCAGGACTTGTCTTAGAACTGGACAATTGCTTTTATATTCCTTTGTTGATAAAGAACATCATTTCTATTTCTTGTTTAAATAGAAATGGTTTCCATTTGACGTTTAGTAACAATTGTTGTTACATAACTTTGAATGGGGTTCTTTATGGGACTGGAACTTTAAGCAATGGTGTTTATACGTTGGACGTATCCAGTGACATTTGCAATATCGAAGCGAGCAACAACAGTGCTCGAAAGGATAATCAAATAGACTCCTACATGTGGCATTGTCGTCTTGGCCATGTAAGCAAGAAACGCATGTCCGAATTACACCGATGTGGAATTCTGGAATCGTTTGAATTGGATTCATACGATACATGTGAATCATGCTTAAAAGGCAAGATGACTAAGTTACCTTTTCCCGGAAAAGGTGAACGAGTGGGAGAGTTACTAGGACTAATACATCTTGATGTATGTGGACCTATGTCAACTCAAGCATTAGGAGGCTATAGCTAAGTCATTACCTTCACCGATGATCACTCACGGTTTGGGTATGTGTTCTTGATGAAACACAAGTCTGAAGCCTTTGAAAGGTTCAAAGAATTCAGAAATGAAGTAGAGAAACAACATGACAAGAGTATTAAAATACTTCGATCGGATCGAGGTGGTGAATACTTAAGTCAAGAGTTTCTTGATTATCTAAGAGACAATGGCATATTGTCTCAATGGACTCCGCCCTATACACCACAGCATAATGGTGTATCTGAGAGGCGTACCCGGACCTTGTTGGACATGGTCAGGTCAATGATGAATCATGCAACTCTTCCCAAGTCCTTTTGGGGCTATGCACTTCAGACAGCTGTTTACTTGTTAAACAGAATGTCTACTAAGGTAGTCTCAACTACTCCATATGAGATATGGAATAGTAAGAAACCTCATGTATCTTACTTGAAGATATGGGGTTGTCCTGCTTATGTGAAGCGGGATGTCGGACAAATTGGATGCTAAGTCGATAAATGTCTATTTATTGGATACCCTAAGGAAACAAGGGGTTACCAATTCTATCATCCTGTGGAACAAAAGGTGTTTGTTTCAAGGCATGCTGTGTTTCTAGAGAAAGAGTTTCTCTTGCAAGAAAACAGTGGGAGTGTCGTCGAGCTTGAGGAGGCTCAAGAGACTCAAATAGACATTGATGAGATACCTGGTGAAGCACAACAGCCGACAACTCATAGTGATGAGCAATCGGCTGGACCTATTGTAACACCACATCTTCGTAGATCTGGTAGAACCATAATATTCTGAGAGATATGGATTTCTCGTAAGTGAATCGAACGACGTGTTACTCATTGATGATGAGGAGCCTACCAGTTATGAAGAAGTGCTGACAAGTTCAGAAAGGGATAAGTGGCTTGGTGCCATGAAGTCGGAAATGGATTCCATGTACGAAAACCAAGTTTGGAACTTTGTTGACCCACCTGAAGGCATAAAGCCTATAGGGTGCAAGTGGGTTTTCAAGAAGAAAACCGACATGGATGGTAATGTGATTACCTATAAGGCTAGATTGGTGGCGAAAGGATATCGTCAAAAACGAGGTGTTGATTATGACGAAACCTATTCGCCTGTAGCTATGCTTAGATCCATTCGGATGCTCCTGGCCATAGCGGCTCATTATGATTATGAGATATGGCAGATGGATGTGAAAAACAACTTTCCTTAATGGAAACCTGCTCGAGGACGTGTATATGATACAGCCTGAGGGTCTCACATCGGTTGATAAAACCAAGGTATGCAAATTGCGACGGTCCATTTATGGATTGAAGCAAGCATCCAGGAGCTGGAATATCCGTTTTGATGAGACCATCAAAAAGTTTGATTTCTCACAAAATCCAGACGAACCTTGTGTGTACAAGAAGGTTAGTGGGAGTGCAGTCGTATTCCTAGTATTGTATGTCGATGACATACTACTTATAGGAAATGATGTTTCAGTCTTACAGTCAGTGAAGGTTTGGTTATCCAAGACATTCTCCATGAAAGACCTGGGAGAAGCAACCTACATCCTCGGGATTAAGATCTATAGAGATAGATCGAAACGGTTGCTTGGTCTTTCGCAGTCTACATATATAGGCCGAGTGCTAAAGAGGTTTAGCATGTCGGAATCCAAGAAAGGTTATCTTACCCATCGGGGCATGGGTACACCTTTCAAGTCTATGTGTCGCGCCACGAGGCGAGAGGATTTGCATGAGTAAGATTCCCTATGCATCCGCAATAGGATCTATCATGTATGCTATGTTATGTACAAGGCCCGATGTATCGTATGCTCTGAGTGTCACGAGCAGATACCAGTCTGATCCAGGAATGGATCATTGGGTGGCTGTTAAGACGATCCTTAAGTGCTTGAGAAGAACTAAGGATGCGTTCCTAATATATGGAGAAGGGTACATGGTGACACGTGGGTATACGGATGCCAGCTCCAGACAGACAAGGATGATTCCATGTCTCAGTCTGGGTATGTATTCACCTAAAATGGAGGCGCAATAAGTTGGAAAGGTTCCAAGCTTGACACTATAGCGGATTCTGCCACTAAGGTAGAATACGTTGCAGCTTTGGAAGCAGCAAAGGAAGCGGTTTGGATCAAGAAGTTCATCTCTGAACTTGATGTGGTCTCATCGATGATCCAAACATGTGCTTCGCCGCTATCATCTTATCAGAGAGATCATCAGTAGGAACGAAATACAAATCGAGAAAATTCCCACTGAAAGGAACTTAGCGGATCCCTTGACTAAGGCATTACCTCAAAATAAGTTTGAGGGTCATGTTAGAGCTTATGGTATTGGATACCGTAGCGATTTGCATTAGGCCAAGTGGGAGTCTATTAGTAATATATGAGAGATGTCCTAAGGCAATCGCCTTATGTATGAACCATTTATATGATAAATGAAGATTCACTATTTGAGTATACATGTTTTATGTATTTGATTGGATCTTAAACTCATTTCTTGAATGTCACGATCGATTCACGGCATGAGAGAATTTGTGATTGGATCACAACTAGTGAGTATCTCTACATGTGTAATTGTGATGTATCGGAATTATCCTAGTCGATGAATTGATGGATTTGGACACCATCAATTACGGAGACACGCAGGTATACTCCTTGGTGTATCAAGCGGTGATTCTCCTTTGGTGGAGACATAGTGATGTCCGGAGTTAATCGTGGATGCTAGTTATGGTAACTAGTTCATTGGAGTGACCAGCCGTAAGACTTCATATGGTTCTCTGCATATATAGATATGTCAATGAAGTTCTTACTGTGGCTTAAATGCGATGTTCCTTTGACTTACGGTATTCAAGTCATCTTGATCATGGAGACTTATGCTTTGACATCTTAAGCAAACATCTCTAAGGAGATGTGGACCCGGGATGATTGGGTATAAGTCGAAGTGATCGAAGGTGTTTGAATAGCCTATAAAGGATTCACCACTCCTTGCGAGGAGATGTATACCCAAGGCCTCTCGTCGGATTGTTACTAAAGTCTTTGGCCAAAGCATTACATGTTTAGAGTAAGGTACTCTTCGATACATGTGGAGTAACTAGAATCCGTAGGACGAGGAAATGATACTTGGGCTAGGTGTGACGTAGTCGACCTAGTGAAGAGACACAATAGACCATGTCCTGAACCAAGTGGGTATAAGATGAGTGAAGGGAATGGGGCACGAATCATTCGAGCTACTGAAGGGTTTCAGAAATAGTTCTGGATCAACCGTTGATCTTTTCGGTTAATTGGAGATCATGATGTACTACTAGGTGCCACTCATGATCGTTCTATAATTAATGGTTAATTATAGACGGCCAACATAAACCGAGAACCTATTTGGTCACACGCACAACGAGTGTAATCCAAAGGATTTAAAATGAGCTTGAGAATGGGATTCTCAGACCGAGAGAAACTATGTTTGGTTGGACCAAACATAAAGCGAGCATGAAATCGTTTCAGTCGCAATGGAAGCGTGGATGGGCCGCGTCTTATGGAGACGTAATGGATGAACCAAAATGGTTTGGTTCTAATCCAATGGATGAGAATAAACTAAAGGGTTTGGTTTATTTTAAACGAATGAACCAAAAGTTGGTTCGGTTCGTTTTAACTTAAAATAAATCATCATGGTTTGGTTTATTTTAACTTATCTTAATGGAGCGGGTTAACGGGCTTTATGGATATGATCCATTAACTATTAAGAGAATTAGTTCTCTATAAAATAGGGCTTAAACCCTAATCCTAAACCCTAATTGGAGTTTCCGCCCAACCTAATTGTGCCGCCCCCTCCATCTTCTCTCCTAGTCGGCGCCAACCCTAGGTGTGCCGCTGCCCAGCTTTTGTGCCGCCCGTCAAGTCATTGCGGCCGGCGACCCTCCGGTTATCTCCTATAGGTTTGGCATCAAGGTGAGCCTTTTCTTTCCTTGGTTGGCCGGCGCCTATATCCTCCACCAAGCTGTCCAGTTTTCTGGACAGCTTCTCCTCCTCTCGTCGGAGCGTCGTTTGGACGACGGTTAGTGCTCCGACAGCGGCTAACTTACCGGGGATTTGATCTCCGGTAATCCTCTGAGGTGGGGGATGAAGGATTCGTCAATCGGTTGACGAATACCTCTCCGGAGAAGCAAGTCTTGAGGACTTGTTTTAGGTCCGAATTTGGATTCGGATCGTGATCATCTCTCGATCACGTCGTCTTCAACACGAGGCTAGTAACCCGTACGAAGACGAAGCTCGTGGCTTGGCGAAGTCATCCCGAGGAGCTCGGCGTGGATACGGATAGAGACGATTCTTACGAGGATCGTTCCGGTTGATGCCGTTCCCGCTACACGTCATACGGAAGGTATAACGTAGTTTAATTTCTTTTATTGCAATTTTAATTTACGGTTATGTCTACACTTGTTGTAATAGCATGCGTGTGTTGTGTGTGTTGTAATAAATAGGAGTATTTATTATTTTTGTTGCTTCCGCTGTGCTCATGTTTACGAAACATGATCGAACACACACACGCCACGGTGCCGGAAACCCAACAGGAGCTCCTTGGGTTAACTAGTTATTCACTAGGGATAACTTCCCTAGATACCTTCCTAATGACCCTTTTTGGCTTTGAAGCCTTAGTCATTTGGGTCTTTCCTAAGTCAAAACTAGGGGTAACTCCCCCTTTGACCTTCTTAGTGGCTACTTTAGTTTTTCTTCAATCCTTAGCCACTAAACACTTACCATGGCTAGTCTTAGGGATAACTTCCCTATTAGCCTTGACCTTTCTAGACCTAGAAATAGTTCCATAATTGAGTGGGACATTATGATAAGTCTTCTTAGGGTTAGGTTTGTGACCCAAACCTTTCTTATCCCTAGACGGTTCTTGCCTCCTAGTACCTAGATTTTGACTGTTTGGCCCCATAATTGATTTGGTCATAATTATGAGGGTATTTTCCAATTTTTTAAGCCTTGACCTCAAGGCTTGGTTTTCCACCTCTAGTCTTCCCAATTTTGATTTATCATTGAATTTTTTGGAATTTCTCTTCCTCGGCATATGCCTTGACTTCTTTGGGTTAATGTCCACATTTTCTTTAACTCTCCTAAAAGACTCCCTAGGTAGAATTGGTCTAGTGTTATTGGTCCTAGATTTTTCCTTACGTAAACTTACATGCTTAGCACCTAAACAAAAATATTTATTCCTACTGGCAAGCTTTTCATTAATAATGGCAAGTGAACTAAAATAATTATCATTCTTCTTGGTCCTTGAAATTGAAGGTGCATTAAAATTTACCTTAGGGTTAGCTTTAGAAGCTCCCCCTACATGAGATGCCCCTTCTTGTGTTGGGTTTCCGGCACCGCGGCGTGTGTGTGTTCGATCATGTTTCGTAAACATGAGCACAGCGGAAGAAATTAAAAATAATAAATCTATATTTATTACAACACACACAACACACGCATGCATATTACAACAAGTGTAGACATAACCGTAAATTAAAATTTGCAATAAAAGAAATTTATCTACATTATACCTTTCGTATGACGTGTAGCGGGAACGGCATCAACCGGAACGATCCTCGTAAGAATCGTCTCTATCCGTATCCACGCCGAGCTCCTCGGGATGACTTCGCTAAGTCACAAGCTTCGTCTTCGTACGGGTTACTAGCCTCGTGTTGAAGACGACGTGATCGAGAGATGATCACGATCCGAATCCAAATTCGGATCCTAAAACGAGTTCTCAAAACTAGATTCTCCGGAGAGGTATTCGTCAACCGTTTGACGAATCCTTCGTCCTCCACCTCAGAGGATTACCGGAGATCAAATCCCCGGTATGTTAGCCACTGTCGGAGCACTAACCGTCGTCCAAACGACGCTCCGACAACAAAGAAACAAGCTGTCCAGAAAAACTGGACAGCTTTTGGTGGAGGAATAGAGGCCGGCCAAAGGAGATGTGGAGCTCACCTTATCACCGAACCCACAAGAGATCACTGGAGGGTCGCCGGAGCAACGCCGGCTGAAGCTTGGATGCCAGCGGCAAGGAGGTGGCAGCAGCTCCATGAAGTTGGCGGTAACACCATGTTGGGCGGCAACAACAAAAGGAGGCTAGGGTTGGGCGGCCAAAACTTCATTAGCCTTAGGGTTAATGAGTCCAACAACCCAAACAAGAAACAGAACTCTGGTTCTAACCATATTAATGGAAGGTGTAGGCTTTAATATTGAGTTAGGGTTTTTATGTCTCATCCTCTTTGCATGCAAATAACTATTATCTACATGGCATGGCATACATGGCATACATCTACATGTCACGACACGCATGGCATAATGTTATGCATCTAATGCAATTACATGGCATACAATTATGTCATGTATATAATTTCCTTATATGTCATAACTATTTATGGAAATTAAATATGATTAAGATTTGATTCTCCAAATCAAATCATAATTAAATTAGGAAACAAATTTCCAAATCTAATCACATATTTTATTCATGGAATTATTTGATTAAGGAAAATCTATTTAGGAAACCAATTTCCTAAATCATTAAAACTACTTATGGAAATAAAATATTTTAAGATTTGATTTCTCAAATCAAATCATGATTAAATTAGGAAATAAATTTTCAGAATCTAATCAAATATTTTATTTATGGAAAATATCAATTTCCATAAATACTTCCAACTTTCCAAAAGTGGAAGATTTCCATAAATACTTCTAGACTTTCCAAAATTGAGAAATTTCCATAAATACTTCTAAATTTTCAAAATTTAGAAAATTTCCAGAAATACATTATGACTATCGCAAAACTATTTTTACGATTATGTCGAAACACAACCTGGGCTCTGATACCACTGTTGGGTTTCCGGCACCGTGGCGTGTGTGTGTTCGATCATGTTTCGTAAACATGAGCACAGCGGAAGCAATTAAAAATAATAAATCTATATTTATTACAACACACACAACACACGCATGCATATTACAACAAGTGTAGACATAACCGTAAATTTAAATTTGCAATAAAAGGAAATTTATCTACGTTATACCTTTCGTATGACGTGTAGCGGGAACGGCATCAACCGGAACGATCCTCGTAAGAATCGTCTCTATCCGTATCCACGCCGAGCTCCTCGGGATGACTTCGCTAAGTCACGAGCTTCGTCTTCGTACGGGTTACTAGCCTCGTGTTGAAGACGACGTGATCGAGAGATGATCACGATCCGAATCCAAATTCGGATCCAAAACCGAGTCCTCAAAACTCGATTCTCCGGAGAGGTATTCGTCAACCAATTGACGAATCCTTCGTCCTCCACCTCAGAGGATTACCGGAGATCAAATCCCCGGTAAGTTAGCCGCTGTCGGAGCACTAACCGTCGTCCAAACGACGCTCCGACAACAAAGAAACAAGCTGTCCAGAAAAACTGGACAGCTTTTGGTGGAGGACTAGAGGCCGGCCAAAGGAGATGTGGAGCTCACCTTATCACCGAACCCACAAGAGATCACCGGAGGGTCGCCGGAGCATCGCCGGCTGAAGCTTGGATGCCGGCGGCAAGGAGGTGGCAGCAGCTCCATGAAGTTGGCGGCAACACCATGTTGGGCGGCAACAACAAAAGGAGGCTAGGGTTGGGCGGCCAAAACTTCATTAGCTTTAGGGTTAGGGTTTAAGCCCTATTTTATAGAGAACTAATTCTCTTAATGGTTAATGGATCATATCCATAAAGCCCGTTAACCCGCTCCATTAAGATAAGTTAAAATAAACCAAACCATGATGGTTTATTTTAAGTTAAAACGAACCGAACCAACTTTTGGTTCATTCGTTTAAAATAAACCAAACCCTTTGGTTTATTCTCATCCATTGGATTAGAACCAATCCATTTTGGTCCATCCATTATGTCTTCATAAGACACGGCCCATCCACGCTTCCATTGCGACTGAAACAATTTCATGCTCGCTTTATGTTTGGTCCAACCAAACATAGTTTCTCTCGGTCTGAGTATCCCATTCTCAAGCTCGTTTTAAATCCTTTGGATTACACTCGTTGTGCGTGTGACCAAATAGGTTCTCGGTTTATGTTGGCCGTCTATAATTAACCATTAATTATAGAACGATCATGAGTGGCACCTAGTAGTACATCATGATCCCCAATTAACCAAAAGATCAAGCGGTTGATCCGAACTATTTACGAAACCCTTCAAGAGCTCGAATGAATCGTGCCCCATTCCCTTCACTCATCTTATACCCACTTGGTTCAGACATGGTCTATTGTGTCATCCCCATTAGGTGACTCGTCACACCTAGCCCAAGTATCATTTCCTCGTCCTCTGATTCTAGTTACTCCACATATATCAAGAGTACCTTACTCTAAACATGTAATGCTTTGGCCAAAGACTTTAGTAACAATCCGACGAGGCCATGGGTATACTTCTCCTCAAGGAGTGGTGAATCCTTTATAGGCTATTCAAACACCTTCAATCACTTGACTTATACCCAATCATCCGGGTCCACATCTCCTTAGAGATGTTTGCTTAAGATGTCAAAGCATAAGTCTCCATGATCAAGATGACTTGAATACCGCAAGTCAAAGGAACATCGCACTTAAGCTACAGTAAGAACTTCATTGACATATCTATATATGCAGAGAACCATATGAAGTCTTACGGCTGGTCACTCCAATGAACTAGTTACCATAACTAGCATCCACGATTAACTCCAGACATCACTATGTCTCCAGCCAGTGAGAATCAGCTGCTTGGATACACCAAGGAGTATACCTCGTGCTAGTCTCGACAGAATTGATGGTGTCCGAATCCATCAATTCATCGACTAGGGATAATTCCGATACATCACAATTACACATGTAGAGATACTCACTAGTTGTGATCCAATCACAAATTCTCTCATGCTGTGAATCGCATCATGGACATTCAGTAAATGAGTTTAAGATCCAATCAAATACATTAAACATGTATACTCAAATAGTGAATCTTCATTTATCATATAAATGGTTCATACATAAGGCGATTGCCTTAGGACATCTCTCATATATTACTAACAGGTGGCCGGCTAGAGGGGGGTGAATAGCCCTCAAATGTCGTGCGGTGGAATTTGTTCGTTCCTCTTGTGTCACTTATCTACAATCGTTGTTAGTGCAGCAGAATATTAATACAAATGAAAATACTAACAACACATACAAGCATACACAAGATATAAATGGTTCGGAACCGAGTGATTCCTACTTCACGGGGTGAGCTCAACGAGCTCTAGTTATGCGCACGACACTAACTAAACTCCTTCTCGACAACACGTCGAAGGTGGAGAAACCTCGTACAAGCAATTACAATAGTAATACAAAAATACAAGCCAAAATACAAAGACAATACAAAAGAAAACTTTTACACAATTGCTTTGATCACTTGCTTGTTGCTTGCTTTGCATTGGTTTTGAAGGTCAAGAATGCAGCAAAAATTCCCCTTCAAAATAACCCTTAGGGTGCGTTTGGTTGGGGGTTTTTGTTGATAACCTTGATAGGTTATCAACAAAAACCTTGTTTGGTTTGGGTTATAAACAATTACCTGGTAATTGATCATTACCAAGTTATGAACAAAAACCTTTTTAGGGGGAATCGGAAAACCTTAGAGAACCAAGGTTTTTGTTGATTCCCGGGGTTAAGGAAACTTTTTTCCAATATTACCCCAAGCAATATATTAAATATCAATTTGTCAAAACTCAATCGATTTGTCATCCGTCGTCGATCACCGCCCGTCTTTGGCTGTCATCGCCGCCCATCGTCGGCCGCTCATTGCCGCCCACCGCCGCCCGTCGCCGCCCGTCGCCGCCGCTCGCCCGCCGGCCGCCGTCGCCGGCCGCCGCCACATCGTCGCCGCGCCGCCACGTCACCGACCGCCGCCGCCTCATCGCCGCCGCCTCCGTCGCCGTCACGACCGCCGCCCTCACTCATCGCGTCGTTGGCCGCCGTCGTCGCCGGCTCCACCGTTATCATCGCCGCCACCGCTCGCCGGCCCCTATTGCCATCGTCGTCGCCGCCATCGTTGGATGCACCGCCACCGTCGCGCCGCTGTTGCCGCCCGCCACGCTCACCATCGCCGGTTCGCGGTTCGCCGCCGCTGCCGTCGCCATTGCCACCACCATCGCCGACCATCGGACAACGTAAATTGGCCGTCATCGATCGCCGTCATTTAATCATTAATATTTCTGTCATTGTTGTCGAATTGATTGAGGAAAAACAAAGGATAATTTAGTAAAATGTTAAACTAAGTTATATATTAAAACCTCCAACCAAACAAGGTTTTTATCTAAGGTTATACTTTATTCCAAGGTTATGTTTTATTCCCTGGTAATCACATAACCAAGGTTATGTATGATTACTTGAACCAAACGCACCCTTAAAGTCTTGGAAAAATCCTCCATCTCGAGCTCCATTTATAACCTGCATCGAGCTGATTCCATGCCCATTAGTCGACTGAACGTGACCATCAGTCGACTAGTCCTGTAGCCGTTGTCTCACAATCACTCGATCTACGCTGGCCAAATTCCAACATATCCATCATCAGTCGACTGATCATGCCCATCAGTCGACTAATGATCCCATCAGTCGAGTGGTCGCTGCGATCACTCGACTAGAAGACCTTCTGTGGCCAAAAACACTCCCCGATTAGTCAACTGATCTCCTTAATCAATCGACTGATGGTGTCGGCAGTCGACTGCCCTCCTTCGACAGTCGACTGTTTGACCAGAACCTGGTCAGTCGAACACCGGTCAAGTCCAATCGACCTAGAGTAGTTGACTGACACCTATGCTAGTCGACTAATGTCAGGTAAAACCTCAAATACCAAGTTGTTTGAGCATCGACCATCGGTTAAACCCTCAAATATCACGTTTGAGCTTCCGACACTCAGTCTTAGCCACTTGGCCAAGTCCACCTCATCCTCTCATGGAGTTTCTTACCGAAGCTCTCTTCCCTCGGCCTACGTCCCTCGGATACACCAAGCGCACGACTTCGCAATGCTATCCTTCGCTTATCTTGCCCTCGAAGTATACTTCCCTTGGGCCTCACTCCATTCGCTCCCCTTCCGGCAGTCCCTCGAATGCACCAAGCGTATGACTTCGCAATGCCATCATTCACCGACTAAAGGACTCTGAGCCTAGTGAACTTGCCAAGTCCTCCAGACTTCCCACACCAAGCCCTATGCTTGCATTTTACCAACACCAAGCCTCATTCTTGGACTTTTCACCACCAAGGCTACACACTTAGATTTACGTGGCCAACCCATGTTGGACTTCCTATGACAATCCCATGTCATGCATTTTGTCTAACATCAAAATATAGTTCGTGTCAAACTTGAGTCCGGGCCGATTTCACAAACAAGAACATGTTTAATTCATAGACATATTTGAAGGGTTTTGCTTATCGAGTCCATGAGGGGAAACTTCGCTTCCCACTTCACCTCGGTAGCTTGACCATGACGATCCCTTCGATGTCCCCAGATTAAAAAAATTTAATCATGGACAAAAGGGATTGCCCAAACCACCAAGTCATCATCGTGCTATTCGTTTAGAGAGGTCACTTTAACAAACTAGTTGTTCAAGCGACCATCCTCTATTCTACGAGTAGCCACGGAATAGACGATGTCCGGATCGCCGGTTTTCGTATTTATACTCAGGATCAAAGTATTATTTAGCCATTTACAGATTTATAACATGCTTATAATTGAAAAACAAATATAAGCAATAAACAAAAGAAGAAAGTAGAATAGGTATACCTCTCGATCTTCTAATGTATGACCTTCCTCCTTTTAGACGTCGTGTGGGCGATGATCTACCAAATGTCGAAGCTCCTAGATCACAAATCTTCCTTCCTTGCTCTTCCAAAGCAAGAGGAAGAATAGAAACAAGGTTTTTCTCCTCTCTAGAAACAACCAACAAAAAACTAAAACTATCCTTGCCGCCGACCAAATAGGTGAAGGAGAAGATGGTGGAAAACAACCAAGACACCAAGGGAAGCCCTATATCTTGTTTCCACCACCTAAGGAGATGGAAAAGGGAGCTTTTGGGTGCCAGCCAAGGCTGGAAAAGAGGCTGGAGAGGTGCTGGATGTTGGCAAAAAGAGGAAGAAGAAGAGAAGAATACCTTCCTTATTTGGTGCCACCCTTGCCTCCAAACCCTAATCCTAATCCTATCTCAACTAGGATTCCTTCTTGCCGCCCAAACCCTAGCTCTCCTTCAATGTAGTTCACACCAACTCCCATGGCATCCTTTTATAGAGTTTGGGATAACTCATGAATTAATCTCATCCATTGGTTCTAAGGATTTAATCTCAACCGTCGGATCTAGAGATTTAATATCTACCAATGGATCATAGAGTTTTGTTTCTATCCATTGGATCTAAGCATCATGAGGTGTTAATAGGCTACATTAGGGACCATGAGGAGGAGTTGGGTATTGGCCACCCATGGATCAAGCCCACATAAAGTCCGATCCACTAATGATGATCCAATCCACTAAAGGTTCATCATTGATCAACGTCACCAACCCCCATATGATAATATGGGCTCCATATATTATTTGTACATTTTCTCCCCGTGTTTAAGATCTCGAATGTCCATCGATTATTTAATTTACTGACCATTAATTAATCAACATCTAACTCCTTGAGTAGTAGCACTCAACCTTTTCATCATGCCGGACCATGTCCACCTGCAGGGTTTACATGATGAACCTTATGAGCTCCTCAAGGGGACATCATCATCCTAATATATAGGACACGGTTTCCTCCTATAATCAACGACACACCATATAAATATTATCATCTCCCAACTTACCGAGCCTATCAATTTAATCTATAAATCTTGCCCATTGGTAAATCAAACAGATGAGTACTAAGTATATGTGCCCGTTATTATATCGTGATTAAGAGCATGTACTATATAATATCGGAGGTCCGATTTGATTATGTATTCAGCAATAAATCGAATCACCTCTAAGTCGGTCCTACTCAATAAACACAAAGTGCACTAGTGTGATTCTATGGTCAAGACAAACCAACACCAAATTACACTACAACCATTCCGATGGTTTGTCCAAAGCCATCTCGGTTGTGAGCCTTTACTTATACTTTTCAAGGGGCCGATAACATGATCCCCTGTGTGACACCACACACCATGTTATCTATAATGTAAAGTATTAGACAATATTGCATAACCATAAAAATATGCAAACAATGATCATGTGATTCTTATTTCAAAATAAAGATGTTCATACAAAAGATAGACTTTTCAGTATACATCCCTACAATCTCCCACTTATACTAAAAGACTATGATGTCCTCAAACTGCCATACATCCGATCCCCATTCCCTCCACATGCCTATCAAAAGCTCTCGCTGGAAGGGCCTTAGTGAAAGGATTTGCCAGGTTATCCTCTGATGCAATCTTGGCCATAGCAACATCTCCTCTCTTTACGATTTCTCATATCTGGTGGTACTTACGCTCTATGTGTTTACTAGCCTTATGGGCTCATGGTTACTTCAAGTTTGCAACTGCACCACTATTATCACAATAAATTGTGATAGTTCTGGGCAAACTAGGAATCACATCCAAGTCCATTAGGAATTTCCTGAGCCATACAGCTTCTTTTGCCGCCTCAGAGGCCGCCACATACTCAGCTTCCATGGTGGAGTCCGCCACGCACTTCTGCTTTACACTCCTCCATACAATGGCTCCACGTCCCAAAGTAAACATAAAACCTAAGGTAGATTTACAGTTATCCATATCAGATTAGAAGTCGGAATCCGTGTAACCCACAGGGAGTAATTGGTCTTCCCGGTAAACTAGCATATAATCCCTAGTCCTTCTCAGGTACTTCAATATATGCTTTACCGCAGTCCAATGTCCCTGTCCTAGATTACTCTGATATCTGCTGACCATGCCCATGACAAAGCAGATATCTGGTCTCATACAGAGCATCGCATACATGAGGCTTCCTACTGTCGAAGCATAAGGAACCGCCTTCATCTCCTCTATCTCCTCAGTTGATCTAGGACACATCCCCTTAGATAAAGGAACTCCATGCCTGAAGGGTAGAAAACCCTTCTTGGAGTTCTGCATGCTAAAACGCTCAATAATCGTGTCTATGTATGAAGCTTAGGATAAGCACAACATCCTTTTCCTGTGATCCCTTATAACCTTGATCCCAAGGATGTGTCCCACCTCTCCCAAGTCCTTCATATCAAACTGTTTGGACAACCATACCCTTACGTCCGATAACACCTTGATATTGTTGCCAATAAACAAAATGTCATCTACGTATAGTACAAAATATACCACTACGTTTTCGTCACATCTCTTGTATACACAAGACTCATTCGGACTTTGAATAAATCCATAAGACTGGATCACCTCATCATAGCAGATGTTCCAATACCTCAAAGCTTGTTTCAATCCATAAATGGCCCGATTAATCTTACATACAAGATGCTCTTTGCCCTTAGCAATGAATCCCTCTGGTTGCTTCATGTAGATGTTTTCCTCAAGACTTCCATTAAGGAAAGCTGTCTTGACATCCATCTGCCACACCTCATAATCCATATGAGCTGCTATGCATAAGAGAATCCGGATAGACTTAAGCATGGCTACCGGCGAAAAGGTCTCCTCATAATCGATACCCTCTTTCTGAGTATACCCCTTCGCAATAAGCCTCGCTTTGACGGTCTCAACCTTCCCATCTATTCCTCTCTTTCTCTTGTTGATCCACTTGCATCCAATAGTTTTTACACCATCGGGTGGTTCTACTAGCTCCCAGACCTGATTTGAATCCATAGATTCAATCTCAGCATTCATTGCACTTTGCCAAGATACTGCATCTTTATCTTGGATTGCCTCGTCATATGTCCAGGGATCAGGTTCATGTTCGCCAGGGACCAAATCATAAGATTCACCCAAGAACATGAATCTATCAGGTTGTCTCATAACCCTACCACTACGACGAGGTATTACCTATGTATCCTCTGTGACACGCGGTGTAGTGACATGTGGTATATCCTCTTGTACCGACGGTACTAAAGAAGTGACTTCCCCTTTTAACTCCTCCAGAACAATTTTACTCTTGGGCTTGTAGCTCATCACATAGTCTTCCTCTAAAAATCTGGCGTTCGTGCTAACGATCACCCTCTGATCTCTAGGACTATAAAACAATCCACCCTTCGTTCCCCTAGGATAGTTAACGAACATGTGTACTTCTGTACGAGGTTCCAACTTATCAGTATCTGCCTTCAGCACATGTGCTGGACTCCCCCATATCCGAATATGTCTTAGACTAGACTTTCACCCTGTAACGCCCGCCCTTATCTGCTCTCAGGGCGGCGCTACTGTTACTCCTTTTTTTTTTTTTTAAACATACTACATATGGATCCTCTCACAACCTACATACTTTAACAGGTCATCATAACTTAAACCTTCTTTTGCACATGCATCACATATCATATTCATCATTAGCATGTTTACATATCTTTCCTAACATGCATACATAAAGATTCGTTCATGAGTTCTAACATTTCCAACCTTCTTAAGTAGATGATACTCATTAAACACAAGTCCTATAAGCGGAAGCAATGTCTTAAGTTGTTCTTGGAGCATATAAATACAAGCAGATAGTATAGGGTCTTCTTCCACCATGCCACTATCACACACACTTTGCCCCTCCTGCTACTTCCTCTAGCGCAGACTTTCTTTATCTGCAGTATATGGACAACATGAACTATAAGCATATAGCTTAGTAAGATCCTTGCCTACTCACAAAAGCCACAAACTTCATCAAGCAATTAGAACATGAGCATACCTAAGGACCTAAGCATTTCATGGCGACACTAATCAACAACATATCCATGTAATAAAAACTGAGCATGGCATAGAAAGCATAATTAATCTAAGCAGGGCATAATTTGAACATAAGTATTATAACTACATAAAACTAAGCATGCATGAAAGACATATTCATAAGCGTTTTAAAACTTAACAATAAGCATTCCTAACCTAAGCATCCGTAACATCCTACATCTTAAACCTACATAAAGTACATAGGCACAAACATTCTTCAACTTAACCATGACCATTCATCAGGGAATCCAATCATGCATAAAGGACATAATCATAAGCATTTGTTTAACTTGGACATAAACATTTGTAATAACATAAATCCTAAACTTGTAGAAAGAACATAATCGCAAGTATTCATAAACTTAACCATAACATTCACCACATCATAAATTCTAAACTAGCATGAAGTACATAGTCGCAACATTCTTAAACTTAACTCTAAACATCATAACTTCATAACATCTAGCATGCATAAAGAACATAGTTCGCAAGCATTCAGGGTATTTAACATAAGCATACACAATATCCTGAAAGTCTTTTCTTTTCAAAACATATACTTATAGATACTTCCATATCATCATAACTTCATAACATCTAGCATGCATAAAAAAAACGTAGTTCGCAAGCATTCAGAGTATTTAACATGAGCATACACAATAATCATAAAAGTATTTTCTTTTCAAAACATATACTTATAGATACTTCAATATCATCATAACTTGTTTGGGGGGCCCCAGGTTAAGTACCACATAATGCGCGTTCCCTAGTAGGCTGGGGTAGCGAGCCACCAGTCCTACTAGAGCAAGACCTCTTACGTCTTACCAGGGCAAGACCTCTTACGTCTTCTTATGTCCCTATGGATTTGATTAACGACCACCTGACGGGTCGGGTACTTAACCTCTTACAAAGTAAAATACTTAATTCCTTTCTTTTCTTGTCATAGTATAAAGAATGCTCTTGATCCCCAACATAAAAAGGGAAGCATCTTAATCTTATCTTATCATAAGGAGAGCTCTTGATCCCTACTTGAAAGGGAAGCATCTCCATTTTATCTTATCTCAAGGAGAGCTCTTGATCCTTACTTGAAAGGGAAGCATCTCCATTTTATCATAAGGAGAGCTCTTGGTCCCTACTTGAAAGGGAAGCGTCTCCATCTTATCATAAGGACACATGCATTCATAACATAAGAGTACCCTAAAGGGGTCCTAAAGTATAAACATGTTCATCATACAAGCATATTTCGTGGCACATTACATCATAAACTTGAATCATATTTCCTTGGCATATTCATGGCATATTAAATCACAAAAACATGTTCATCACCTAAGCATATTTCATGGCACATTACATCATCAACATGTAGCATGTTTCCTAAGCATATTCAAGGCATATTAAATCATAAAAACATGTTCATCACCTAAGCCTATTTCATGGCACATTACATCATAACATGAAGCCTATTTCTTTGGCATATCCATGGCATATTAAATCATAAAAACATGTTCATCACCTGAGCATATTTCATGGCACATTATATCATAAACATGAAGAACATTTCCTATGCATATTCATGGCATATTAATCAAACAAGAACCATACCCTTAGCACAACTACATGTGGTGTTTTCATGAAACCCTAACCCTAAAACCATGGGTTGGCGAATCTTGTAAGGGGCTCGAGCTTGGGTTTTGTCCCTAAAGTTCACTCATGAAGCCTTATAACTAATCATAGTATCATTAGGGATATTTTCATGCAACCCTAACCCTACTTTCATTGGTTGGCGAATCTTGTAAGGTTAGATCTTTGGACTTTTGTCCCTAAAGTTCATTCATAAGCATTATTACTTACCCTAGTATCATTAGGAACATTTTCATGCAACCCTAACCCTAATTATATGGGTTGGCCGAAACATGGAATGGGTTCAAACTTAGGTTTTGTCCCCTAAAGTCCATTCATAAAGCATTATTACTTAACCTAGTGTCATTAGGAACATTTTCATGCAACCCTAACCCTAATTATATGGGTTGGCGAAACATGGAATGGGTTCCAACTTAGGTTTTGTCCCCTAAAATTCATTCATAAGCATTATCATGGCCTAATCCTCATAAGAGGGAGTTGTCATAAAAACCCTAACCCTAAAAGGCCTTGGTGGCCGAAACCTCTAAGGGCACCAAGGTGGAATTTATGTCCACTAAAAGGTCCTATAGTGAGCATACAACCTAAAGAAGTACACTAGTAACAATTTCATGAATATTATCACATGAAAAATTGAGTTGCCGAAACCTAAAAGGGCTACAACTTCATCTTTCTTTCATGAAATTTAACTCTGAAACTAATCTTGAGAGATGACCTAATGGAGGTCACCTAGCTTTCTCCTAGCTTGAAAGGGGGTCTCGGCCAAAGGGTGGAGAGGGAGATGGGTTTCGGTGAGGATGAAGAGGAGAGGAAGAAAATGGCCAAATGGAAACTTCCTTCTTCTTTATAAAGGGAGGAAGAGAAGTTTCTCTTTTCTTTGTCATGCCTCTTCACTTACCCTTCTTCCACTTATCTATAAATTTCCCTCTTCCTCTAATGATATAATTCTATTGGGATTATGGTTAGTGGGTGGATCTATAGGGTTTGGCTATCTCTAGAGGTTTGGGGTTCAATTCCTAGGCTTTGCATCCTCTTTTTTTTCTTTTGGCTTATTTTCTTTTATTTTTCCAAAAAAAAACCCACATAAAGCCTATCATCATAAAGCCAAAATTCTCGTAAAATTGCTAGAAATTTTACGGGCGTTACACACCCAGTCCACAATTCTTAGGGAGTAGAAGGCACTGATTTAGATGGAACCAAGTTCAGAATGTACACCGCCGTATCTAGAGCATATCCCCAGAACAAATCTGGCAAGTCAGAATAACTCATCATCGATCTAACCATCTCCATAAGAGTCCTATTCCTTCGCTCTGCTACACCGTTCTGCTGTGGTGTGCCAGGTGCAGTCAATTGGGATTGATTCCCAGCCTCTGATAAGTAGTTTCTAAACTCTCCCAAGAGGTACTAACCACAACGATCAGATCGTAGTGTCTTGATACTTTTACCTTGACGTTTCTCCACATCAGCCTTGAATTCTTTGAACTTGTCAAAGCATTCAGACTTGCAGCGCATCAGGTAAATGTATCGATATCTTGAGTAATTATCTATAAAAGAGACGAAATACTCAAAATCACCTCTATTATGGATAGACATAAAACCACACAAATCAGAATGAACCAATTTTAACACATCTTTGGCTCTATACCCGTTGGCCTTAAAAGGCCCCTTGGTCATCTTACCCTCCAAGCAAGATTCACAGGTTGGGAGATCCTCCACCACTAATGAACCCAAAGGTCCATCAGCTATCAACCTTTGAATTCTGCTTAGGTTAATGTGACCAAGCCTAAGATGCCAAAGATATGTTTGGTTCATCTTCGAAGGTTCTTTTCTCTTATTGGAATTAGGAGATGAGTTATTAACTTCAATTTGCATCGTGGGTGGTTTTGGTTCAAGTGTGTACAAATTTTCTATCAATGCACCCGAACAGATAATGTCCCTATTCCTTCTTATAACAACTCTGTCATTAAAAGAAATAGAATATCCATCGATAAACAATTTAGAAACCGAAATTAAATTCTTTCTAAATAAGGGTACATAAAGGCAATTCTTAAGAACCAAAAGTTTATTTTTCTCAAAAGATAAATGAACATCTCCCACTACAACAGCCAGCACCTTCATGGCATCTCCCAAGTACACGGTAATCTCCCCCTCAGCTAGTCGTCTGGTTTCCTGAAACCCCTGCAAAGTATTGCAGACATGATCAGTGGCTCCCATATCTACACACCATGTGCCGATAGATAACACCGCTAAACATGTTTCAACGACTAGACCAAAAGATATACCTTTGTTCTTGTGGTTGGGGCAGTCCTTCTTCCAGTGTCCAGTCTTCTTACAAGTGAAGCACTTGCCTTTCGGCTTCTTCACTCCTCCCTGAGTACCTCTCACCGCCTTCGCCTTGGTTTGTTTCTTCTTCTTCTTACCTTTCGACTTAGAAGTAGAAACCTTCTGGGTGACCACGGCATGCGCCTGAGCACTCTGACGAAATAGTCCCTCTACCGCCTAGAGTTCTGTCAGAAGATCCGCCAACGAATACAACCTCTTGTTCATGTTGTAGTTGAGGCGAAACTGCTCAAAACTCCTAGGTAGAGACTGGAGTATGATATCGACCTGGGTTTCCCCATCGATCTCAGCTCCTAGGACCTCCAGCTCATTCAAATGATCCATCATCTTGAGAACATATCCCTCACAGGTGTTCCCTCGACCATGGTGGTCGTCATCAAGTTTCTCATGGCCTCTTGCCTCGCAGCCCGATTCTGGTGTCCGAAAAGCTCCTTGAGATTAAGCATCATATCATAAGTAGTGGACATGCCTTGATGCTGATGTTGCAGTACATTTGACATAGATGCCAAAATGTAACACCGCGCCATCTCATCGGCCTTGATCCACTTCTTATAGCTCTCTCTCTCCTTTTCCCCAGAATTATCTGCAGGCTTGGGAGAGCACTCTTCGAGGAGTACATATTTGTATTCCTCAGCAGTCAAGACAATGTCTAGATTCCTCTTCCAATCTACATAGTTGGGTCTAGTAAGTTTGTTTTCTTTCAGTATCACAGCAAGTGGGTTGGAAGTCATTTTGAAAGAAAACCTAAGAATCACAAAAATCAAAACATTAGATTTCAAAAAATTATTGATTCCTCAAACAATAAAATTTTAAAATCAACCAACACCTCAAAACACTGAGAATATCGCATGCCACGATAGTGTGGACGAATATGAATTCTACATTTGTAAGAGGTGGTTTTACCCATTAATTTTACTATCTTGTCAACCTAACTTTTTGACAAGTAAAATTAATAGTTGGTTCCTCTTTGGCCCTACAAATAAAAGCAGTGACTCCGATGGGGAGGATACTTATATTTGTATCTAAGTGTTCACCATTACTCGGTACCAAGGTAATTATCTCAGGTTATGTGCCTTACGATGGGCAAGTACACACGCTCCTTAATAATTTTCTATAACCATATTCGACCTTGTGATCTGCAAACAAACTCATCCGATGGGGAGGAAGGCACTCAGAGCCGACGCATAAGTTTTTTTGCATCACTTGTCAAATCATAATTGAGGTCGTGGGAATTTTTAAAAAATTCCCTCTCCCACTTAGTAATTTGAAATTGAGGAATTTTCCTAGCCTACGACATGCATATCAAACAATAAGCAATAAATATGAAAAATAAAAATTATTTTCAAACTATTATGGCTTTTGTCTTCAATATGTCTCCCGTCGCATCGCCATCTCGTCCGCTCCTCCAACGCCATCTACAAGCCATCCGGAGATCCGAGCCGAGACTAAAATCTATTTTAATTTACATCCATCCATCCTATACTCCACGAGGGAGTGTACATGAAATCTAGATCGAAAGTAAACTAAAATAAAATGAGTGGCTAAATAATGTCTATCTAATTTACAAAAAATTAAATACTAGCCCCGTCAACCCCGAGGATTCAACAAAATAAATATTTACACACATAAAATCACATACACACATATGGCCATAATAGTCGGATCTTATGCTTGCAACCAAAGAGTTAAACTACGCATATCCTACTATTATCTGGCACATATAATATATGAAAAAGTGCATAAAAATTAACCGAATCCTAAACACACAAAACCAGAAACCTTGGCTCTGATACCAATTGAAGGGTTTTGCTTATCGAGTCCGTGAGGGGAAACTTCGCTTCCCACTTCACCTCGGTAGCTTGACCATGGAGATCCCTTCAATGTACCCAGATTAAAAATATTTAATCATGGATAAAAGGGATTGCCCAAACCACCAAGTCATCATCGTGCTATTCGTTTAGAGAGGTCACTTGAACAAACTAGTTGTTCAAGCGACCATCCTCTATTCTACGAGTAGCCGCGGAGTAGACGATATCCCGATCGCCGGTTTTCATGTTTATACTCGAGATCCAAGTATTATTTATCCATTTGCAGATTTATAACATGCTTATAATTAAAAAAAAAATACAAGCAATAAACAAAAGAAGAAAATAGAATAGGTATACCTCTCGATCTTCTAATGTATGACCTTCCTCCTTTTGGACGTCGTGTGGGCGACGATCTACTAAAAGTCGAAGTTCCTAGATCGCAAATCTTCATTCCTTGCTCTTCCAAAGCAAGAGGAAGAATAGAAACAAGGTTTTTCTCCTCTCTAGAAACAACCAACAAACAACTAAAACTATCTTTGCCGCCGGCCAACTAGGTGAAGGAGAAGATGGTGGAAAACAACCAAGACACCAAGGTAAGCCCTATATCTTGTTTCCACCACCTAAGGAGAAGGAGAAGGGAGCTTTTGGGCACCGGCCAAGGCTGGAAAAGAGGCTGGGGAGGTGTTGGACGATGTCCAAAAGAGGAAGAAGAAGAGAAGAATACCTTCCTTATTTGGTGCCACCCTTGCCTCCAAACCCTAATCCTAATCCTATCTCAACTAGGATTCCTTCTTGCCGCCCAAACCCTAGCTATACTTCAATGTAGTTCACGCCAACTCCCATGGCATCCTTTTATAGAGTTAGGGATAAGTCATGAATTAATCTGATCCATTGGTTCTAGGGATTTAATCTCAACCGTCGGATCTAGAGATTTAATCTCAACCGTCGGATCTTAGAGATTTAATCTCTACCAATGGATCTTAGTGTTTTGTTTCTATCCATTAGATCTAAGCATTATGAGGTGTTAATAGGCAACATTAGGGACAATGAGGAGGAGTTGGGTCTTGGCAACCCATGGATCAAGCCCACATAAAGTCCGATCCACTAATGATGATCCAATCCGCTAAAGGTTCATCATTGATCTACCTCACCAACCCCCATATGATAATATGGGCTCCATATATTATTTGTACATTTTCTCCCCGTGTTTAAGATCTCGAATGTCCGTTGATTAATTAATTTACTGACCATTAATTAATCAACATCTAACTCCTTGAGTAGTACCACTCAACCTTTTCATCATGCCAGACCAAGTCCACCTGCAGTGTTTACATGATGAACCTTATGAGCTCCTCAAGGGGACATCATCACCCTAATATATAGGACACGGTTTCCTCCTATAATCAACGGCACACCATATAAATAATATCATCTCCCAACTTACCGAGCCTATCGATTTAATCTATAAATCTCGCCCATTGCTAAATGAAAGAGATGAGTACTAAGTATATGTGCCCGTTATTATATCGGGATTAAGAGCATGTACTAAATTATATCTGAGGTCTGATTCGATTATGTAGTCAGAAATAAATCGAATCACCTCTAAGTCATTCCTGCTCAATACACACAAAGTGCACTAGTGTGATTCTATGGTCAAGACAAACCAACACCAACTCACACTACAACCATTCCGATGGTTTGTCCAAAGTCATCTCGGTTGTGAGCCTTTACTTATACTTTTCAAGGGGCCGATAACATGATCTCCTGTGTGACACCACACACCATGTTATCTATAATGTAAAGTATTAGATAATATTGCATAACCATAAAAATATGCAAACAATGATAATGTGATTCTTATTTCAAAATAAAGATGTTCATACAAAAGATAGACTTTTCAGTATACATCTCTACAATATTAGCAAAAGATCATGGTTGGATATTTTTAATGATTTAAAGCCATTTCATGTTTCAAAAACTGATAGTTCATGTTTAGAAATATTTTAAGGTAAAACTAGGTTTCAAAGTTGATACATAATTGAGCACTTTTACAACTTTTGAGTTTTTGCCTAATTTTCGAAAATTGAATGTATTTTCATAAAAAAAAATTATTTTTCGTTGATAAAGGAACTCATTAGAAATGTGTTCCCAAAATTTTATGATTTTTTGAATTATCCTGATTTTTTAATGCATTTCTGAAGTTTGCTTCAGAAATCAAAATTCGAATCTTTCAGCTACCAGTCGACTGATGATGAATGACAATCGACTGCTATGTGAAAAAACTGGGCTTTTGTGTTTTAAAATCTAATTTTTGATATTTTTATTCCCTTAGATATTGATGCCATGATGTATAACATATGTATGATGTTTTTGATTGTGTCAAAGGGGGAGAAATATTGAAGTTTAAGTTAATCATGCTAGGGGGAATTAGCATGTGGGGGAGTTGCATGTATTATGGTGGAGTGTTTGATACTCATGTTTGTTTTACATGCTTTACTTCCTTAGTGTTTTGTTATTATTATTCCTAACCTAAACATGTTGCCACACATCAAAAAGGGAGAGATTGTTAGGGCAATCAACCCAAGTATGGTTTGGTTTTGATGTGTGTGGTAAAGAGTTTAAGTTAGGTTTTTTATGTGATTTGATGTGTGTGTTTAAGTTGTGCATGACTTAGTAAATCACACATGGTTTACTTGATGATGCAATGGCGAGTTCACCATCTCATGGCTCCGGGCCTTGAGTCAATGAAGGATAACATTGAAGAAGTCGTGAGCTTGGTGCATTCGAGGGGCTGCCAAACGAGGAGAAAAATAGAGTGAAGCCAAAGGAAGCAGACTTCAGGATAAGACATGAAGGATGACACTGGAAAAGCCACGAGCTTAGTGCATCTAAGGTACATAGTCGAACGAAGAGAGCTTCGGTGAGGGACTCCATGGGAGATAAGAGATTGAGCTATTGTAACCTGGAACGGGGTAGCTCAAGTTAGGTGAACTTGGCCGAATGACTAAGTCAAGTGTCGGACGCTCAAACTTGTGATTGAGGTTTTCCTCGACAAGTCAGACGCTCAAACATATGTTTGAGGTTTTACCCGACGATTGGATAAGTTGGATGCTCAAACATATATTTGATGTTTTACCCGATGATTGGAAGTGTCGGATGCTCAACAATATGGGTTGAGGTTTACCTAATGGTTGGATGCTCAAACATCTTCATGTTTGACGTTTTACCCGACAACAGTCGACTGCCAAGTAATGGCAGTCGACTAGTAGTTGTTCGGTGTCAATTGGGGTTTAATTGCCCAATAGTCAACTGTCAAGGGATGTCAGTCGACTGCTCCACCATCAGTTGATTGCCAAGGATGATAGTCGACGATTGTGGGTGCAAAATCGCTCATAGCCGACTGATCAGTCGGCTATGTAGGCAGTAGTCGACTGCTAAGGGTACCGTTGGGTAGTGACAACGGCAAGTCAAAAGCCGTTGGAAGTCAGCGGTTAGAGCGACAGTCGACTAATGGCATGCAGCAGTCGACTACTGCATGCCCAATGAAAAGAAACCCTTCTTCCCTATACAAAAAAGGGTTGGGTGCCTTGGGGAGGTTAATGCTTCCACTCTTAAGTGCTCCCCAAGTGCCCTAAATGTCCCAAGTCTCCTCTTCCTTGTTCTCATCTCTATCATATTATAAGAGGGAGGATTTTTTGTAAGAAGGTTTCTTCTCCATCTTGGTTTAACAAAGGAGAAGTTTAGTTATTGGTTTGAGGGAGTGATTCGTCGTACGAATCTTCTGTAGACTAGCGGCAAGGGTCGCGAACCACGTTACATCCTTGAGTTTTCGATTGCTCTTTTCTTCTTTACTTTGCTTTAGCTTAATTGTCTTTATATTCATATTAGTTTCATTATTCTTCTATGCTAACAATTATTAGATGACAAGAATGAGCAAAGTTCATCGTGCACACATTTGGCTATTCAACCCCCCTTCTAGCCGGGCCACGATCCTCTAACAGATTCTATTGTAGGAGGTGCTTTGATGAATAAGACTATCGAGGAAGAAGAGGAGTTGATCAAAGAGGTGGCCCAAAACCAACATCAATGGGCTTCCGAGCATAGTTACCCAGCACATACAACCGGTCGATATGCTATCAACTCTGTTGACCACCTAGCGGCAAGAATGGACGCACTTAGAAAATGGTTTGACTCTCTAAACCCTACTTCTACATGTGTGGTCAATACCTTTGGAGAGGGAGCTGCAACCTACCAAGAGGACTATTATGGAAGGCAGGGCAATTCAGAAGAACAAATTGGGCATGTCGATACGGTTGGCGACCACAATCAAAGGGCCAACCGCCCATATTTGAGCACTTACAACCCCGAATGGAAGAACCACCAGAGTTTTTTCTATAGGAATAATCTGGGGAATTTCTAACAATCAGGAGGAAATGGGCAGTCACAACCATCTGGCACCCATCTGGAAAATATGATAGAGAACTTCATTCGGACGCAACGGGAAGCGAACGCTGAATTTCAGTAGCGACATTCGTAGACGGAATCAATGATTGAAGAGTTAAGATCGTCTATAAAGGATATCGCCAATAGGTAAAAGATGCTAGAAATTCAAGTAGCTCAGATTGCCAACCAGATCTCTAGAGTACCGAGGAAACTGCTAAGAAAGTCAGAGGTCAATCTGGTGGAGCAGTGCAAGACAGTGACATTGTGGAGTGGAAGGATTCTAAAAGTGATGCTGAGCCGATTGGTTGCTGGACCATAACCAAGACCTGAAATAAGGGAAACTTCGAGGGAGATCAGGAAGTAAGAAGCCAAAAACATAGATTGGGAGCCTGCCATGAAAACTCAACCACCCTTGATGGTACTGTTCCCCCAATGGCTGACCAATGCAAAGAAAGATGTTGAGTTTGGTAAATTTTTGAACATGCTAAAGTCGATCTCAGTAGAGATGCTGATACTCGAAGTGCTACACCAAATGCCCTAATAGGAAGGTCGAAAAGTCTGAGATAGTGACCCTCATGGAGGAATCAAGTGCTTACCTCCGGAACGAGACCACTCAGAAACTAAAAGATGCGGGGAGTTTCTATATCCCATGTTATATAGGGATGACCCTGATTAGCAAAGCCTTCTTTAACTTGAGTGCTAGTGCGAGCTTGATGCTTTATACCCTATGTAAAAAGCTAGGGTTGGGGAATTTAAAGTTCACAACTATGACATTATAGCTGGCCGACCATTCATATCGATACCCACTGGGGATTCTGGAAGATGTGCCTGTAAAGGTGGGAAATTTTACACTTCCGACCGACTTTGTGGTCATGGAAATGGAAGAAGATTCGAAGATTCCCCTCATCCTTGGGCAACCATTTTTAGCAACTGTCAGAATGGTCATTGATGTCAAGAATAACAAGCTGACCCTAATAGTAGGAGATGATAAGATGGAATTTGAGCCTGCTAACACGGCAAGTCAGGGACAAGTTTTAGGGAAGTACATTATTCCAACCATAGCTAAAGAGGAAAGCATATATAAATTTTTTGAGATGGATGAAGGGAGGTTTACAAAGCCGTCGGAGCCAAGATGAGATGATGGAGTATGGTCAAGCTAAGAGACCTTAAACAAAGCACTTCTTGGGAGGCAACCCAAGTTTAGTTTTTACTTGTTTTTGACTTTATTGCATAGTTTAATTTTTATTTCTAGCATTTAACATTTGTGTAAATTAAATCAAATTAGAAATAACTTGCTAGGTAAAAGAAAAAGTCATTTTGAGCCTACCTAGTCCACGCAGAGAGCCTGCACCTGCACCACCATCTTTTTCTACTTGTGAGCAGGATGCAGGTACATCCGCCTACAATTTCTTTGAGTTTCGATCGTGCCTCAATGACATACATGCCGAGCAGCAGATGTAGAGGTATTGATGGGAGGAACAGAGTGCCTACACACATGCAGAGTTTCATGGCTTACGGGAGCATTTCCAGTGGGTCGAGGAGTTCTACGATGAGGCTCGTATCTACTTCCAGGAGGAGGCTGCCCATCGCCAGGAGGAGGCCATATATCGCCAGGATGTTCGGTAGCACATGAGTGCCCAGCAGGCATAGTGGGCCCGCCAGGAGGAGCACAGAGCAGCCGCTGCATTCACCAGCTCTCAGATCGACCACATGTATATGTGGCATCAACGACTGAGCACCAGGTTTTCTCAGCAGCCCGACATGCCTATACTGCCAGACATCCCACCTCGACCGCCATATTGAGGTATAGCTTCATACAAGTCTAGGGGGAGACCCCAAGTTTTGATTTATTTTATTTTATTTCTAGCAGTAGTTTCTTTCTTGATACTTGCATTTTTAGTTTTATTTAGCATTCATCTATTCATGCATAGAGTGTTTAGTTTCTTTCAGCACTTAGTTTTTGCTATCTTTAAGCTACCTCAGTAGTATTTTTAAGATCTCTTTGCGAATTGTTTCCATAAGTTGTTTAACTTTATTTATCTCATGGTATATTATTTTATATGCTCTAATGAATGTTCTAGACTTGCACTGGTTAGCTTTTATTTTTACACTTACACTTGACGAATATTCTGAAAGGAAGAATCTAGTACATACATAGTTATGATTCATCCTAGTAATCTAGTACTTTGGAATCCATAGGTGACTCTAGGTTTAGTACTTTAGTTACTGGAGATGCTCAGATTATGTAAGCTCATTCGGAAAAATCAAAATCCATGTGAACAGGAGAAGAACAAAAGTTCTATAAAAAAAATTATGAGGGATAAAAAAATAGTTGTCGTGGGTGGAAATGGCTAGGTGCCCCTTTGAGACCGAGTTAGGTTACTGGGGAAACACTTACTAATTTCTCTCAATACTGAGCACGCCTTTGAGACTTTGTGCTAGATCTAGGGAATGTCCCTCGCTTTGGGTAGGTAAGTGTCTAAGAGGCGGAGACCTTAGGAAAGCAATAAGATGATGACTTAACTTACTGTGGAACGTGTATCCATTAAGAAGATTCATTTAGCACATGCACGAAAAGCTAACTTAGTGAATTTTCAGAACATATCTATTTTTCTTTTATTGAAAAGAGCACTTGATAAATCTAGTTATCATGCTAAGTATGAAACAATATTTTTTTCAAAATTTCATGGCACTGAAGTTTGCTTGAGGACAAGCAAAGATTTAAGTCTAGGAGAATTGATGTGAGAAAAACATATAGGGTTTTAGGAGTAGTTTTCACTCACATTTCACTGCATTTTACACTTGTTTCATGCATATCATACTTTGTTTTACATGCATTTCCTATTTTCTAGTTAGGAGAGATGCTCTTTGTGCGTTTGTGTGCAGGACAGTATTTTACGCAATAAACGACACACTTTTGGAGCAAAAGAAGGGATTCGGCAAGAGGAACGAAGAGAGGCACGACCCGTCCATGTGAAATCACACGACCGTGCCCCACCAACCTAGCGCCACACATGACATGGCCATGTGGATCAACACCACCATGTGGCAATGACATTTTTTCGCATGACTAGTTTTTTTTCATGGATTCAAGTGGTGCCAACCTTATGTCTATATAAGGAAGTCCACCCCCAAACCCCAGGGGGAGGCAGGACGATCAAGACGACACACCGACACCCTAAAAAGCTTCAGAAACTAGCAACGGGGAGGAAGAAGACGGCTAAAAGATCATATCCTGCACTCCGATGTCGAAGAGAAGAACCAAGAGTATTGAAATTTACTTTCTATTCATCTCCTACATTGTAATGATCTATTCCTATATGAATTGTGTTCATTCTTTTCGGTCTATAGAGTAGAATCTTCGATTCTAGGATTATGGAGTAACTTGTGTATGTAGAACATGCTAGATCGAATGTAAATTCTATTTTATGATTTCTATTTGCAGTTTTTGTTGTTTGATTCGATGAAAATTGTGTTTTGGTTTTCTATCTATTGTGCATAGTCGATACAAGGGGCGACATCCCTTGTATCAAAGATCTAGGGGAGTTAGAGAAGAACCAAGGGGTTGTCCTCATCTCTGGTAACCGTAGGTAGAAGGGCACGATGGAGTAGGGAACAGGGCACGTTCCTATTGGACTATCCGAGCCACAAAAACTTCTTTTTGCCTTGCGGAAACCCCGGAAGTCGGCCACGGATCGATGCGAAGATAAACAAAATTACATGTACGTGTTAAAAAACCTTAGATCTACTCTAGATCTACATGTTAAGAGTTTTACCCTTGATGCAATGCCCTTCGCTTATCCCGCTCATCCAAACAACTTGCCAGAACTCGAGAATGTCAAGTGTACACTCCTCTATCGATATCCACACAAAAAATAGGTGGGGAAAAGAAACCTAGAGTGTTCTAGCACTTTTAGAAGCTCACGACAACAGAGAGGAGGAGAGCTTTAGAGAAGAGAGGAGGAAGAAGATGAAGTTACACAACTTAACTTCACACTCATCCACCCCCATCATAGTGGTCGGCCACTTCAAGGGGGTTACATGCATGCATGTAATTCCAAGAGCCAATGGCTCTTGGTCTCTCTTGTTGGGTTTCCGGCACCGCGGCGTGTGTGTGTTCGATCACGTTTCGTAAACATGAGCACAGCGGAAGCAATAAAAATAATAAATCTACATTGATTACAACACACACAACACACGCATGCATAGTACAACAAGTGTAGATATAATCGTAAATTTAAATTTGCAATAAAAGGAAATTTAACTACGTTATACCTTTCGTATTACGTGTAGCGGGAACGACATCAACCGAAATGATCCTCGCTAGAATCGTCTCTATCCATATCCACGCCGAGTATCCTCGGGATAACTTCGCCAAGCCACGAGCTTCGTCTTCGTACGGGTTACTAGCCTCGTGTTGAAGACGACGTGATCGAGAGATGATCACGATCCGAATCCAAATTCGGATCCTAAGACGTATTGGTGCAGTGGGAACCTAAGTCGAACCTAAGTTTTGATTATAGCAAACGATATAAAGTTAAGCTTATATTGTTATCTCACGAGCTAAATCAAGAGTGCAGAAAAGTCTCAATGCTGGAGCTGAAGGCTAGCGACACCCGGAGGAAGCCGCGGTGGTCGGGCGACACTCGAGTTACTTCGGAGGGAGCTGAAGGAATCGAGTGGAAGGCCAGAAGCAAAAGAGACACGTAAGTATCGAGGTAAGCTTGTGTGTGCGAGTGTAAGTGAGGTCGTATCCTCTTTACGGGGATGATCTTAGGCGACGATCCGACCCAAGACTTCCCATGGAAGGTCTATGTTGAGATCGGACGGCAAGTGGTCGTCGAATCCACTTATATTTTGAGCTAACTCTTTATTGTAGTCAAAAATCCTGGCCATCAGTTCAACCAGCCAGTTCAACCGGTGGTCAAAAATCAGCCTCGAGGAGTCAAGCTTTATCACCATTTTTCAAGGAGTTTTGTGCCCATTTGCGATAGGTTGAAGACCCATTCATTGAGAGGATTAAAGGCTATAAAAGGAGGGCCAAACCTAGGGTTTCATCCTCAATTCTAAGTGCTCAAAAGCCTCCGTTATGCTGCAACTCTCCGACGACTCTACAACAACGAAGTGCTGCCAACAACCCTAGCTTAAAGTTTCTTTTGTTTAGTCGTTGGTATAATCTTAATTTGTTATTGCTTTCAATATTTCAATTCTTTTTAATCGAGGCTTTTCGTTGCATTTTACTTTAATAGAAGAGAGGGTTTGTCTCTCTATCTTTTTGCTTCGAAGGCTTTTGTAATCGTAAAACTCCTACCTCCAACGAGGAGGAGTGTTTTAGTGAATTGCCCTCCTTACACGGTCTAGGACCGTTAGGGCCTTGGAGTAGTAGCCGAAGGCTACGAACCAAGTAAAAAAACTATTTGTCTCATTTAGTTTTTATTTACATTTCTGCTGCGTTTAATTGTCTATCGAATGATTTAAAAGAAAAGTTTTTATCGTTATTCACCCCCCCTCTAGCGATCCGCTTCGATCCAACAATTGGTATCAGAGCCGGGGGTTGCTAAGATTTGGTGAAACCACCAATCTAGCCATTTTTCACAGATTTATTTTTCTTTTATTTCTGTTTATTTCTGATTTATTTCGCTTTGTTAAATTTACTCCCGCACTACTAATCCAAGACGCGAGTCTTGGTACCTTGTTTTGTGTTTTTGTCGTTGCTAGTTTCTTCATCTTCGTCCCTTTTTGTCTTTTGTTCTAATGGCCCATCTCGAGGGTTTTAGCACCGTCCGACCTCCGTTTTACAACGGAGATGACTTCCATTATTGGAAGGGTCGGATGGAATGCTTTCTCAAAACCCAAATCGAGATGTGGATCATAATCCAAACGGGTTTCACACTTCCGACTAATGAAGTGGGTGACTCCTTGGATTATGATCAATGGACCATTGCGACAAAATGACAAGTCGAAGCTGACGCCAAGGCAACACAAATCCTCCAATGCGGCTTTTCCAAGGAGGAGTTAAATCGCGTCGGCCCCTTCATTAGCACAAAGGACCTTTGGACAAAGCTGATCGAGTTACACGAAGGATCGGATCAAGCTAAGGTTTGCAAACGTGATTTGTTGTTCAATAAATTGTACACACTAAAAATGCAGGAACACGAGTCCGCGACGCAACTCCACGCCCGTGTCCAAGACATAGTCAACAACCTACACGCAATCAGGCAAAAGGTCAAAAACCGCGACCTTATAAGGTATGTTCTAAACTCTTTTCCGAGGACTACCTTGTGGGCATCCATGGTCGATGCCTACAAGGTCTCCAAGGACCTTTCTAAACTTAGATTAGATGAACTCTTTTCGGATTTTGAATTACATGAGCAGTCCAACTCAGAACTCGAGAGGGGTATAGCCTTGTTTGCAGGTTCAAAGAAGAAGAAAATCGCAAGCAAGCCACCACCAACCGAGGAGGAAGATGAGTCCGAGGAAGAAGTTGACCCGGAATTGACTGCCGAACTAATGAACCTAGCTCAAAGGATAGCCAAGGGACGAAAGCGAACCACAACTCGACCCAACCAAGGTAAGCCTAAAAGTTCTAATATTAGGTGTTATGAGTGTAACATGTTTGGACATATAAAGTCCGAGTTCCCCAAGCTCAATCACCAAGCACCTAAGCACAAGAAGGCCCTCAATGCGACATGGGAAGAAGCGTCATCCAAAGAAGACAAAGACCACGTCTTCATGGCGAAATCGATTGAGTCCGACATGGAGACTGAACCTGAACTTGAGTCAAAACCTGAGGATGACTCGGACTACGAAGCTACCTTCAAGTCAAGCCACGGATACGCATCCGTTTCAAAAGATACCCTTAAGGTGAGTCGAACCTTATTTAATACTTTACATAATACGGTTAGGTTTTTGTCTAGGAAGTTAGCTAAGTCTGAGTCCAAGGTCGAGACCCTGGTTGAGGAAGTTAAACTCCTCAAACACGAGGTCTCCCTAACCTCTTCGACTAGTCGAGTTCAAGAGAAGGACTCAACTCGGGTTGAAAAACTCGAAGTTGAGAACTCACTCTTGAAAAGACAAGTCGAAGATCTTAGGAATATGTTGGAAAGGTTTACTTTGGGATCCAAAGGACTTGACCTCCTACTTGGATCGCAAAGGGTCGTGTACAACAAGGCCAGACTAGGGTTTAGCTCAAACACGACCAATAAGTCATATATGTCAATCGTAAGTAGACATAAAAAATGTGTCCAAGCATGGGTCCCTAAGACCACTTTGATTTCAACTCTAGGATCCAACTCGTACTGGGTTCCCAAGGACCAAATCCACTATGTGGATAGACCGAACCGATTCAATGGTTTAGGGGGAGCCAGTACAAAACATGTTTGTGTTTTAACTTAGAAATTGCATGCTTAGATTTTTTTTTTCTTTCGTGAACTCACTTAGAACACGTAAATAACCAACTAAAATCCTTCGAAAAGATTGAGCCTCGGGGAGCCTCTTTTCAAATAACCAACTAAAATCCTTCGAAAAGATTGAGCCTTGGGGAGCCTCTTTCCAAATAATCAACTAAAATCCTTCAAAAAGATTGAGCCTCGGGGAGCCTCTTTTCAAAAATAACTAGTTAGACGTGGAAATAATTTTAGGTGAGTCAAGTCATCATTTTCTTGAAAATGGCTTTGTCTAAGGAAGTGGTCGATGATCCGATAAAAGAAGGCCCCTGTGCCTCACCACGACCTGGAAGCCATGATCTTGAAAAGGTAAACTTGACAAGCCTAGGGTCAAATCCAAATCTAACATTACTTAAACATAAATGCACTTAATCAACTTAATTGAAAGTCATCACACAAAGAACACATAAGTATAACATGCTTGATCATATAGACTCCGGTGAGATGACCTAGGTTTAACAACTTACAACCAATTTTTTTTAAAAAAAATATAATAATCTAACATCCAATCCAACCACCTTGTGTGTAGGATCAATGGATGTTAGACAGCGGTTGCTCCCGACACATGACCAGGGATCAACTCAAATTCGCAAAGCTTCGATTCAAACGACAAGGATCGGTAGCCTTTGGGAATAACGGCAAGCTCAAAATCATCGGATCAGGTGATATCGAGCTTAACTCGAATTTTGTTATTAAAAATGTATTACTTGTAGAGAATTTTGAATATAACCTGCTTAGCGTAAGCCAATTATGTGACAATAATTATAAGGTCATATTTTTAGAAAATGAATGTGTAATTAAAACAAATGAAACAGCTAAAACAATACTCAAAGGAACTAGGACAAATAACATTTATACAATTAACTTAATCAAATCCTCAGCCAAATGTCTTATGACACAGGAAGAGGAATCATGGTTGACTCGGTCCACTGCACCCAAGACTCGGCCCACAAGATGAGTCGAGTGGCTTAGTCGAGGCTTACCCAACCTTAATAATTTGTTAATAAAATCAGAATGCTTGTCAACAAGGAAAACAACCTAGGACACAACACAAGTTAACTAACCAAGAACGAACCTCAAGTGTACTTGAGCTCCTGCATATGGATCTATTCGATTCACATGGAGCCAAGTCACTCAATAAAAGTCAATATTGCTTAGTCATAATTGACGACTACTCCAGGTTTACCTGGGTTAGGTTCATCAAACATAAAAATGATACCCTAGATCAATTAATCAATTTATTCAAATTAATCGAGAATCAAAAAAACCTTAAGGTTAAAAGAATTAGAAGCGATCATGGTGGTGAATTCAAAATCAAAGGTTCACCGACTTCTGTAACCTAAACGGATACCACCATGAATTCTCTTGCCCTAGGACCCTCAACAAAATGGCCTAGTGGAGCGGAAAACCGAACTCTACAAGAAGCCGCTTAGGACCATGTTGAACTAATACGACCTACCCGATAGGTTTTGGGGCGGAGCGTGAGTACGACATGCTATGTCCAAAATAGAATCCTTATGGTAAAGAGGCACCTTAAGACCTCATACGAGATTTATCACGATAAAATACCTAACATCAAGTACTTTAGGGTATTTGGGTGTAAGGTACATATCCTAAACACTAAGGATTACCTAGGGAAATTTACATCCAAGACCACGACCGAAATCTTTCTAGGATACTCGACTACAAGTTGAGCTTATAGAGTATATAACCACGACACCCTTAGAGTCGAGGAGACTATCAATGTAGTATTTGATGAAGGACATGAACCTACAAAACCCCCAGCAACCCCAATTAGCGAGCCGATTCATACTAGACCTAACTCTGATCCGGAGATCAGGTCTAGTGTTAATCCTAACCTAAGTCAACCAAGTCACTCTATTGATCAAGTGATAGATGACTCCAACCAAACTAATGTTCAACCAAGTCACCCCATTGATCAAGCATTAGGTGACACAAACCCAACCCAATCTAGGATTCAGACTAACCACGATCAAGTGATAGGAGATCCTAATCTAGGAGTTCGAACTAGAGCATCCTATAGGAACCTTAGTCAAATTTCCTTAATTTCAAAGATAGAACCCAAATCAATTGAACAAGCTCTTCTTGATCCCGATTGGATTATTGCAATGCAAGAAGAGCTAGCTCAATTTACTAGGAATGAAGTGTGGGAATTAGTACCACCACCTAAAGACAAAACGATAATTGGAACAAGGTGGGTGTTTCGAAATAAGCTTGATGATAAAGGTGAAGTAGTTAGAAACAAGGCTAGGTTAGTCGCCAAAGGGTTTAGTCAAGTCGAAGGCTTAGATTACGACGAAACCTATGCCCCAGTAGCTAGACTCGAATCCATTCGAATGTTGCTAGCTTATGCCGCACATCGAGGATTTAAGCTATTTCAAATGGATGTTAAGTCGGCATTCTTAAATGGATACATTAAAGAAGAAGTTTATGTTAGCCAACCCCCCGGGTTCGAAAATCTAGATAAACCCGACCATGTTCTAAAACTTAAGAAAGCTCTCTATGGACTTAAACAAGCTCCTCGAGCTTGGTACGAGAGACTTTCAATCCATCTTAAGTCAAAAGGGTTTAACCAAGGCTTAGTTGACCCAACTCTCTTCGTAAAAACCTTAGGTAAAGAAATATTCATAGCTCAAATTTACGTAGACGATATAATTTTTGGAACCTCTAACTCAGCCTTACTAAACGAGTTCGTTTCACTCATGGAAAGTGAGTTTGAAATGAACTTGGTAGGCGAGTTAAGTTTCTTTTTAGGTCTACAAATTAAACAAACTAAGGATGGTATATACCTATATCAACAAAAATACACTAAGGAGTTAATTAAAAGATTTGGAATGCAAGACGCTAAGATAATAAACACCCCAATGGCGATTAATGTTAACATAGGAGAAGACCTAGAAAGTAAGTCCATTGACTTAAAGTACTATAGGAGCGCGATAGGAAGTCTCCTATACTTAACTGCGAGTCGTCCCAACATCCTATTCGCAGTAAGTATGTGCGCCAGGTTTCAAACCTGTGCTAAGGAGTCTCACCTAACCCTAGTTAAGTGTATCCTTAGATATCTTAAGGGTACATTTAACGTTGGTATTTGGTACCCTAGATCTATGGAGTTCGAACTAATCGGCTACTCCGATTTGGATTATGCCGGTAGTAAACTCGATAGAAAGAGCACGAGTGGTTGTTGTCAACTACTCGGCTCAAGTCTAGTGAGTTGGTGCAGTAGGAAGCAACATTGTGTTGCCTTATCTACCACCGAAGCCGAATACGTTGCGATGGGTGAGAGTGTAACTCAGCTTCTTTGGATGAAGCACACTCTCCGAGACTTTAGGTTGGACTTCACCAAAACTAAAATTTTTGTAGACAACATAAGTTTGATAAATCTAACTAAGAACCCTATATGCCATTCAAGGACAAAGCATATAGAGGTAAAACACCATTTCATTCGAGAACATGTAGCCAACGCCTCCATACAACTCGAATATGTTGACTCGAAGTCTAACCTAGCAGACATATTTACTAAACCACTACCCGAAGCCGAATTTAGTCTCTTGAGACGAAGATTAGGCATGTGCATAATAGAATAGGAACTTACAAATTATATTTTCTTACTACTATTTCTTACTTTTTTTTCATGGAACTAGCATAGGACATACCTTAGATATCATGTGTTAGTAATATATGAGAGATGTCCTAAGGCAATCGCCTTATGTATGAACCATTTATATGATAAATGAAGATTCACTATTTGAGTATACATGTTTTATGTATTTGATTGGATCTTAAAACTCATTTACTGAATGTCCACGATACGATTCACAGCATGAGAGAATTTGTGATTGGATCACAACTAGTGAGTATCTCTACATGTGTAATTGTGATGTATCGGAATTATCCCTAGTCGAAGAATTGATGGATTTGGACACCATCAATTCTGTCGAGACTAGCACGAGGTATACTCCTTGGTGTATCCAAGCAGCTGATTCTCACTGGCTGGAGACATAGTGATGTCCGGAGTTAATCGTGGATGCTAGTTATGGTAACTAGTTCATTGGAGTGACCAGCCGTAAGACTTCATATGGTTCTCTGCATATATAGATATGTCAATGAAGTTCTTACTATGGCTTAAGTGCGATGTTCCTTTGACTTGCGGTATTCAAGTCATCTTGATCATGGAGACTTATGCTTTGACATCTTAAGCAAACATCTCTAAGGAGATGTGGACCCGGGATGATTGGGTATAAGTCGAAGTAATCGAAGGTGTTTGAATAGCCTATAAAGGATTCACCACTCCTTGCGAGGAGATGTATACCCATGGCCTCTCGTCGGATTGTTACTAAAGTCTTTGGCCAAAGCATTACATGTTTAGAGTAAGGTACTCTTCGATACATGTGGAGTAACTAGAATCTGTAGGACGAGGAAATGATACTTGGGCTAGGTGTGACGTAGTCAGCCTAGTGGGGACTGACACTATAGACCATGTCCTGAACCAAGTGGGTATAAGATGAGTGAAGGGAATGGGGCACGATTCATTCGAGCTACTGAAGGGTTTCAGAAATAGTTCTGGATCAACCGTTGATCTTTTCGGTTAATTGGGGATTATGATGTACTACTAGGTGCCACTCATGATCGTTCTATAATTAATGGTTAATTATAGACGGCCAACATAAACCGAGAACCTATTTGGTCACACGCACAACGAGTGTAATCCAAAGGATTTAAAACGAGCTTGAGAATGGGATTCTCAGACCGAGAGAAACTATGTTTGGTTGGACCAAACATAAAGCGAGCATGAAATTGTTTCAGTCGCAATGGAAGCATGGATGGGCCGTGTCTTATGAAGACATAATGGATGGACCAAAATGGTTTGGTTCTAATCCAATGGATGAGAATAAACCAAAGGGTTTGGTTTATTTTAAACGAATGAACCAAAAGTTGGTTCGGTTCGTTTTAACTTAAAATAAACCATCATGGTTTGGTTTATTTTAACTTATCTTAATGGAGCGGGTTAACAGGCTTTATGGATATGATCCATTAACCATTAATAGAATTAGTTCTCTATAAAATAGGGCTTAAACCCTAACCCTAAAGCTAATGAAGTTTTGGCCGCCCAACCCTAGCCTCCTTTTGTTGTTGCCGCCCAACATGGTGTTGCCGCCAACTTCATGGAGCTGCTGCCACCTCCTTGCCGCCGGCATCCAAGCTTCAGCCGGCGATGCTCCGGCGACCCTCCGGTGATCTCTTGTGGGTTCGGTGATAAGGTGAGCTCCACATCTCCTATGGCCGGCCTCTATTCCTCCACCAAAAGCTGTCCTGTTTTTCTGGACAGCTTGTTTCTTTGTTGTCGGAGCGTCGTTTGGACGACGGTCAGTGCTCCGACAGCAACTAACTTACCGGGGATTTGATCTCCGGTAATCCTCTGAGGTGGAGGACGAAGGATTCGTCAAACGGTTGACGAATACCTCTCCGGAGAAGCGAGTTTTGAGAACTCGTTTTAGGATCCGAATTTGGATTCGGATCGTGATCATCTCTCAATCACGTCGTCTTCAACACGAGGCTAGTAACCCATACGAAGACGAAGCTCGTGACTTAGCGAAGTCATCCCGAGGAGCTCGGCGTGGATACGGATAGAGACGTTTCTTATGAGGATCATTCCGGTTGATGCCGTTCCCGCTACACGTCATACGAAAGGTATAACGTAGATAAATTTCCTTTTATTGCAAATTTAAATTTAAGGTTATGTCTACACTTGTTGTAATATGCATGCGTGTGTTGTGTGTGTTGTAATAAATAGGAGTATTTATTATTTTATTGCTTCCGCTGTGTTCATGTTTACGAAACATGATTGAACACACACACGCCGCGGTGCCGGAAACCCAACAGTGGTATCAGAGCCCAGGTTGTGTTTCGACATAATCGTAAAAATGGTTTTGCGATAGTCATAATGTATTTTTGGAAATTTTCTAATTTTGGAAATTTAGAAGTATTTATGGAAATTTTTCAATTTTGGAAAGTCTAGAAGTATTTATGGAAATCTTCCACTTTTGGAAAGTTGGAAGTATTTATGGAAATTGATATTTTCCATAAATAAAATATTTGATTAGATTCTAGAAATTTGTTTCCTAATTTAATCATGATTTGATTTGGGAAATCAAATCTTAAAATATTTTATTTCCATAAGTAGTTTTAATGATTTAGGAAATTGGTTTCCTAAATAGATTTTCCTTAATCAAATAATTCCATGAATAAAATATTTGATTAGATTTGGAAATTTGTTTCCTAATTTAATTATGATTTGATTTGGAGAATCAAATCTTAAACATATTTTATTTCCTTAAATAGTTATGACATATAAGGAAATATATACATGACATAATTGTATGTCATGTAATTGCATTAGATGCATAACATTATGCCATGCGTGTCGTGACATGTAGATGTATGCCATGTATGCCATGCCATGTAGATAATAGTTATTTGCATGCAAAGAGGATGAGACATAAAACCCTTAAACAATATTAAAGCCTACACCTTCCATTGATATGGTTAGAACCAGAGTTCCGTTTCTTGTTTGGGTTGTTGGACTCTCTCCAAGCCCGGCTCGAACCCGAATATGTTCAAACCATGGAATAGTTTAATACTAATATGGTAAGTGTCAGAGGTCAATCGTTAGCTTTGGTTGTTGGACTCTCTCCAAGCTGGGCTAATTGGTTGAATGCGCTCTAACCATATTAAAACTATGTCCGGATTAATGGGTTGGCTTTAACCTGGAGCATCGGCTTGTTGGACTCTCTCCAAGGTCGATGTAAAGGGAGGTGAAGTTGGGTGCTATGCATATGATGCATACTTGTTAATGTGTTAACAACCCGATGTATGTGTGAACATTCAAATAGTTGATAGCACATTGTGATAGTTGCATATACGTGATATGCAATCGGTATAGATGATACCTACCGTCGTAGTTATGAATGGCTTGTTGGACTCTCTACAAGGTTGTTCATAAATATGATGGATATCAGCCCATTCGGAGATGGACCTACGATCTCCCGAAGTGATTTTGGGGTTTTTGAAATTCGAAAAAAAAATGAATGGGATTTATAAATGTATATTGATGCATTTTAAAATCATTTTCTCATATATGCTCGTTTTGTATTTCTAAGATTGATCATGATGTGTTTGAATTTGCATTCCATTTTTTGATTCAAATAAATTGACTGGGCCGAACTTCTTGGACTAGCTTAGAAACTTGAGAATTGTTCTCAAGGTGGAAAAGCTTGCGTATGTCCTCGAAGCGCCTCTTCCCGCCCATCCTAGTGACAATGCAACTCTGGACCAATTGTTGGCCTATCAGAAACATGTGAGTGATTCTGAACAAATGAGTTGCATCATGCTAGCCATGATGGAACCCAAGCTACGAAAGCAGCATGAGCATATGGATGCTCATATCGTAGTCCTTCATCTTTGTGAGTTGGTTGATGAGCAAGTGAGATTCGAAAGGTTCGAAGTCTCAAAGCTCCTCTTCACCTCTGAGATGCTAGGAGGTTCATCTGTGGTACTGCTCAATATGCTGAAGACTGTGGAGTCTTTTGAGAAGCATGAGCAGGGGACAGTGCTGTTAGATGATTCCTCGAAGAAAGGTTCTAAGAGGAAGTCAAAGGAATAGCAGAAGGGAAAGAAGAGAAGGGCTAAGAAGGTAGAACTAGCACAAAAGGAAACTTGCCATCATTATGGCAAGGAGAGCCATTTGCGAAGAAAGTGCAAGATTTATCTTGAGTCTGTGAAGAAGGATAAGGCATCGGATGCCCCATCTTCTTCAGAAATCTTCTTTATTGATTGTCATTCTATTTCCTCAGACACTTGGGTATTTGATACTGGGTGTGACTCACATATATGTAATGACATACATGGGCTAAGGAATAGAAGAAGACTCGTCAAGGGAGAGTCAAATTTACGTGTTGGGAATGGAGCAACTTCTACTCGCCATCGGAACGTATTTGTTGGAACTCCCTGTAGGACTTGTCTTAGAACTGGACAATTGCTTTTATATTCCTTTGTTGATAAAGAACATCATTTCTATTTCTTGTTTAAATAGAAATGGTTTCCATTTGACGTTTAGTAACAATTGTTGTTACATAACTTTGAATGGGGTTCTTTATGGGACTGGAACTTTAAGCAATGGTGTTTATACGTTGGATGTATCCAGTGACATTTGCAATATCGAAGCGAGCAACAAGAGTGCTCGAAAGGATAATCAAATAGACTCCTACATGTGGCATTGTCGTCTTGGCCATGTAAGCAAGAAACGCATGTCCGATTTACACCGATGTGGAATTCTGGAATCGTTTGAATTGGATTCATACGATAGATGCGAATCATGATTAAAAAGCAAGATGACTAAGTTACCTTTTACGGGAAAAGGTGAACGAGTGGGAGAGTTACTAGGTCTAATACATACTGATGTATGTGGACCTATGTCAACTCAAGCTTTAGGAGGCTATAGCTACTTCATTACCTTCACCGATGATCACTCACGGTTTGGGTATGTGTTCTTGATGAAACACAAGTCTGAAGCCTTTGAAAGGTTCAAAGAATTCAGAAATGAAGAAGAGAAACAACATGACAAGAGTATTAAAATACTTCGATCGGATCGAGGTGGTGAATACTTAAGTCAAGAGTTTCTTGATTATCTAAGAGACAATGGCATATTGTCTCAATGGACTCCGCCATATACACCACAACATAATGGTGTATCTGAGAGGCGTAACCGGACCTTGTTGGACATGGTCAGGTCGATGATGAATCATGCGAATCTTCCCAAGTCCTTTTAGGGGCTATGCACTTCAGACAGCTGTTTACTTGTTAAACAGAATGCCTACCAAGGTAGTCTCAACTACTCCATATGAGATATGGAATGGTAAGAAACCTCATGTATCTTACTTGAAGATATGGGGTTGTCCTGCTTTTGTGAAGCCGACAGTATCAGACAAATTGGATGCTAAGTCTGATAAATGTCTATTTATTGGATACCCTAAGGAAACAAGGGGTTACCAATTCTATCATCCTGTGGAACAAAAGGTATTTGTTTCAAGGCATGCTGTGTTTCTAGAGAAAGAGTTTCTCTTGCAAGAAAACAGTCGGAGTGTCGTCGAGCTTGAGGAGGCTCGAGAGACTCAAATAGACATTGATGAGATACATGGTGAAGCACAATAGCGGACAACTCATAGTGATGAGCAATCGGCTGGACCTATTGTAACACCACTTCTTCATAGATCTGGTAGAACACGCAATATTCCTGAGAGATATGGATTTCTCGTAAGCGAATCGAACGACGTGTTACTCATTGATGATGAGGAGCCTATCAGTTATGAAGAAGTGCTGACAAGTTCAGAAAGGGATAAGTGGCTTGGTGCCATGAAGTAGAAAATGGATTCCATGTATGAAAACCAAGTTTGGAACTTGGTTGACCCACCTGAAGGGATAAAGCCTATAGGGTGCAAGTGGGTTTTCAAGAAAAAAACTGACATGGATGGTAATGTGATTACCTATAAGGCTAGATTGGTGGCGAAAGGATATCGTCAAAAACAAGGTGTTTATTATGACGAAACCTATTCGCCTGTAGCTATGCTTAAATCCATTCGGATGCTCCTGGCCATAGCGGCTCATTATGATTATGAGATATGGCATATGGATGTGAAAACAGCTTTCCTTAATGGAAACCTGCTCGAGGACGTGTATATGATACAGCCTGAGGGTTTCACATTGGTTGATAAAACCAAGGTATGCAAATTGCGATGGTCCATTTATGGATTGAAGCAAGCATCCAGGAGCTGGAATATCCATTTTGATGAGACAATCAAAAAGTTTGATTTCTCTCAAAATCCAGACGAACCTTGTGTGTACAAGAAGGTTAGTGGGAGTGCAGTCGTATTCCTAGTATTGTATGTCGATGACATACTACTTATAGGAAACGATGTTTCAATATTACAGTCAGTGAAGGTTTGGTTATCCAAGACATTCTCCATGAAAGACCTGGGAGAAGCAACCTACATCCTCGGGATTAAGATCTATAGAGATAGATCGAAACGGTTGCTTGGTCTTTCGCAGTCTACATATATAGACCGAGTGCTAAAGAGGTTTAGCATGTCGAAATCCAAGAAAGGTTTCCTACCCATCAGGCATGGGGTACACCTTTTGAAGTCTATGTGTCCGCGCACAGAAGATGAGAGGATTTGCATGAGTAAGATTCCCTATGCATCCGCAATAGGATCTATCATGTATGCTATGATATGTACGAGGCCCGATGTATCGTATGCTCTGAGTGTCACGAGCAGATACCAGTCCGATCCAGGAATGGATCATTGGGTGGCTGTTAAGACGATTCTTAAGTACTTGAGAAGAACTAAGGATGTGTTCCTAATATATGGAGAAGGGTACATGGTGATACGTGGGTATACGGATGCCAACTCCAGAAAGACAAGGATGATTCCATGTCTTAGTCTGGGTATGTATTCACCTAGAATGGAGGCGCAATAAGTTGGAAAAGTTCCAAGCTTGACACTATAGCGGATTCTGCCACCAAGGCAGAATACGTTGCAGCTTTGGAAGCAGCAAAGGAAGCGGTTTGGATCAAGAAGTTCATCTATGAACTTGATGTAGTCTCATCAATGATCCAAACATGTGCTTCGCCGCTATCATCTTATCAGAGAGATCATCAGTAGGAACGAAATACAAATCGAGAAAATTCCCACTGAAAGGAACTTAGCGGATCCTTTGACTAAAGCATTACCTCAAAGTAAGTTTCAGGGTCATGTTAGTGCTTATGGTATTGGATACCGTAGCGATTGGCATTAGGCCAAGTGGGAGTCTGTTTGTAATATATGAGAGATGTCCTAAGGCAATCGTCTTATGTATGAACCATTTATTGTTGGATCGAAAGTGTCGCTAGAGGGGGGGGGGGTGAATAGCGATACGATGTCGTTAAAAAACTTTTGCAATAAGTAAAAAGCAAGTAGAGAGTGCACAGCGGAAATATAAAGTAGACAAGATATTTTTACGTGGTTCACAATCTTTCGATTGCTAATCCACGGCCCTAGTGATCCTTGATCACGTACGGAGGGCAATTCACTAAAACCACTCCTCCTCGTTGGAGGTAGGAGCAAAGATTACAAAAAGAAATCAAGGCAAAGGGACACTCCCCCTTTCCTTGTTACGATTAAAGCACAAAGACAATTTAAAGAAGTAGAACTTAAATAAATATACCGACAACTCTTATAAGTAGAAGATGTAGCTTTCGTTGTCGGCGGCACTTCGTCGTAGCAAATGTGAGTAGTAGTAGCGGCGTTACGACGACGTGTTGAGAGCTCTTGAATTCTTGTGATTTGCTTGGCTTGAACATGTCTATTTATGGATATTGATCTATGAATTTAGACATAGGTAGTGTCCAAGGTGAGGTTCTTATCCCAACTCAAGGATGAGGTGTTTCATCCAACCACCTTGTGCCACCTCCAACCTTCTTGTGCGCCAACTCAAGGATGAGGTGTTTCATCCAACCACCTTGTGCCACCTCCAACCTCCTTGGGCGCCATCTTGAGGATGAGGTGTTTCATCCAACCACCTTGTGCCACCTCCAACTTTCTTGTGCGCCAACTTGAGGATGAGGTGTTTCATCCAACCACCTTGTGCCACCTCCAACCTCCTTGGGCGCCAACTTGAGGATGAGGTGTTTCATCCAACCACCTTGTGCCACCTCCAACCTCCTTGGGCGCCAACTTGTTGGAGCCATTCAACTTGTGCCACATCATGGGAGCCAACCATCTTGTGCCAACTCACCTTATTTTGGGCGTCCACCACAAGGAAGCTTGGTGATGGTTTGGATGTCCACCTTGATGCCACATCACCCTTTGTACCAAAACACGAGTCAAGTCCAAATTCACCCCCTTGAAATTCGAGCTCTTCTCTCGAGGTCGAACTTGACTAGCAGCTTGACTGTAGTCAAAGGGTTTTGACCGCAGCAAGTTAGCTTAAAATATAAAGTACGATGGTTCTAACCATCCGATCTCGACCTAGACCTTCCATTGGAGGTATTGGGCCTGGATCTACGCTAACGACCTTGCTTCGCTTTCACACGAGCTACCTTGTAGCCTCGCTCGCCTTCACCCGAGTACTCGCTTCCTCCAAGTCCTCTCGGCGCTGTTCGACCACCTTGCGGTTCCCACCGGTGTCGCAGCTTTCCGCCAACTTTAGCATTTCGCACACTTAATTGAGCTCGTAAGATAACAAATATACCCTTAACTATTGAGCCTTTTGCCATAATCAAAATATCGTTCCGAACTGACTTTTGGTGCCTACATCGCACCAACATTTATATGATAAATGAAGATTCACTATTTGAGTATACATGTTTCATGTATTTGATTGGATCTAAAACTCATTTACTGAATGTCCACGATATGATTCACAGCATGAGAGAATTTGTGATTGGATCACAACTAGTGAGTATCTCTACATGTGTAATTGTGATGTATCGGAATTATCCCTAGTCGATGAATTGATGGATTTGGACACCATCAATTCATCGAGACTCAGCAAGGTATACTCTCCTTGGTGTATCCAAGCGGTGATTCTCATTTGGAGACATAGTGATGTCGGAGTTAATCGTCGATGCTAGTTATGGTAACTAGTTCATTGGAGTGACCGGTAGTAAGACTTCATATGGTTCTCTGCATATATAGATATGTCAATGAAGTTCTTCGTGGCTTAAGTGCGATGTTCCTTTGACTTGCGGTATTCAAGTCATCTTGATCATGGAGACTTATGCTTTGACATCTTAAGCAAACATCTCTAAGGAGATGTGGACCCGGGATGATTGGGTATAAGTCAGTGATCGAAGGTGTTTGAATAGCCTATAAAGGATTCACCACTCCTTGCGAGGAGATGTATACCCATGGCCTCTCGTCGGATTGTTACTAAAGTCTTTGGCCAAAGCATTACATGTTTAGAGTAAGGTACTCTTCGATACATGTGGAGTAACTAGAATCCGTAGGACGAGGAAATGATACTTGGGCTAGGTGTGGCGTGAGAGTCGACCTAGTGAGGACCGACACTATAGACCATGTCCTCAAACCAAGTGGGTATAAGATGAGTGAAGGGAATGGGGCACGATTCATTCGAACTCTTGAGCGGTTTGAAAATAGTTCTGGATCAACCGTTGATCTTTTCGGTTAATTGGGGATCATGATGTACTACTAGGTGCCACTCATGATCGTTCTATAATTAATGGTTAATTATAGACAGCCAACATAAACCGAGAACCTATTTGGTCACACGCACAACGAGTGTAATCCAAAGGATTTAAAACGAGCTTGAGAATGGGATTCTCAGACCGAGAGAAACTATGTTTGGTTGGACAAAACATAAAGCGAGCATGAAATTGTTTCAGTCGCAATGGAAGCGTGGATGGGCCGTGTCTTATGAAGACATAATGGATGGACCAAAATGGTTTGGTTCTAATCCAATGAATGAGAATAAACCAAAGGGTTTGGTTTATTTTAAACGAATGAACCAAAAGTTGGTTCAGTTCATTTTAACTTAAAATAAACCATCATGGTTTAGTTTATTTTAACTTATCTTAATGGAGCGGGTTAACGGGCTTTATGGATATGATCCATTAACCATTAAGAGAATTAGTTCTCTATAAAATAGGTTTTAAACCCTAACCCTAAAGCTAATGAAGTTTTGGCCGCCCAACCCTAGCCTCCTTTTGTTGTTGCCGCCCAACATGGTGTTGCCGCCAACTTCATGGAGCTGCTGCCACCTCCTTGCCGCCCGCATCCAAGCTTCAGCCGGCAATGCTCCGGCGACCCTCCGGTGATCTCTTGTGGGTTCGGTGATAAGGTGAGCTCCACATCTCCTTTGGCCGACCTCTATTCCTCCACCAAAAGCTGTCCAGTTTTTCTGGACAGCTTGTTTCTTTGTTGTCGGAGCGTCGTTTGGACGACGGTCAGTGCTCCGACAGTGACTAACTTACCGGGGATTTGATCTCCGGTAATCCTCTGAGGTGGAGGACGAAGGATTCGTCAAACGGTTGACGAATACCTCTCCGGAGAAGCGAGTTTTGAGAACTCGTTTTAGGATCCGAATTTGGATTCGGATCGTGATCATCTCTCGATCACGTCGTCTTCAACACGAGGCTAGTAACCCGTACGAAGATGAAGCTCGTGACTTAGCGAAGTCATCCCGAGGAGCTCGGCGTGGATACGGATAGAGACGATTCTTACGAGGATCGTTCCGGTTGATGCCGTTCCAGCTACACGTCATACGAAAGGTATAACGTAGATAAATTTCCTTTTACTGCAAATTTAAATTTACGGTTATGTCTACACTTGTTGTAATATGCATGCGTGTGTTGTGTGTGTTGTAATAAATAGGAGTATTTATTATTTTATTGCTTCCGCTGTGTTCATGTTTACGAAACATGATCGAACACACACACGCCGCGGTGCCGGAAACCCAACATCATGCACCTATAGATTTAAGGAGCCAATACATCTCACAACACATAGGACTAATGTGTTTGTGTACTTAGCCACGTAGATGGGCGTGAGATGTTAGGACCTTACTCCTGGTTCCAGATGTAGAGCTAGTGCATCGCTATGAACCACGGAGTATAATCATACCGACTCTGACCAGGACTGGTTGATCCTTCATATCAATCAAGCCAAATATGAGTCGAACATTTTATAGATGAACTTATTTTCAGTATATTATTTTTAAAAATAAAAATATGGAACATTCTTGGACTTTAAATTTAACATTTATTTTGTTTTCCACACACCCCTTACTCTTTTCGATATACGGCAAAAGGGGGAAAAAAAGGAGAAAAAGGACAAAAGTTAAGGGGTCAAAATTTTTTTTTTTGATAACTTAACTCTTACTTCATAATTAAACCAAAAGTTAACTTTAAGTTTTGAAAACTTATTTAACTTTTAACAAAAGGCCAAGGTTAAGAAATCATTTGGTTTCTTAACTTAAAACTTATTTTAAACACTATGGCCAATATTAAGTAATTTCGGTTACTTAATTCTTTTTCTTAGTAGCACATATCAAGGGGGAGAGTTAAAACCCTTTCTCAAGTACTCACCCTCGGTCAAGGGTGAGGATTCCTCAAGGGGGAGCACTTGAAAAAGAATTTTTATATACTCCTACTCATTCATGCATAATCTCATACTTATTTTTATCTTAACTTTGTATGTGGGTTTGCCATAAATCAAAAAGGGGGAGATTGTTGGTGCAGTGGGCACCTAAGTCGAACCTAAGTTTTTATTATAGCAAACGATATAAAGTTAACCTTATATTGTTATCTCACGAGCGAAATCAAGTGTGAATAAAAGTCTCAATGCTGGAGCTGAAGGCTAGCGACACCCGAAGGAAGCCGCGGTGGTCGGGCGACACTCGAGTTACTTCGGAGGGAGCCGAAAGAATCGAGTGGAAGGCCGGAAGCAAAAGCGACACGTAAGTATCGAGGTAAGCTCGTGTGTGCGAGCGTAAGTGAGTTCGTATCCTCTTTACGGGGATGATCTTAGGCGATGATCCGACCCAAGACTTCCCATGGAAGGTCTATGTTGAGATCGGACGACAAGTGGCCGTCGAATCCACTTATATTTTGAGCTAACTCTTTATTGTAGTCAAAATTCCTGGCCATCAATTCAACCGGCCAGTTCAACCAGTGCCAGTTCAACCGGCCAGTTCAACCGGTGGTCAAAAATCAGCCTCGAGGAGTCAAGCTTTATCACCATTTTTCAAGGAGTTTTGTGCCCATTTGTGATTGGTTGAAGACCCATTCGTTGAGGGTCTTAAAGGCTATAAAAGGAGGGCCAAACCTAGGGTTTCATCCTCAATTCTAAGTGCTCAAAAGCCTCCGTTACGCTGCAACTCTCCGACGACTCTACAACAACGAAGTGCTGCCAAAAACTCTAGCTTAAAGTTTCTTTTGTTTAGTCGTTGGTATAATCTTAATTTGTTATTGCTTTCAATATTGCAATTTAAATGGTAGAAAACATTGTCGATAGAAGAGGTGATGGACTTTTTCATGCTGGCATCGCTAAGACTTGACTTTACTCGCTAAGACCTATGCTTAGTAACAATACGTAACTGATGTTTTAGTGAATTTCCCTCCGTACACGGTCTAGGACCGTTAGGGCCTTGGAGTAGTAGCCGAAGGCTACGAACCAAGTAAAAAAACTATTTGTCTCATTTAGTTTTTATTTACATATCCGCTGCGTTTAATTGTCTATCGAACGATTTAAAAGAAAAGTTTTTATCGCTATTCACCCCCCCACCTCTAGCGATCCGCTTCGATCCAACAATTGGTATCAGAGCCGGGGGTTGCTAAGATTTGGTGAAACCACCAATCTAGCCATTTTTCACAGATTTATTTTTCTTTTATTTCTGTTTATTTCTGATTTATTTCACTTTGTTAAATTTACTCTCAAGACTACTAATCCAAGACGCGAGTCTTGGTACCTTTTGTTTTGTGTTTTGTCGGTGCTAGTGTCTTCGTCTTCGTCCCTTTTTGTCTTTTGTTCTAATGGCCCATCTCGAGGGTTTTAGCACCGTCCGACCTCTGTTTTACAACGGAGATGACTTCTGTTATTGGAAGGGTCGGATGGAATGCTTTCTCAAAACCCAAATCGAGATGTGGATCATAATCCAAACGGGTTTCACACTTCTGACTAATGAAGTGGGTGACTCCTTGGATTATGATCAATGGACCATTGTGACAAAAAGACAAGTCGAAGCCGACGCCAAGGCAACACAAATCCTCCAATGCGGCTTGTCCAAGGAGGAGTTAAATCGCGTCGGCCCCTTCATTAGCGCAAAGGACCTTTGGACAAAGCTGATCGAGTTATACAAAGGATCGGATCAAGCTAAGGTTTGCAAACGTGATTTGTTGTTCAATAAATTGTACACACTAAAAATGCAAGAACATGAGTCCGCGACGCAACTCCACGCCCGTGTCCAAGACATAGTCAACAACCTACACGCAATCGGGTAAAAGGTCAAAAACCGTGACCTTATAAGTTATGTTCTAAACTCTTTTCCGAGGACTACCTTGTGGGCATCCATGGTCGATGCCTACAAGGTCTCCAAGGACCTTTCTAAACTTATATTAGATGAACTCTTTTCGGATTTTGAATTACATGAGCAGTCCAACTCGGAACCCGAGAGGGGTATAGCCTTGTTTGCAGGTTCAAAGAAGAAGAAAATCGCAAGCAAGCCACCACCAACCGAGGAGGAAGATGAGTCCAAGAAGAAGTTGACCTGAATTGATCGCCAACTAATGAACCTAGCTCGAAGGATAGCCAAGGGACGAAAGCGAACCACAACTCGACCCAACCATGGTAAGCCTAAAAGTTCTAATATTAGGTGTTATGAGTGTAACAGGTTTGGACATATAAAGTCCGAGTGCCCCAAGCTCAACCACCAAGCACCTAAGCACAAGAAGGCCCACAATGCGACATGGGAAGAAGCGTCATCCGAAGAAGACAAAGACCACGTCTTCATGGCGAAATCGATTGAGTCTGACACGGAGACCGAACCTGAACTCGAGTCAAAACCTGAGGATGACTCGGACTATGAAGCTACCTTCAAGTCAAGCCACGGATACGCATCCGGTTCAAAAGATACCCTTAAGGTGAGTCGAACCTTATTTAATACTTTACATAATACGGTTAGGTTTTTGTCTAGGAAGTTAGCTAAGTCCGAGTCCAAGGTCGAGACCCTGGTTGAGGAAGTTAAACTCCTCAAACACGAGGTCTCCCTAACCTCTTCGACTAGTCGAGTTCAAGAGAAGGACTCAACTCGGGTTGAAAATCTCGAAGTTGAGAACTCACTCTTGAAAAGACAAGTCGAAGATCTTAGGAATACGTTGGAAAGGTTTACTTTGGGATCCAAAGGATTTGACCTCCTACTTGGATCGCAAAGGGTCGTGTACAACAAGGCCGGACTAGGGTTTAGCTCAAACACGACCAATAAGTCGTATATGTCAATCGTAAGTAGACATAAAAAATGTGTCCAAGCATGGGTCCCTAAGACCACTTTGATTTCAACTCTAGGATCCAACTCGTACTGGGTTCCCAAGGACCAAATCCACTATGTGGATAGACCGAACCGATTCAATGGTTTAGGGGGAGCCAGTACAAAACATGTTTGTGTTTTTACTTAGAAATTGCATGCTTAGATTTTTTTTTTCTTTCGTGAACTCACTTAGAACACGTAAATAACCAACTAAAATCCTTCGAAAAGATTAATCCTCGGGGAGCCTCTTTTCAAATAACCAACTAAAATCCTTCGAAAAGATTGAGCCTCGGGGAGCCTATTTTCAAATAATCAACTAAAATCCTTCGAAAAGATTGAGCCTCGGGGAGCCTCTTTTCAAATAACCAACTAAAATCCTTCGAAAAGATTGAGCCTCGGGGAGCCTCTTTTCAAATAATCAACTAAAATCCTTCGAAAAGATTGAGCCTCGGGGAGCCTCTTTTAAAAAATAACTAGTTAGATGAGGAAATAATTTTAGGTGAGTCAAGTCATCATTTTCTTGAAAATGGCTTTGTCTAAGGAAGTGGTCGATGATCCGATAAAAGAAGGCCCCTGTGCCTCGCCACGACCTGGAAGCCATGATCTTGAGAAGGTAAACTGGACAAGCCTAGGGTCAAATCCAAATCTAACATTACTTAAACATAAATGCACTTAATCAACTTAATTGAAAGTCATCTCACAAAGAACACATAAGTATAACATGCTTGATCATATAGACTATGAGATGACCTAGGTTTAACAACTTACAACCAATTTTTTTAAAAATATAATAATCTAACATCCAATCCAACCACCTTGTGTGTAGGATCAATGGATGTTAGTGGTTGCTCCCGGCACATGACCGGATCAACTCAAATTCAAAGCTTCGATTCAAACGACAAGGATCGGTAGCCTTTGGGAATAACGGCAAGCTCAAAATCATCGGATCGTGATATCGAGCTTAACTCAATTTTGTTATTAAAATGTATTACTTGTAGAGAATTTTGAATATAACCCGCTTAGCGTAAGCCAATTATGTGACAATAATTATAAGGTCGATTTTTAGAAAATGAATGTAACTAAAACAAATGAAACAGCTAAAACAATACTCAAAGGAACTAGGACAAATAACATTTATACAATTAACTTAATCAAATCCTCAGCCAAATGTCTTATGACACAGGAAGAGGACTCATGGTTGTGGCACCGACGACTCGGTCACTCGCACCCAAGACTCGTCCACAAGATGAGTCAGAGTGGCCTAGTCAGAGGCTTACCCAACCTCAACAATTTGGTTAATAAAATGTAATGCTTGTCAACAAGGAAAACAACCTAGGACACAACACAAGTTAACTAACCAAGAACGAACCTCAAGTGTACTTGAGCTCCTGCATATGGATCTATTCGATTCACATGGAGCCAAGTCACTCAATAAAAGTCAATATTGCTTAGTCATAATTGACGACTACTCCAGGTTTACCTGGGTTAGGTTCATCAAACATAAAAATGATACCCTAGATCAATTAATCAATTTATTCAAATTAATTGAGAATCAAAAAAACCTTAATGTTAAAAGAATTAGAAGCGATCATGGTGGTGAATTCGAAAATCAAAGGTTCACTGACTTCTGTAACCTAAACCGATACCACCATGAATTCTCTTGCCCTAGGACCCCTCAACAAAATGGCCTAGTGGAGCGGAAAAACCGAACTCTACAAGAAGCCGCTAGGACCATGTTGAACAAATATGACCTACCCGATAGGTTTTGGGTAGAAGCCGTGAGTACGACATGCTATGTCCAAAATAGAATCCTTATGGTAAAGAGGCACCTTAAGACCTCATACGAGATTTATCACGATAAAATACCTAACATCAATTACTTTAGGGTTTTTGGGTGTAAGGTACATATCCTAAACACTAAGGATTACCTAGGGAAATTTACATCCCAGACCACGACCGGAATCTTTCTAGGATACTCGACTACAAGTCGAGCTTATAAAGTATATAACCATGACACCCTTAGAGTCGAGGACACTATCAATGTAGTATTTGATGAAGGACATGAACCTACAAAACCCCCGGCAACCCCAATTAGCGAGCCGATTCATAGTAGACCTAACTCTGATCCGGAGATCAGGTCTAGTGTTAATCCTAACCTAAGTCAACCAAGTCACTCTATTGATCAAGTGATAGATGACTCCAACCAAACTAATGTTCAACCAAGTCACCCCATTGATCAAGCATTAGGTGACACAAACCCAACCCAATCTAGGATTCAGACTAACCACCCTATCGATCAAGTGATAGGAGATCCTAATCTAGGAGTTCGAACTAGAGCATCCTATAGGAACCTTAGTCAAATTTCCTTAATTTCAAAGATAGAACCCAAATCAATTGAACAAGATCTTCTTGATCCCGATTGGATTATTGCAATGCAAGAAGAGCTAGCTCAATTTACTAGGAATGAAGTGTGGGAATTAGTACCACCACCTAAAGACAAAATGATAATTGGAACAAGGTGGGTGTTTCGAAATAAGCTTGATGATAAAGGTGAAGTAGTTAGAAACAAGGCTAGGTTAGTCGCCAAAGGGTTTAGTCAAGTCGAAGGCTTAGATTACGACGAAACCTATGCCCCAGTAGCTAGACTCGAATCCATTCGAATGTTGCTAGCTTATGCCGCACATCGAGGATTTAAGCTGTTTCAAATGGATGTTAAGTCGGCATTCTTAAATGGATACATTAAAGAAGAAGTTTATGTTAGCCAACCCCCCGGGTTCGAAAATCTAGATAAACCCGACCATGTTCTAAAACTTAAGAAAGCTCTCTATGGACTTAAACAAGCTCCTCGAGCTTGGTACGAGAGACTTTCAATCCATCTTAAGTCAAAAGGGTTTAACCAAGGCTTAGTTGACCCAACTCGCTTCGTAAAAACCTTAGGTAAAGAAATATTCATATCTCAAATTTACATAGACAATATAATTTTTGGAACCTCTAAATCAGCCTTACTAAACGAGTTCGTTTCACTCATGGAAAGTGAGTTTGAAATGAACTTGGTAGGCGAGTTAAGTTTCTTTTTAGGTCTACAAATTAAACAAACTAAGGATGGTATATACCTATATCAACAAAAATACACTAAGGAGTTAATTAAAAGATTTGGAATGCAAGACACTAAGATAATAAACACCCCAATGGCGATTAATGTTAACATAGGAGAAGACCTAGAAAGTAAGTCCATTGACTTAAAGTACTATAGGAGCGCGATAGGAAGTCTCCTATACTTAACTGCGAGTCGACCCGACATCCTATTCGCAGTAAGTATGTGCGCCAGGTTTCAAACCCGTGCTACGGAGTCTCACCTAACCCTAGTTAAGCGTATCCTTAGATATCTTAAGGGTACACTTAACGTTGGTATTTGGTACCCTAGATCTACGGAGTTCGAACTAATCGGCTACTCTGATTCGGATTATGCCGGTAGTAAACTCGATAGAAAGAGCACGAGTGGTTGTTGTCAACTACCGGCTCACCAAGTCTAGTGAGTTGGTGCGAGGGAAACAACATTGTGTTGCCTTATCTACCACCGGGCGAATACGTTGCGATGGGTGAGTGTGTAACTCAGCTTCTTTGGATGAAGCACACTCTCCGAGACTTTAGGTTGGACTTCACCAAAACTAAAATTTTTGTAGACAACATAAGTTCGATAAATCTAACTAAGAACCCTATATGCCATTCAAGGACAAAGCATATAGAGGTAAAACACCATTTCATTCGAGAACATGTAGCCAACGCCTCCATACAACTCGAATATGTTGACTCGAAGTCTAACCTAGCAGACATATTTACTAAACCACTACCCGAAGCCGAATTTAGTCTCTTGAGACGAAGATTAGGCATGTGCGTAATAGAATAGGAACTTACAAATTATATTTTCTTACTACTATTTCTTACTTTTTTTTTCATGGAACTAGCATAGGACATACCTTAGATATCATGCACCTATAGATTTAAGGAGCCAATACATCTCACAACACATAGGACTAATGTGTTTGTGTACTTAGCCACGTAGATGGGCGTGAGATGTTAGGACCTTACTCCTGGTTCTAGATGTAGAGCTAGTGCATCGCTATGAACCACGGAGTATAATCATACCGACTCTGACCAGGACTGGTTGATCCTTCATATCAATCAAGCCAAATATGAGTCGAACATTTTATAGATGAACTTATTTTTAGTATATTATTTTTAAAAATAAAAATGTGGAACATTCTTGGACTTTAAATTTAACATTTATTTTCTTTTCCACACACTCCTTACACTTTTTGATATACGGAAAAAGGGGGAGAAAAAGGAGAAAAAGGACAAAAGTTAAAGGGTCAAAAAAATTTTTTTTGATAACTTAACTCTTACTTCATAATTAAACCAAAAGTTAACTTTAAGTTTTGAAAACTTATTTAACTTTTAACAAAAGGCCAAGGTTAAGAAATCATTTAGTTTCTTAACTTAAAACTTATTTTAAACACTATGACCAATATTAAGTAATTTCGGTTACTTAATTCTTTTTCTTAGTAGCACATATCAAGGGGGAGAGTTAAAACCCTTTCTCAAGTACTCACCCTCAGTCAAGGGGGTGGATTCCTCAAGGGGAGCACTTGAAAAAGAATTTTTATATACTCCTACTCATTCATGCATAATCTCATACTTATTTTTGTCTTAACTTTGTATGTGGATTTGCCATAAATCAAAAAGGGGGAGATTGTTGGTGCAGTGGGCACCTAAGTCGAACCTAAGTTTTGATTATAGCAAACGATATAATGTTAAGCTTATATTGTTATCTCACGAGCTAAATCAAGTGTGCAGAAAAGTCTCAATGCTGGAGCTGAAGGCTAGCGACACCCAGAGGAAGCCGCGGTGGTCGGGCGACACTCGAGTTACTTCGGAGGGAGCCGAAGAAATCGAGTGGAAGGCCGGAAGCAAAAGCGACACGTAAGTATCGAGGTAAGCTCGTGTGTGCGAGTGTAAGTGAGGTCGTATCCTCTTTACGGGGATGATCTTAGGCGACGATCCGACCCAAGACTTCCCATGGAAGGTCTATGTTGAGATCAGACGGCAAGTGGCCGTCGAATCAACTTATATTTTGAGCTAACTCTTTATTGTAGTCAAAAATCCTGGCCATCATTTCAACCGGCCAGTTCAACCGGTGGTCAAAAATCAGCCTCGAGGAGTCAAGCTTTATCACCATTTTTCAAGGAGTTTTGTGCCCATTTGTGATTGGTTGAAGACCCATTCGTTGAGGGGCTTAAAGGCTATAAAAGGAGGGCCAAACCTAGGGTTTCATCCTCAATTCTAAGTGCTCAAAAGCCTCCGTTACGCTGTAACTCTCCGACGACTCTACAACAACGAAGTGCTGCCAACAACCCTAGCTTAAAGTTTCTTTTGTTTAGTCGTTGGTATAATCTTAATTTGTTATTGCTTTCAATATTGTAATTCTTTTTAATCCAGGCTTTTCATTGCATTTTACTTTAATATGAGAGAGGGTTTGTCTCTCTATCTTTTTGCTTCGAAGGCTTTTGTAATCGTAAAACTCCTACCTCCAACGAGGAGGAGTGTTTTAGTGAATTGCCCTCCGTACACGGTCTAGGACCGTTAGGGCCTTGGAGTACTAGCCGAAGGCTACGAACCAAGTAAAAAAACTATTTGTCTCATTTAGTTTTTATTTACATTTCTGCTGCGTTTAATTGTCTATCGAACAATTTAAAAGAAAAGTTTTTATCGCTATTCACCCCCCCCGTCTAGCGATCCGCTTCGATCCAACAAGATGAGTCTTCAAAACTCGCTTCTCCGGAGAGGTATTCGTCAACCAATTGACGAATCCTTCATCCTCCACCTCATAGGATTACTGGAGACCGAATCCCCGGTAAGTTAGCCACTGTCGGAGCTCTAACCGTCGTCCAAACGATGCTCCGACGAGAGGAGAACAAGCTGTCAAGAAAACTGGACAGCTTTGGTGGAGGAGATTGGCGCCGGCCACCCAAGGGAAGATAAAGCTCACCTTGATGCCAAACCTAAAGGAGATCACCGGAGGGTCGCCGGAGGATCACCGGCCGAAGCTTGGATGCCGGCAATAATTGGACGGCGGCACACGAGGTTGGGCGGCAATGGAGGTTGGTGCCAACTCTTAGAGGGGATGGGGTGGGCGGCAACTTGAGCTAGGGTTTTTGGATTAGGACTTAATTATCCCTTAAGCCCTCTTTTATAGAGAACTAATTCTCTTAATGGTTAATGGATCATAACCATTAGGCCAGTTAACCCGCTCCATTAAGATAAGTTAAAATAAACCAAACCATGATGGTTTATTTTAAGTTAAAACGAACCGAACCAACTTTTGGTTCATTCGTTTAAAATAAACCAAACCCTTTGGTTTATTCTCCTCCATTGGATTAGAACCAAACCATTTTGGTTCATCCATTATGTCTTCATAAGACATGACTAATCCATGCTTCCATTGCGACTGAAACGATTTCATGCTCACTCAAGGTTTGGTCCAACCAAACATAGTTTCTCTCGGTCTGAGAATCCCATTCTCAAGCTCGTTTTAAATCCTTCAGATTATGCTCGTTGTGCGTGTGACCAAATAGGTTCTCGGTTTATGTTGGCCGTCTATAATTAACCATTAATTATAGAACGATCATGAGTGGCACCTACTAGTACATCATGATCCCCAATTAACCGAAAAGATCAACGGTTGATCCAGAACTATTTCTGAAACCCTTCAGCAGCTCGAATGATTCGTGCCCCATTCCCTTCACTCATCTTATACCCACTTGGTTAAGGACATGGTCTATAGTGTCAGTCCCCACTAGACTAACTACGTCACACCTAGCCCAAGTATCATTTCCTCGCCCTACATATTCTAGTTACTCAACATGTATCGAAGAGTACATTACTCTAAACATGTAATGCTTTGGCCAAAGACTTTAGTAACAATTCGACGAGAGGCCATGGGTATACATCTCCTCGCAAGGAGTGGTGAATCCTTTATAGGCTATTCAAACACCTTCGATTACTTCGACTTATACCCAATCATCCCGGGTCCACATCTTTTTAGAGATGCTTGCTTAAGATTGTTGGGATGTATACTGAAAGCCTAGCTCTTTAGTATGAACATCTTTATGTTGAAATAAGAATCACATGATCATTGTCTGCACTTTTATATTTATTATATGTTGTGCATATTGTCTAATACTTTACATTGTAGATAACATGGTGCTTGGGTGATGGCACAGAAGATCATGTTATCAGTCCCTTGTAGAGTATAAGTAGAGGCTCACAACCAAGATGGTCTTGGACAAACCATTGGCATGGTTGTAGTGTAGCTTGGTATTGTTTTGTATTGAACATAGAGTTACACTAGTACACTTAGGTGCATTGAGCAGGACCGACATAGAGGGGATTCAATTTATTGCTGACTACATAATTGAATCGGACCTCGGATATTATGTTGTACATGCTCTTAATCCCGATATAATAACGGGCACATGTACTTAGTATTTATTTTTTTGATTTACCAGAGGGTGAGATTTCTATGGATTAAATCAATATGCCCGGTAAGTTTGGAAATGATATTATTTACATGGTGTGCCGTTGATTATAGGAGGAATCCGTGTCCTATATATTAGGTTGATGATGTCCCCTTGAGGAGCTCATAAGGTTTATCATGTAAACCCCGCGGGTTGACTTAGTCAACATGATGATAAGGTTGAGTGGTACTACTCGAGGAGTTAGATGTTAATTGATTGATGGTCAGTAAATCAATCGATTGACGAACATTCGATATCTTAAACACGGGGAGATAAATGTACAAATAATATATGGAGCCCATATTAATTTATGGCGGTTGGTGAGGTAGTTTGATGATGATCCTCTAGTGGACTGGAACATCATTGATGGATCAAGTTTGTGTGGTTCCGATCCATCGGGTGGCCAAGACCCAACTCCTCCTCATGGTCCCTATCGTAGCCTTATATAAACCTCATGAAGTCTAGATCAAATGATGGAAAACAAATCTCTAAATCCGACGGTTAGGATTAAATCCCTAGAACCGACGGTGGAGATTAAATCTCTAGATCCGACGGTTGGATTAATTCCTAGAACCGACGGTTGAGATTAAATCTCTAGATCCGATGGTTGGGATTAAATTCCTAGAACCGACGGTTGAGATTAAATCTCTAGATCCGACGGTTGGGATTAATTCCTAGAACCGACGGTTGAGATTAAATCTCTAGATCCGACGGTTGGGATTAAATTCCTAGAACCGACGATTGAGATTAAATCTCTAGATCCGACGGTTGGGATTAAATTCCTAGAACCGACGGTTGAGATTAAATCTCTAGATCCTACGGTTGGGATTAATTCCTAGAACTGACGGTTGAGATTAAATCTCTAAATCCGACGGTTGAGATTAAAACCCTAGAACCGACGGTGGAGATTAAACCAAGGCCTAACCCTAACTCTATAAAAGGATGGCTATGGGTTGGGCGGCAAGAGGAGTTAATGGTTCATGATGGATGCTAAGGAAATTAGGGTTTTGCCTAGTATGCTTGGGCGGCAAGCAACCTCATGGAGGAAACCCTAATTAGGGTTTTGGCTCCTTAGGTTGAGCGGCCAAGGTGATGAAGGAGGGTGGGCGGCTACCTATGGAGGAGCTTGTCTTCTTCATTGAAGGTGGCTAGCTCCTAGATATCTCCTCTCCACCATGCTTAGGCGGCAAGAAACCTATGGAGGAAACCCTAATTAGATTAGGGTTTGGCTCTTTGGATTGGGCGGCTAGGTTGGAAGTTAGGTTGGGCGGCAACTATAGGGGAAGGGCTCATCTTCTTCCTTCTAAGGGTTGGCCGGCCACTACCTTCTCTTCCTCTACATTGGGCGGCAAGAAATCCAAAGGAAGCTTGGTTGGGCGGCTAGGGTTTGGAAGGTAAGGTAGGTGGCAACTATAGGGGAAGTGTTCTTCTTCTTCCTAGGGTGTTGGCCGGTTCCTATCCTTTTTCCTATACCTTTGGTGGTGCCCAACCTATTCCTCTTTTCCTTTTGTTTTCTTCTTGGCCGGCGACACTAGGAGCTAGGGTTTGTCCCTAGTTCGGTTGCTTGGTTGTTTCCATTATGTTCTCTCTATTCTTGGGGCCGGCGGCATCAATCCTTTGTGGATTGGTGGTTGGCTCAAGCAAGAAGGGAAAGAGAGTTCTTCTTTCTTTGGATTGAAGAAGATCTAAGAAGCTTTGACTTGTGGAGGATCTTCGCCCACACGAAGTCTACAAGGAGGTTAGGACATACGATAGAAGATCAAGAGGTATAAAAGTTTTATTAACTTTTATTTATGATCTTTGCATGTTCTTATTTGATATGCTAGCTTATGCTCTTTATGTTAGTATATGTTGATTATACTAGTTTACATTTGCATGTATTTGTATAATCATGGACCCCGATAAGAAACACAAAAACCGGCGATTCGTCCGTCGTCTCTTCCGCGACTAATCGACTAGGAGAGTTGGTTGCTTGAACAAGTAGTTTGTTCAAGCGATCACTCGAGTCGTTAGCACGACGACGAATTGGTTGTGCTTAGAAAACTCATCCCATCCGGATTAGTTTTCATTAGTGAAAATTTTAATCCGGGGACATGGGAGCCAATGAGCATTCAGAGGACTAGCACATTGCCAACAATTGGTATCAGAGCCATGGTTTCCGGTTTTGTGTGTTTTTGGATTCGGTTACTTTCATGCACATATCATATATTTTGTATGCCGGATAATAGTAGGATGTGCGTAGTCTAACTTTTTGGTTGCAGGCATAAGATCCGACTATTATGGTTATATGTGTGTATGTGATTGTTTGTGTATGATTGTATATTATTTGAATCCTCGGGGTTGACGAGCCTAGATTAGTATTTAATTTTTGTAATTAAATACGGCATTGTTTAGCGACTCTTTATTTTATTTTACTTTCGATCTAGATTTCATGTACACTCCCTCGTGGAGTATAGGATCGATGGATGTAAAATAAAATAGGTTTTATACTCGGCTCGGATCTCCGGATGGCTCGTACATGGCGTAGGAGGAGCGGACGAGGTGGCAACACGACGGGACGCATATTGTAGACCAATGCCATAATAGTTGGAAAATTTCTGATTTTTCCATATTTATTGCTGATTTTTTTTATATGCATGTTGTGTGTGCTTGAAAATTCCTCATTTTCAATTTACTAAGTGGGAGAGGGATATTTTAATTAATTCCCGCGGCCTCCATTACAATTTGACATGTGATGCAATAAACTTGCGCGTCGGCTCTGAGTGCCTTCCTCCCCATCGGATGAGTTTGTTTGAGGATCACTAGGTCAAATAATGGTTATAGGAAATTATTTAGGAGCGTGTGTACTTCCCCATCAGTAAGGCACATAATCCGAGATAATTCCCTTAGTATCGTGTAATGGTGCACACTTAGATGCAAATAAAAAGTATCCTCCCCATCGGAGTCACTGCTTTTATTTCTAGGGCCAAAGAGGAACCAACTATTAATTTTATTTGTCAAAAAGTAAGGTTGACAAGATAATAAAATTAATGGGTAAAACCTCCTCTTACAAATGTAGAATTCGTATACGTCCACACTATCGTGGCATGCGATATTCTCGGTGTTTTGAGGTGTTGGTTGATTTCGGGATTTTATTGTTTTGAGGAATCAATAATATTTGAAATCTAAAGCAATGATCTATGTGATTCTTAGGATTTTCAAAATTGATTTTCAGTCCACTTGTTGTAATACTAAAGAAAATAAACTTACTGTACCTAGTTAATGTTGATTGGAAAAGAATCTAGATGTTGTCTTATTTGCTAAGAAGTACAAGTATACACTCTTCAAAGAGTGTCCTCAAGCCATGGTTGCTCAAAAAGGTTTCTACTTCTAAGCCGAAAGGCAAGAAGAAGAAGAAACAAGGTGGAGCAAAGGTGGTGGGAGGATCTCAGGGAGGAGTGAATAAGCCGAAAGGCAAATACTTCACTTACTAGCAGACCGGACATGAGAAGAAGGATTATCCCAATCCGAAGCAAGAACAAAAGTATATCTTTTGGTCTAGTCATTGTAACATGGTTAGCGGTGCTATCTATCGGCACCTGGTGTGGAGATACGAGAGCCACTATTCATGTCTGCAATACTTTGCAGGGGTTCCAGGAAACCCGACGACTAGCTAAAGGGGATATTACAATTTACTTGGGCAATGCCATGAAGATGGCGACTATTGCAGTGGGAGATGTTTTATTTATCTTTTGAGAAAAATAAAGTTTTTGGTTCTTAGAAATTTTCTTTATGTGCCTTTGTTTAGAAAGAATCACTTTCAGTTTCTAAATTGTGGATGGATAATCTATTTCTTTTGATGACAGATTTGTTATAAAAGGAATAGGGACATTATCTATTCAGATACATAGATAAGAAATTTATGACTTGAACCACGAGCTTCCACGATGCAAATAGAAGTTATTAACTCATCTTCTAATTCCAATAAGAGAAAAGAACCTTCGAAAATGAACCAAACATATCTTTGGGATCTTAGGCTTGGTCATATTAACCTAAGCAGAATTGAAAGGTTGATAGCTGATGGACCTTTGGGTTCATTAGTGGTGGAGGATCTCCCAACCTGCAAATCTTGCTTGGAAGGTAAGATGACCAAGAGGCCTTTCAAGGCCAAGGGGTATAGATCCAAAGATGTGTTGGAATTGGTGCATTCTCATTCGTATGGTCCTATGTCTATCCAGGCAAGAGATAGTTTTGAATATTGCATCTTTTTCATAGATAATTATTCAAGATGACACTACGATTTGATAGTAGTGGTGAATACCTCTTGGGAGAGTTTAGGAATTACTTATCAGAGGCTGGGATTCAATCCCAATTATGCACTGCACACCCTAAACAGAATGGTGTAGCGTAGCGAAGGAAGAGGACTCTTATGGAGATGGTTAGATCGATGATGAGTTATTCTGACTTGCCAGATTCTTTCTGGGGATATGCCCTAGATACGACGGTATACATTCTAAACCTTGTTCCATCTAAATCAGTGCCTTTTACTCCCACAGAATTGTGGACTAGGCGGAAGCCTAGTCTAAGACATATTCGGATATGGGGAGTCCAGCACATGTGTTGAAGGCTGATAAGTTGGAACCTCATACAGAAGTATGCATGTTCGTTGGCTATCCTAGGGGAACGAAGGGTGGTTTGTTTTATAGTCCTAGAGATCAGAGGGTGATCGTTAGTACAAATGCCAGATTTCTAGAGGAGGACTATGTGATGAACCACAAGCCCACGAGTAGGATTGTTCTTCGAGGAGTTGATAGGGAAGTCCCGACTTGATCACCGGTACAAGAGGATATACCACATGTCACTGCACCGCGTGTCACAGAGGATATACAGGTGATACCTCGTCATAGTGGGAGGGTTGTGAGACAGCCTGATAGATTCATGTTCTTGGGAGAATCTTCCGATTTGGTCCCTGGAGAACATGAACCTGATCCCTGGACATATGACGAGGTAATCCAAGATATAGATGCAACATCTTTGCAAAGTGCAATAAATACTGAGATTGAATCTATGGATTCAAATCAGGTCTGGGAGCTCCTATGTATAGCAGCTCATATGAATTTATGAGGTGTGAGATGGATGTCAAGATGATTTCCTTAGTGGAAGTCTTGAGGAATCCATTTATATAAAGCGACCAGAGGGATTCATTGCTAAGGGCAAAAAGTATCTTGTATGTAAGCTTAATCGGTCCATTTGTGGATTGAAGCAAGCTTCGAGGTCTTGGAACATCCGCTTTGAGGTGGTAAATCCAGTCTTATGGATTTATTCAAAGTTCGGATGAGTCTTGTGTATATCAGAGATGTGACGGAAACGTAGTGGTATTTTTGTACTATACGTAGATGACATTTTGGTGGTTGGCGACAACATCGAAATGTTATCAGACGTAAGGGTATGGTTGTCCAAACAGTATGGTATGAAGGACTTGGGAGAAGTGGGTCACAACCTTGGGATCAAGGTTGTTGTGCTTATCCCAAGCTTCATACATAGACATGATTTTGGATTGTTTTAGCATGCAAAACTCCAAGAAGGGTTTTCTACCTTTCAGGCATGGAGTTCCTTTATCTAAGGAGATGTGTCCTAGATCATCTGAGGAGATAGAGGAGATGAAGGCGGTTCCTTATGCTTCGGCAGTAGGAAGCCTCATGTATGCGATGCTCTGTACGAGACCAGATATCTGCTTTGCCGTGGGCATGGTCAGCAGATATCAGAGTAATCCAGGACAGGGATATTGGACTGCGGTAAAGCATATATTGTGGTGCCTGAGAAGGACTAGGGATTATATGCTAGTTTACCGGGCAGACAAATTACTCCCTGTGGGTTACATAGATTCTGATTTCCAATCTGATAGGGATAACAGTAAGTCTACCTCAGGTTTTGTGTTTACTTTTGGAGGTGGAGCCATAGTATGGAAGAGTGTCAAGGTAAATGCGTGGTGGACTCTACCATGGAAGGTATGGCGATCTTAGACGGCCAAAGAAGTTGGGTGGCTCAGGAACTTCCTGATGGACTTGGATGTGATTCCTGGTTTGCCCAGAACTATCACAATTTATTGTGATAATAATGGTGCAGTTGCAAACTCGAAGGAACCACGAGCCCATAAGGATAGTAAACACATAGAGTGCAAGTACCACCTGATACGAGAAATCGTAAAGGAGGTAGAAGTTGTTGTCGCCTAGATTGCATCAGAGGATGACCTGGTAGACCCTTTCACTAAGGCCCTTCTAGCGAGAGCTTTGATAGGCATGTGGAGGGAAGGGGAATCAGATGTATGGCATATAATGACAAAGATAGTCTTTTAGTATAAGTGGGAGATTGTTGGGATGTATACTGAAAGCCTAGCTCTTTAGTATGAACATCTTTATGTTGAAATAAGAATCACATGATCATTGTCTGCACTTTTATATTTATTATATGTTGTGCATATTGTCTAATACTTTACATTGTAGATAACATGGTGCTTGGGTGATGGGACAGAAGATCATGTTATCAGTCCCTTGTAGAGTATAAGTAGAGGCTCACAACCAAGATGGTCTTGGACAAACCATTGGCATGGTTGTAGTGTAGCTTGGTATTGTTTTGTCTTGAACATAGAGTTACACTAGTACACTTAGGTGCATTGAGCAGGACCGACATAGAGGTGATTCAATTTATTGCTGACTACATAAATGAATCGGACCTCGGATATTATGTTGTACATGCTCTTAATCCCGATATAATAACGGGCACATGTACTTAGTATTTATTTCTTTGATTTACCAGAGGGTGAGATTTCTATGGATTAAATCAATATGTCCGGTAAGTTGGGAAGTGATATTATTTACATGGTGTGCCGTTGATTATAGGAGGAATCCGTGTCCTATATATTAGGTTGATGATGTCCCCTTGAGGAGCTCATAAGGTTCATCATGTAAACCCTGCAGGTTGACTTAGTCAACATGATGATAAGGTTGAGTGGTACTACTCGAGGAGTTAGATGTTAATTAATTGATGGTCGATAGAATCAATCGATTAACTGGACATTCGATATCTTAAACACGGGAGATAAATGTACAAATAATATATGGAGCCCATATTAATTTATGGGGTTGGTGAGGTAGTTCGATGATGATCCTAGTGGATCGGAACATCATTGATGGATCAAGTTTGTGTGGTTCCGATCCATCGGGTGGCCAAGACCCAACTCCTCCTCATGGTCCCTATCGTAGCCTTATATAAACCTCATGAAGTCTAGATCAAATGATGGAAAACAAATCTCTAAATCCGACGGTTAGGATTAAATCCCTAGAACCGACGGTGGAGATTAAATCTCTAGATCCGACGATTGGATTAATTCCTAGAACCGACGGTTGAGATTAAATCTCTAGATCCGACGGTTGGGATTAAATTCCTAGAACCGACGGTTGAGATTAAATCTCTAGATCCGATGGTTGGGATTAATTCCTAGAACCGACGGTTGAGATTAAATCTCTAGATCCGACGGTTGGGATTAAATTCCTAGAACCGACGATTGAGATTAAATCTCTAGATCCGAGGTTGGGATTAAATTCCTAGAACCGATGGTTGAGATTAAATCTCTAGATCCTACGGTTGGGATTAATTCCTAGAACCGACGGTTGAGATTAAATCTCTAAATCCGACGGTTGAGATTAAAACCCTAGAACCGACGGTGGAGATTAAACCAAGGCCTAACCCTAACTCTATAAAAGTATGGCTATGGGTTGGGCGGCAAGAGGAGTTAATGGTTCATGATGGATGCTAAGGAAATTAGGGTTTTGCCTAGTATGCTTGGGCGACAAGCAACCTCATGGAGGAAACCCTAATTAGGGTTTTGGCTCCTTAGGTTGAGCGGCCAAGGTGATGAAGGAGGGTGGTGTTAGTTATAGCCCTAGAGCCAATCATGTGATGGTTGAAAAGGGAACATTTTGTATCATATTCAATAAAGGCAAAGGATTGGTTATTATATTTACATCTTGCTTGTGCCAGCTAAATTAAATATAATAATGCCCTAGAAAAGTAGGTTCTTATCTACAGCACATCAATTGGCAGAATTGATTATGAGAGGCTGTAGAGAACACTTTCCTAAATGTTCCTAGTCAAGTATTAATATGCAAGGGCAATATTAATACATAAAGACTAGCATGTAGGTCGATTGATGACTTGATCTCACAAGTCATGGATATATGATATCAAGTTGACACATGGGTATATATTAGAGAATATATACTGAACTGACCCGCCATGAGAAAGTTTCATGGATCGTTATATGAGTGTCATAAACTTTCTCATGTGACTATTGGTATGAATAGTCCTCGAACCTGAAGTCACTACGGTTCCCTACATAAGGAATTATGTACTTTGGTATCGTCAAACGTCACCCGTAACAGGGTGGACCATAAAGGCGATCACTGGGTGTATAACAAATTATGCGGAGGGATGTGAGTGATGTAGATGGGATCTATCCCTCTCATATGACGAGAGTGATATCGGTGGGCCCCTTGATTGAGTAGAACTACTAAAACGCATGGCCATGCTCAAATGAGTCAATATGAGATATTGAGCTCATTTGTTTGAGTTAGTTTACTCAGGGATCAAGAAACACATAGATTGATCGAGGATGACACGGTCTATGCCTCATTGGTCAATCTGATATCAAGGATAGAAGGACACGGTCATACATTATAGTAGTCACGGAAAGGTTAGTCGGATCTTGACTTATTTCGTAACTTGGGTAGCAATGATGTATTGCTAGATGCCGCTCATTGCTTGTGTATCTAAAAGAGTTTAGATCCACTGCCAACGTTATGAGAGCCTATAGGGTCACACACAAAGAGCATGATGATTAGAAGAATTAGTGCATTCTAGTTTGACTAGAATAATTTGGGAATAAGCTTAAGTACAAAATGGTTTTTGGACTTTAAGCTTAATGAGAATTTTAGCTTATTGATTTAATGAGATTAATTCAATATGTTACCTTATTGATTTAATGAGATTAATTCAATATGATAACATAAGCTTATTGAATTAATAAGATTAATTCAAAATGCATGAATGCCACACAAGCATGCCACATAAGCATGCCACCTAAACTAGATAAGGTGGGCTTATTGAATTAATAAGATTAATTCAACATGCATGAATGCCACACAAGCATGCCACATAATCATGCCACCTAAGCTAGATAAGGTGGAAGGAGACAAAGTGGTTTTTGTCTCCTTAAAGTGGCCGGCCAAACACGGTGTCTCAATGCAATGGATTGCATTGAATGGTAGGAGGTGAAAGGGTTTTTCCAACCCTATAAAAGACTCCATGGAGTGGCCGGCCAAAGTGAGATTGTGGTTGTGTGAGAGCTTGAGAGCTTGGTGGAAGCTTTGGTTGTGTGGTTTTGTGAGTGTAGGCTAGCAAGAAGAGTAGTCTTCTTCTTCCCTTCTCCTTTTCCCTAGCTTCCTCTCCTTTAGGGACTTCTCTAGCAAGAAGTAAAGGAGAGCCCTTCTAGTTTTTCTTTTGTGAGACAAGAGCTTGCTCGTGTGGATACGTATAGAGGCACGGACATTTGAACGCGTGCTAAAGATCCAACAAACCAAAAGGAAAAGCGGATTAACAAGGGCACGCAACAAAGGTAATCCTCTCCTATAAGATAGGTTTGGTTTTAGAGAAATTTATTTTGTACGAGGTTTTCTTCGCAAGGATCACTAGGAAGGATCCTAATGTTTCCGCTATGCATATGCTATTTGGCATATAGAAATCCCTCTGGTATCAGAGCCACTTGCGAAAGATCGATAAAAATAGTTTTTCTATTTTATATATGATATAGAAGTAGGATGAATTTTATTATGAGTTGATAATTGCATTAGCAAATTTTCAAACATAATAAAATATCCGATGTCTTTTAAAAGTTAAAATTGACATGGTGCATGGTTATGGCCTAGTCCCAAAAAGTTTGTGATTGTGTGTTGTAATTCTTAATACGGCCTGCGTGTCGTGCCTTTCTCCTAATATTCTTGTTGTAAAATTAGCTTTAGACTCGAATGTAACTCGAGTAATTCTCCTTTTGTAATATACAACAAAGATGGAGGGTCCATTGGAAGATAATGTTACAAGGAGGAAGTCAACAACACAAGACAACCAAAAGGAAGCACTTGGGAGAAGATGCTATCCCTAGGTTGACCAATCAATCTTCTCATTGGCTTGAGAAGATTGTAGAATAAGGGCCATAACCATGACACACTTAGTTTAACTTGTATGTGATGCATGTTAATTTAGCTTATATGTGATGTATGCTAATATGTATGTGATGCATGTTTAAGTTTATATCTTAATAAGTCAAATACGATATGCCTACCAAAGTTTGGTACTCACTACTTCCTAGATCATTTGTTATTGGGTTTGCCAAAGCAAAGCAATGCATTTTATCTTGGAAGAGTGCGAGTGGACAATCGTGATGTCCCGCTATCAAACTTGGTTAAGACTTAATTAAGTTTTTCTTAATTAGTTAAGAAAGTAGAGGCATATATTAGCTTTGAGCATAAGTTTTTAAATTAGTTTTATGTGATTTCCGAACATCATCTTTGTGTTAAAAGTGGTCGTTGCTCCGATATCCAAGAAGGCCCCTGTGCCTCGCCACAGCCTGGAAGCTGGTTTAGGAATAAACACTAAACTAATCTAAACTTAACCAAAGCTATTAAAGAGTTACATCAGATGTAATTGACAAAAGATTGACTACCTAATCATACTACGTCTTGGGCGATTAGCCAAAGCTAACTCAAGACGAATTATGATGTGGATCTTTATCCCATATAAATTTATAGCTAAATAGTAGCTAATGATGTAAGCGAAAAGTGTTTGCCTACATCAATGATTAGCTCATATCAAAGCTATGAGAATTTAGTGGGAGCCTCATTTAATTAAAGGCCTAATTAAATGACTTAGGTATGATACTTAATTTTCATTTTATTGTTGTAGATCACCATGTCATCTAACACGACACACCCCCTCAACTTGCGATCTGTCCTTGAGAAGGACAAGCTCAATGGAGCGAACTTTCTTGACTGGTATAGGAACTTGAGGATTATCCTCAAGCAAGAACGCAAATCGTATATGTCCTAGAGCAGTCTACCTGAAATACCCGCCTGCGACCACTCGTCGAAAAGATGCTTATAAGAAGCATCAAGATGACTCATTAGATGTGTCATGCCTTATGCTTGCAACCATGAACTCTGAGCTTCAGAAGCAACATGAGAACATGGATGCCTATGATATGGTTGAGCATTTGAAACAACTATATCAAGGACAAGCCAGGCATGAGCGTTTTGAAGTGTCTAAGGCTCTTTTTGCATGCAAGATGCAAGAAGGAACACCTGTAGGAACTCACGTACTTAAAATGATTGGGTACGTTGAGAACCTTGAAAGACTAGGTTTTCCACTGAGCCAAGAATTGGCAACCGATGTTATCCTGCAATCGTTGCCGAAAACATATAATCAATTCGTCATGAATTATAACATGAATGAAATTGATAAGCCTTTGCCTGAGATTCTCAGCATGTTAAGAACTGCTGAACCGAATCTCAAGAAGAAAGTTAGTAACGTACTAATGGTCAAAAAGGACAAAGGTAAGCGCAAAGGCAAGGGTAAGACCCAAGCCAAAGGCAAGGCCAATTCATCCACTTCAAAGGGTAAAGGTAAAGTACCTAAGGAAGGGGATTGTTTCCATTGCGGTGAGACTGGACACTGGAAGCGGAACTGCAAAGTCTACCTTGAGGAAGTAAAGAAGAAAAGAAGTGGGACTTCTGCCTCAGGTATACACGTTATAGAAGTTAATCTATCTATTTCTTCTACATGGGTATTAGATACTGGATGTGCATCTCACATTTGTACTAATGTGCAGGGACTGAGAAATAGTAGACTAATGGCAAAAGGCGAAGTGGACCTACGAGTAGGCAATGGCGCAAAAGTTGCTGCTGTAGCTGTAGGAACATATTCCTTGTCTTTGCCCACTGGGCTTATCTAAGAACTAGAGGAGTGCTTATATGTACATGCATTGACAAAGAACATAATTTATGTATCTTGTTTAGACAAGAAAAACTTTTCTTTTATAATAAAGGACAAATGTTGTTCCATTTATTTGAATGAAATGTTCTATTGTAATGCACCACTTATGAATGGTCTCTATGTTCTAGATTTAGAAAACCCAATATATAACGTAAATACCAAATGGTTCAAATCGAATGATTTGAACCAAACATATCTTCGCAATCGCCGCTAGGTCACATAAATGAAAAACGCATATCCCAACTCCATAAAGATGGATTATTGGACTCATTTGATTTTGAATCATATGAGGTATGCGAATCTTGTCTTTTAGGAAAGATGACTAAAACTCCATTTAGTGGACATGGCGAGAGAGCGATGGACTTGTTAGGACTCATACATACTGATGTATGTGGCCCTTTCAATGTCGGCCGAGGAGGCTATAAATACTTTATTACCTTCACCGATGATATGAGTAGATTCGGCTACTTATATTTGATGAGACATAAGTCAGAATCCTTTGAAAAGTTCAAAGCATTCAAGAATGAAGTACAAAACCAACTTGGTAAGCGTATCAAGCTACTTCGATCAGATCGAGGTGGTGAATACCTTAGTCAAGAGTTTCGTGATCACCTGGCTGAGTGTGGGATAATATCCCAACTCACTCCACCTGGAACACCACAATGGAATGGTGTATCTGAGAGGAGAAATCGTACTCTATTAGATATGGTACGATCAATGATGAGCCAGACTGATCTACCTACTTCCTTTTGGGGACTAGCTCTAGAGACAGCCGCTTTCACACTTAATCGCATCCCATCAAAAGCCGTAGAAAAGACACCATATACGATATGGACTGGGAAGAGTCCCAAAATGTCTTTTATAAAGATTTGGGGTTGTGAAGCTTATGTAAGACGTCAAGTCTCAGATAAACTAGGACCCAAATCAGATAAGTGTTATTTTGTAGGATATCCCAAGGAAACTAAGGGATATTACTTTTACAATCCCACACTTGGCAAGGTGTTTGTTGCCAGAAATGCTGTCTTTCTAGAAAGAGAATTTATTTCTAGAAAAACTAGTGGGAGTAAAATTCATCTTGAAGAAGTTCAAGATGACGATAACACTAAGGCTTCGATGGAAAATGAACAGGAACCACAAAGTGTTGTGGATGAGGAAAGTGTTGCCCAAAGAGTTGTGGAGCAGACACCTGTTCAAGTAGACCAACCTCTTCGTAGATCTGATAGGATCCGTCGTCAACCCGAGAGATATTCTTTTCTCTTGACTGACAACGGTGAGGTATTGCTTGTCGATCTTGACGAGCCTACATCCTATCAAGAAGCTATGATGAGCCCAGATTCCGAGAAATGGCTAGAGGCCATGAGATCCGAAATGGAATCCATGTACACTAACCAAGTATGGACTTTGGTTGATCCACCTGAAGGGGTAAAACCCATTGGGTGTAAGTGGGTCTTTAAAGTAAAGACTGACATGGATGGTAATAAGCATACCTATAAAGGTAGATTGGTGGCTAAAGGATTCAAACAAATTCATGGTATTGACTATGATGAAACCTTTTCACCAGTTGCGATGCTTAAATCCATTCGGATCATACTTGCTATTGCAGCCTACCACGATTATGAGATCTGGCAGATGGATGTCAAAACCGCTTTTCTGAATGGAAAGCTACTCGAGGATGTGTACATGACACAGCCTGAGGGTTTTGAAGATCCAAAGCATCCTGGAAAGATATGCAAACTGCAAAGGTCCATTTATGGACTAAAGCAAGCCTCTCGAAGCTGGAATCTTCGATTCGATGATGCAATCAAGGAGTTTGGTTTCATCAAGAATGAAGATGAACCTTGTGTCTACAAGAGAAATAGTGGGAGCACAGTTGTATTTCTTGTCTTGTATGTAGATGACATACTTCTCATCGGAAATGATATTCCCTCACTCCAGTCTGTGAAGATGTGGTTAGGGAATTGTTTCTCGATGAAAGACTTAGGTGAAGCTGCCTATATTCTAGGCATCAAGATCTATAGAGATAGATCTAAAAGATTACTTGGCCTAAGTCAGAGTACATACATAGATAAAGTGCTAGATCGTTTTGCTATGCAAAATTCCAAGAAAGGATTTCTGCCTTTATCACATGGTGTGAGTCTTTCGAAGACTCAATGTCCCTCTTCTAAGGAGGAGAGAGATCGCATGGATAAGATCCCTTATGCATCTGCCATAGGGTCTATCATGTACGCCATGCTTTGTACTCGTCCTGACATCTCGTATGCTTTGAGCATGACGAGTAGATACCAGTCGGATCCAGGTGAAAGTCACTGGATAGCAGTCAAAAATATTCTTAAATACTTACGAAGAACGAAAGAATATTTCCTGATATTTGGAGGCAATGAGGAGCTAGCTGTAAAGGGTTACAGTGATGCAAGCTTCCAAACAGACAAGGATGACTATAGATCGCAATCGGGGTACGTGTTTTGCCTGAATGGTGGAGCTGTGAGCTGGAAGAGTTCAAAGCAGGACACAGTTGCTGATTCTACAACAGAAGCCGAGTATATTGCTGCGTCTGATGCAGCAAAGGAGGCTGTTTGGCTCCGCAAGTTCATCAGTGAACTTGGGGTAGTTCCTAGCATTACAGATCCAATAGACCTCTATTGTGACAACAATGGGGCTATTGCACAGGCTAAGGAACCTCGATCACATCAGCGGACCAAACACTATCGATAGAGGAGATGTGAGGATATGCAGAGTACCGACAGAAGCTAACATCGCAGATCCATTGACCAAGGCTTTGGCACAGAGGAAGCATGATGGTCACACTAGGTCACTAGGTATTAGATATCATAGTGATTGGTACTAGTGCTAGTGGGAGATTGTTAGTTATAGCCCTAGACCAATCATGTGATGGTTGAAAAGGGAACATTTTGTATCATATTCAATAAAGGCAAAGGATTGGTTATTATATTTACATCTTGCTTGTGCCAGCTAAATTAAATATAATAATGCCCTAGAAAAGTAGGTTCTTATCTACAGCACATCAATTGGAAGAATTGATTATGAGAGGCTGTAGAGAACACTTTCCTAAATGTTCCTAGTCAAGTATTAATATGCAAGGGCAATATTAATACATAAAGACTAGCATGTAGGTCGATTGATGACTTGATCTCACAAGTCATGGATATATGATATCAAGTTGACACATGGGTATATATTAGAGAATATATACTGAACTGACCCGCCATGAGAAAGTTTCATGGATCGTTATATGAGTGTCATAAACTTTCTCATGTGACTATTGGTATGAATAGTCCTCGAACCTGAAGTCACTACGGTTCCCTACATAAGGAATTATGTACTTTGGTATCGTCAAACGTCACCCGTAACAGGGTGGACCATAAAGGTGATTACTGGGTGTATAACAAATAATGCGGAGGGATGTGAGTGATGTAAATGGGATCTATCCCTCTCATATGACGAGAGTGATATCGGTGGGCCCCTTGATTGAGTAGAACTACTAAAACGCATGGCCATGCTCAAATGAGTCAATATGAGATATTGAGCTCATTTGTTTGAGTTAGTTTACTCAGGGATCAAGAAACACATAGATTGATCGAGGATGACATGGTCTATGCCTCATTGGTCAATCTGATATCAAGGATAGAAGGACACGGTCATACATTATAGTAGTCACGGAAAGGTTAGTCGGATCTTGACTTATTTCGTAACTTGGGTAGCAATGATGTATTGCTAGATGCCGCTCATTGCTTGTGTATCTAAAAGAGTTTAGATCCACTGCCAACGTTATGAGAGCCTATATGGTCACACACAAAGAGCATGATGATTAGAAGAATTAGTGCATTCTAGTTTGACTAGAATAATTTGGGAATAAGCTTAAGTACAAAATGGTTTTTGGACTTTAAGCTTAATGAGAATTTTAGCTTATTGATTTAATGAGATTAATTCAATATGTTACCTTATTGATTTAATGAGATTAATTCAATATGATAACATAAGCTTATTGAATTAATAAGATTAATTCAAAATGCATGAATGCCACACAAGCATGCCACATAAGCATGCCACCTAAGCTAGATAAGGTGGGCTTATTGAATTAATAAGATTAATTCAACATGCATGAATGCCACACAAGCATGCCACATAATCATGCCACCTAAGCTAGATAAGGTGGAAGGAGACAAAGTGGTTTTTGTCTCCTTAAAGTGGCCGGCCAAACAAGGTGTCTCAATGCAATGGATTGCATTAAATGGTAGGAGGTGAAAGGGTTTTTCCAACCCTATAAAAGACTCCATGGAGTGGCCGGCCAAAGTGAGATTGTGGTTGTGTGAGAGCTTGAGAGCTTGGTGGAAGCTTTGGTTGTGTGGTTTTGTGAGTGTAGGCTAGCAAGAAGAGTAGTCTTCTTCTTCCCTTCTCTTTTTTCCTAGCTTCCTCTCCTTTAGGTACTTCTCTAGCTAGAAGTAAAGGAGAGCCCTTCTAGTTTTTCTTTTGTGAGACAAGAGCTTGCTCGTGTGGATACGTATAGAGGCACGGACATTTGAACGTGCTAAATATCCAACAAACCAAAAGGAAAAGCGGGATTAACAAGGGCACGCAACAAAGGTAATCCTCTCCTATAAGATAGGTTTGGTTTTAGAGAAATTTATTTTGTACGAGGTTTTCTTTCGCAAGGATCACTAGGAAGGGATCCTAATTTTTCCGTTGCGCATATGCTATTTGGCATATAGAAATCCCTACAGGTGGGCGGCAACCTATGGAGGAGCTTGTCTTCTTCATTGAAGGTGGCTAGCTCCTAGATCTCTCCTCTCCACCATGCTTAGGCGGCAAGAAACCTATGGAGGAAACCCTAATTAGATTAGGGTTTGGCTCTTTGGATTGGGCGGCTAGGTTGGAAGTTAGGTTGGGCGGCAACTATAGTGGAAGGGCTCATCTTCTTCCTTCTAAGGGTTGGCCGGCCACTACCTTCTCTTCCTCTACATTGGGCGGCAAGAAATCCAAAGGAAGCTTGGTTGGGCGGCTAGGGTTTGGAAGGTAAGGTAGGTGGCAACTATAGGGGAAGTGTTCTTCTTCTTCCTAGGGTGTTGGCCGGTTCCTATCCTTTTTCCTATACCTTTGGTGGTGCCCAACCTATTCCTCTTTTCCTTTTGTTTTCTTCTTGGCCGGCGGCACTAGGAGCTAGGGTTTGTCCCTAGTTCGGTTGCTTGGTTGTTTCCATTATGTTCTCTCTATTCTTGGGTCCGGCGGCATCAATCCTTTGTGGATTGGTGGTTGGCTCAAGCAAGAAGGGAAAGAGAGTTCTTCTTTCTTTGGATTGAAGAAGATCTAAGAAGCTTCGACTTGTGGAGGATCTTCGCCCACACGAAGTCTACAAGGAGGTTAGGACATACGATAGAAGATCAAGAGGTATAAAAGTTTTATTAACTTTTATTTATGATCTTTGCATGTTCTTATTTGATATGCTAGCTTATGCTCTTTATGTTAGTATATGTTGATTATACTAGTTTACATTTGCATGTATTTGTATAATCATGGACCCCGATAAGAAACACAAAAACCGGCGATCCGTCCGTCGTCTCTTCCACAACAAATCGACTAGGAGAGTTGGTAGCTTGAACAACTAGTTTGTTCAAGCGATCACTCGAGTCGTTAGCACGACGACGAATTGGTTGTGCTTAGGAAACTCATCCCATCCGGATTAGTTTTTATTAGTGAAAATTTTAATCCGGGGACATGGGAGCCAATGAGCATTCAGAGGACTAGCACATTGCCAACAAAGATGTCAAAGCATAAGTCTCTATGATCAAGATGACTTGAATACCGTAAGTCAAAAGAACATCGCACTTAAGCTACAGTAAGAACTTCATTGACTTATCTATATATGCAGAGAACCATATGAAGTCTTACGGCTGGTCACTCCAATGAACTAGTTACCATAACTAGCATCCACGATCAACTCCGGACATCAAAATGTCTCCAGCCAGTGAGAATCAGCTACTTGGATACACCAAGGAGTATACCTCGTGCTAGTCTCGACAGAATTGATGGTGTCCAAATCCATCAATTCATCGACTAGGGATAATTTCGATACATCACAATTACACATGTAGAGATACTCACTAGTTGTGATCCAATCACAAATTCTCTCATGCTGTGAATTGTATCGTGGACATTCAGTAAATGAGTTTAAGATCCAATCAAATACATAAAACATGTTTACTCAAATAGTGAATCTTCATTTATCTTATAAATGGTTCATAACTAAGGCGATTGCCTTAGGACATCTCTCATATATTACTAACAGACTCCCACTTGGCCTAATGCCAATCGCTATGGTATCCAATACCATAAGCTCTAACATGACCCTCAAACTTATTTTGAGGTAATGCCTTAGTCAAAGGATCCGCTAAGTTCCTTTCAGTGGGAATTTTCTCGATTTGTATTTCATTCCTACTGATGATCTCTCTGATAAGATGATAGCGGCGAAGCACATGTTTGGATCATTGATGAGACCACATCAAGTTCAGAGATGAACTTCTTGATCCAAACCGCTTCCTTTGCTGCTTCCAAAGCTGCAATGTATTCTTCCTTAGTGGCAGAATCCGCTATAACATCAAGCTTGGAACCTTTCCAACTTATTGCGCCTCCATTCTAGGTGAATACATACCCAGACTAAGACATAGAATCATCCTTGTCTGTCTGAAGCTAGCATCCGTATACCCACGTATAACCATGTATCCTTCTCCATATATTAGGAGCACATCCTTAGTTCTTCTCAAGTACTTAAGGATCGTCTTAACAGCCACCCAATAATCCATTCCTTGATCAGACTGGTATTTGCTCGTGACACTCAGAGCATACGATACATCGGGCCTCGTACATAACATAACATACATGATAGATCCTATTGCAGATGGATAGGGAATCTTAGTCATGCAAATCCTCTCGTCTTTTGTGCGCGGACACATAGACTTTGAAAGGTGTATCCCATGCCTGATGGGTAGGAAACCTTTCTTGGATTCCGACATGCTAAACCTCTTTAGCACTCGGTCTATATATGTAGACTGCGAAAGACCAAGCAACCGTTTCGATCTATCTCTATAGATCTTAATCCCGAGGATGTAGGTTGCTTCTCCCAGGTCTTTCATGGAGAATGTCTTGGATAACCAAACCTTAACTGATTGTAAGACTGAAACATCGTTTCCTATAGGTAATATGTCATCGACATATAATACTAGGAACACGATTGCACTCCCACTAACCTTCTTGTACACACAAGGTTCGTCTGGATTTTGTGAGAAATCAAACTTTTTGATTGTCTCATCAAAACGGATATTCCAGCTCCTTGATGCTTGCTTCAATCCATAAATGGATCGTCGCAATTTGCATACCTTGGTTTTATCAACCGATGTAAAACCCTCAGTCTGTATCATATACACGTCCTCGAGCAGGTTTCCATTAAGGAAAGTTGTTTTCACATCCATTTGCCATATCTCATAATCATAATGAGCCGCTATGGCCAGGAGCATCCGAATGGATTTAAGCATAGCTACAGGCGAATAGGTTTCATCATAATCAACACCTTGCTTTTGACGATATCCTTTCACCACCAATCTAGCCTTATAGGTATTCACATTACCATCCATGTCGGTTTTCTTCTTGAAAACCCACTTGCACCCTATAGGCTTTATGCCTTCAGGTGGGTCAACCAAGTTCCAAACTTGGTTTTCATACATGGAATTCATTTCCGACTTCATGGCACTAAGCCCCTTATCCCTTTCTGAACTTTTCAGCACTTCTTCATAACTGGTAGGCTCCTCATCATCAATGAGTAACACGTCGTTCGATTCACTTACGAGAAATCCATATCTCTCAGGAATATTGCGTGTTCTACCAGATCTACGAAGATGTGGTGTTACAATAGGTCCAATCGATTGCTCATCACTATGAGTTGTCGACTGTTGTGCTTCACCAGGTATCTCATCAATGTCTATTTGAGTCTCTCGAGCCTCCTCAAGCTCGACGATACTCCCACTATTTTCTTGCAAGAGAAACTCTTTCTCTAGAAATACAGCATGCCTTGAAACAAACACCTTTTGTTCCACAGGATGATAGAATTGGTAACCCCTTGTTTCCTTAGGGTATCCAATAAATAGACATTTATCAGACTTAGCATCCAATTTGTCTGATACTGTCCGCTTCACATAAGCAGGACAACCCCATATCTTTAAGTAAGATACATGAGATTTCTTACTATTCCATATCTCATATGGAGTAGTTGAGACTACCTTGGTAGGCATTCTGTTTAACAAGTAAACAGTTGTCTGAAGTGCATAGCCCCAAAAGGACTTGGGAAGAGTCGCATGATTCATCATTGACCTGACCATGTCCAACAAGGTCCGGTTACGCCTCTCAGATACACCATTATGTTGTGCTGTATATGGCGGAGTCCATTGAGACAATATGCCATTGTCTCTTAGATAATCAATAAACTCTTGACTTAAGTATTCACTACCTCGATCCGATCGAAGTATTTTAATACTCTTGTCATGTTGTTTCTGTACTTCATTTCTGAATTCTTTGAACCTTTCAAAGGCTTCAGACTTGTGTTTCATCAAGAACACATACCCAAACCGTGAGTGATCATCGGTGAAGGTAATGAAGTAGCTATAGCCTCCTAAAGCTTGAGTTGACATAGGTCCACAAACATTAGTATGTATTAGACCTAGTAACTCTCCCACTCGTTCACCTTTTCCAGTAAAAGGTAACTTAGTCATCTTTCCTTTTAAGCATGATTCGCATGTATCGTATGAATCCTATTCAAATGATTCCAGAATTCCACTTCGGTGTAATTCGGACACGCATTTCTTGCTTACATGGCCAAGACGACAATACCACATGTAGGAGTCTAATTGATTATCTTTTCGAGCACGCTTGTTGCTTGCTTTGATATTGAAAATATCACTGGATACATCCAACATATAAACACCATTGCTTAAAGTTCTAGTCCCTTAAAGAACTCCATTCAAAGTTATGTAACAACAATTGTTACTAAAAGTCAAATGGTACCCATTTCTATTTAAACAAGAAATAGAAATGATGTTCTTTATCAACGAAGGAACATAAAAGCTGTTAGGGCAATCTCTTGCCGTGATATGGTTTTGATGGTGTGGCAAAGGGTTTAAGTTAGTGTGTTATGTTTATTTGATATGTGCGTTGAAGTCATGCAGGACTTAGTAATTCGCACATGGAGCCATGGCGAGTTTCACATCTCATGACTCGTGCCTTGAGTCGGTGAAGGATAGCTTTGCGGAAGCCGTGCGCTTGGAGCATCCGAGGGACCGCCGGACGAGAAGCTTGGAGTGAAGCCGGAGGAAGTAGACTTGAGGCAAGAGGCGCGAAGGAGCATTCGCGAGCCGTCTTTGATCTTGCCGAGGGGCGTGGCAGAGCGAAGAGAACCGGCGAGGACTCGAAATGAGAGTGAGCGATTGTAACCCGGGGAAGGGTAGCTCTTAGGTGAAACTTGGCCATTTGGCCAAGTGTCGGATGGGTTTTCGACACCCGGTCATTGCCATGTCATGGCGGTCGCTACTATGTCAGTGTAGCTCGGCGGTATCTGATCTGGCGTTTTGTGGCGTGATCGTCGCCATCGTTAGCGATCGGCCCAAGATATCGGCTAGCTGGCGGATGGTCGGTAGTCAATAGGGTTTTAGCCCGCAGAACCGCTCGTGGCCGGCCAGGCGATCGACTACGAAGTCGTGATCGGTGGTGAGTCCGGGATCGCCAAGAGTTCCGTTGGACAACAAACGGTCGGCATCCGGCGTGTTCGAGGCCGTTGTAGTAACGCGGTCGGCCATGGGCGGCATCGTGATGGCGCAACGGAAGAAACAGCCCTCTCTATATAAAGAGAGGGTGTGAGCCTTTGAGAGGCTAATGCTTAAGTTCCAAACAATCTTCCTAGTGCCCCACAAGCTCTAAACTCTTCTTACTCGCTTTTACTCCATTCCATTTGTAAGAAGAGTGATCTTGGTTGTAAAGGTTACCTCCACCTAGCTTTGTGCAAAGGAGAGACCGATAGTGATTGGTTTTGGCGGAGTGATTCACCGTGGACGAATCGGACCGTGGATTAGCGGCGTAGCCGTGAACCACGTTATATCTTGGTGTTTGTATTGCTTGTTTCTATTTTGCTTGTCTCTATTCATATTTGTATATTCCGCTTGCGCTAACGTTTTGTAGACGAGCAAAAATACGACATCCAAACGAAAAGGGCTATTCACCCCCCTCTAGCCGGCCATCCGATCCCTTACAAGTGGTATCAGAGCCGAGGTTGCTTGTCACCGGACTAACCGCCGCAACAAGCCCTACATCAAAAATGGCCGGCTCCAACATCCACCCACCGAAGTTCGACGGTGAATTCTCTTGGTGGAAAAGGAGAATGGAGGTATTCTTGAAACCGATTTGATATTATGCTTATAATGGAAAATGGTTTGAGTTGCCTAGGGATGAAAGGGGTGAGCAAATAGAAAGTCAAGGTGGAATAAGAAGCAAAGAGAGGAGCACCTTGCAAACTCAAAGGCAAAACATCATCTTCTCAATGTGCTCCCTCAACAAGAGATCAACCGGATCGGAGAATGCACTAGCGCCAAAGAGATGTGGGAGAAGCTTGTAGAGCTTCATGAAGGCACCTCGGAGGCCAAGCTTGCAAGAAGAGACCTCCTCCGCTCCCAACTATCCAATATAAAACTAGAAAAGGGAGAAAAGGTAACCTCACTACACTCTAGGTTTAAAGAAATTTTAATTGGGCTAACAAGTGTAGGTGAGAAGCTATCGAACCGGGACATGCTCATGAAGGCTATAGATGCCTTTCCCCGGTCCTCAAAGTGGAGTTCCATGGTGGACTCCTTCTACATGTCCAAGAACCTAGAAGTGAGTACCTTGGAGGAGTTCTTCTCAACGATGGAACTCCACGAAACTAGGCTTGAGGAATTCAAGAAGAGCCAGAATTCAACCCTCAAGAGGAGTAGCATTGTTGGCAAACAAGGGAAGAAGAAGATGGAAGTTCCTCCTCCTCCGATGATGAAGCCTCCTCCTCCTCCATGGATAGCACCGAGAAGCCTACATGGTAATGAAGTTGAGGCTTGTATTTAAGAATTTTAGATTTGATAAATCAAATGATAGGAATAGAAGACCGAGGGTGAAGGTGATATGCTACAATTGCCAAGGAGAGGGACACATAAGGGACAATTGTCCTCTCCTAAACAAAAGCAAGGAAGAGAGGAAAAAGAAAGAAGAAAAGAAGAAGAAAAAGGGAAGCAAGAAAAAGAAGGAAGAGGAGAAGAAGACAAAAGAAAAGGGGAAGGCCAAAGCATTCAAGGCCAAGACATGGGATGATCCTTCCTCATCCTCCTCCTCATCATCGGATGAGGAGAATGCCTTTGTCGCCAATTTGGCCTTGATGGCCTTTGGCGATTTGGATTGCTCCTCCTCGAAAATGAAGGATCAGCACAAGAGGAGAGGCTCAAGTGAAGGGAGCCTCCTCCACATCATCATCCTCCTCATCATCCGAAGAAGAAGAAGAGGACATGGAAACTATGGTAACCAATCTCTCACCTAGTAAAATAGTTTCTATGATTTCTAGTTTAACTAGGGATTTGTTTAGAGCAAAGAAGAAAAATAAATGCATGCTTGAACAAATTAAGGCATTAGAAAATAAGCTAGAAAATGCATGCTTAAATAATAATGATACTTCTTCTTGCCATGATGATGCATGCTCACATGATAATTATGTGCCTTTAGATGTTAGTGATGCATGCATAGAAGAAAATAGGGCATTAAGGAAAAAGGTAGATTATTTAACTAAAGCCCTAGGAAAATTCACAATTGGCTCCAACACTTTGAATATGATCATAGGGAGCCAAAGGGCTAGCTTCAACAAAAAGGGCCTAGGATATAAAGAGAAGAAAAATGAGAAGGCCTATAGATGCCTAATAGCTAGGGGACAAGACAAAAACAAAGTAATAGCTAAGAAATGGATCCCCAAGGAATTTCTAGTGAACCCCATAGGTAAAAATCTATTTTGGGTTCCAAAATCCATCCTTAAGGGTTAGAAAACCCCTAGGGTAGTCAACCATATGAACCTAATCTATATCATATTTTGGTTGACTTAGGATGACGGGACAACATTTTTAGATAGTGTTGGGTGATGATAACGTGCCCATAAATAGGTAATAATGCTTAAATCATGATGATTAATGTAATTTCTATGCATATGTGTAATTATGATTTTGATTTTGGGCACATCATCATGAGAAATAGGTTTAAATCATGCTTTAGGTGATAACTTATTTATTATCATCATATAATGCCTAATGCATGGTTATAATTTAATGAAAACATGTATTTCATGGTCATAATGTGAAATTAAATCATATATATCATTATGATCATGTAGGTTGTTAGATTGATACTTAACCATGATAGAATTGCATGAATATATTGGTTAAGTATATACAAATACCCCCTAGGATGCATCTCACACTCACTATAGGCTAACTTGATTGCAAACTTAGCATGGGTGAGATGTTAGGATGATACAAATGTCCACTAATGCCTATGGCATTTAGATGGTCATTTAAAGTATCAAAATATCAATAATAGACCAATCATGGGGAAGGCTTATGTTTTAATTAATAGACATTGCCCAAAGATCATGGTTGGATATTTCTAATGTTTTCAAAACAATTTCTTACCTTAAAATACATGTATTCATGTTTTGAAACAATTGGATGCAAAACTAGGTAGCTAACTTGATACTAACATGCTCAAAAACTAGTGGTTTTTCAAGTGTTTGGATTTTTAGCAAATCTTGTAAAATATAATGATTTTTCATGAAAAACTATTTTTCCTTGATAGATATACTTAAGAGAAATATGTTCCTCGAATTTCATGATTTTTAGAATTTTCTGGAATTTTTAATGCATTTCTGAATTTCGTCCAGAAAATCAGAAATTTGGATTCTTTTGTGCCGATCATTTGCCATCGATAGTGATCATGGTGGCTATAAATCAGAATATTGAAGGCCGAATTCAGTTTGTAAACCTCCTACAAGTGGTAGAAATATACTTGATGCCATCAACAAATGGTACCCAATTTTAAATCAACTTGACATATTTTTTCCTCCATTATACTTGATGCCATGAGCTTATAACATAGTGTTAATCTTTTTGATGGTGTCAAAGGGGGAGAAATAAGTATGTTTAAGTTAATCACTTTAGGGGGAGAAATATATTTTAGGGGGAGAAATATATGTAGGGGGAGAAATATATGATAGGGGGAGAAAATATATGATAGGGGGAGAAAATTTGCATAGAGAATTTCATGGATTAAGGGGGAATTGCATGTTGTTATATCATGTTTATCTTTACATGCCTTCTTACCTTAGAATTTATATCAAATGTTTTTACCTAACTTAAACGGATTGCCACACATCAAAAAGGGGGAGATTGTTAGGGCAATCTCTTGCCGTGATATGGTTTTGATGGTGTGGCAAAGGGTTTAAGTTAGTGTGTTATGTTTATTTGATATGTGCGTTGAAGTCGTGCAGGACTTAGTAATTCGCACATGGAGCCATGGCGAGTTTCACATCTCATGACTCGTGCCTTGAGTCGGTGAAGGATAGCTTTGCGGAAGCCGTGCGCTTGGAGCATCCGAGGGACCGCCGGACGAGAAGCTTGGAGTGAAGCCGGAGGAAGTAGACTTCGAGGCAAGAGACGCGAAGGAGCATTGCAGAGCCGTGCGCCTGATGCTGCCGAGGGACGTGGCCGAGAACGAAGAGAACTTCGAAGGCGAGGGACTCCGAGAAATGAGAGTGAGCGATTGTAACCCGAGGAAGGGTAGCTCTTAGGTGAAACTTGGCCATTTGGCCAAGTGTCGGATGGGTTTTCGAGCACGCCGATTGCCATGTCATGGCGGGGCCGATCGCTATGAGTCAGTGTAGCTCGGCCGTATCGACGATCGGTTTGTGGCAGCCGATCGCATACGTTAGCGGTCGGCCGCCAAGCAAATGATCGGCTAGCGAGGCGATCGGTAGTCAATAGGGTTTAGCCAGAACCGCTCGTAGCCGATAGCGGTCGACTATGGTCGTCGGCCGATCGGTGAGGTCCATGATCGCTAAGAGTTCCGTGGACAACAACGGTCGGCATCCGACGTGTTCGAGGAGGAGTTGTAATGATCGACGATCGCCGTAGGCGTGATCGTGATGGCGGCAACGGAAGAAAACAGCCCCTCTATAAAAAGAGAGGGTGTGAGCCTTTGAGAGGCTAATGCTTAAGTTCCAAACAATCTTCCTAGTGCCCCACAAGCTCTAAACTCTTCTTACTCGCTTTTACTCCATTCCATTTGTAAGAAGAGTGATCTTGGTTGTAAAGGTTACCTCCACCTAGCTTTGTGCAAAGGAGAGACCGATAGTGATTGGTTTTGGCGGAGTGATTCACCGTGGACGAATCGGACCGTGGATTAGCGGCGTAGCCGTGAACCACGTTATATCTTGGTGTTTGTATTGCTTGTTTCTATTTTTCTTGTCTCTATTCATATTTGTATATTCCGCTTGCGCTAACGTTTTGTAGACGAGCAAAATACCGCCATCCAAACGAAAAGGGCTATTCACCCCCCCTCTAGCCGGCCATCCGATCCCTTACAAAAGCAATTGTCCAGTTCTAAGACAAGTCCTACAGGGAGTTCCAACAAATACGTTCCGATGGCGAGTGCAGCAACCGTTGCTCCATTCCCAACACGTAAATTTGACTCTCCCTTGACGAGTCTTCTTCTATTCCTTAGCCCATGTATGTCATTACATATATGTGAGCCACACCCAGTATCAAATACTCAAGTGTCTGAGGAAATAGAATGACAATCAATAAAGAAGATTTCTGATGAAAATGGGGCATCCGATGCCTTATCCTTCTTCACGGACTCAAGATAAATCTTGCACTTTCTTTGCAAATGGCCCTACTTGCCATAATGATGGCAAGTGCCCTTTTGAGCTAGTTCTGCCTTTTTAGCCTTTTTCTTCTTCCCCTTCTGTTGTTCCTTTGACTCCCTCTTAGAACCTTTCTTCGAGGAATCAACTAACAACACCGTCCCCTGCTCATGCTTCTCAGAAGGCTCCACAGTCTTCTGTTGGGTGGATGCTTCGGAGGCTCATTGGCTCCCATGTTCCCGGATTAAAATTTTCACTAATGAAAGACTTAATCCGGATGGGATGAGCTTCCTTGGCACAACCTATTCGTCGTCGTGCTAACAACTTGAGTGGTCTCTTGAACAAACTAGTTGTTCAAGCAACACAACTCTTCTAGTTAGTTAGCCGCGGAAAAGACGACGGATGGATCTCCGATTTTTTTGTTTGTCTTCGGGGTCCATGATTATACAACATATATCCATTCATACACATTCATAATCAAAATATTAAAGAACATATTCAGATCTGTAAATAAAGTTAAAAACAACTTTATACCTTACGATCTTCTATCGTATGTCCTATCCTTCTCGTGGACGACCTGTGGACGAAGATCCTCCACGAGTTGAAGCTTTCTTGATCACTTTCTTCTCTACCTTGTCCGCTGCGAACAAAGAGAAGCAATCACAAATACCTTTCCTATCTAGAACCGACCACCAAATTAGGGAATTTGGTGCAACCGCCGGCCAAGGAGCAAGTGGATGATGCGCTGGCCACAAAATGAATGGAAACCGCCGGCCACCTTGGAGAGATTGGAGGAAGATGATTGCCGGCCACCAATGGATGGAGAACCGCCGGCCAAGGAGCAAGGAAAAGCGAAGAGTGCCAAAACCAAGGAGGAGAAGAGAGGGATGACTGCCAAACCCTAGCTTGCCGAAGCTTGTAGCCAAACCCTAGCCGCCCAATGGAAGATGAGCCAAACCCTAACCCTAAATTCAAACCAATCTCCTTATCTTATCCTCCCAACCCTAAGCACCTATTTATAGAATAGGGCTTAAGCCTCCTTTAATCTCATCCGTCGGATCTAGGATTTAACCTCCACCGCGTCGGATCTAGGGTTTTATCCCACGTCGGATCTAGGGTTTCATCTCAACCGTCGGATCTAGGATTTCATTCTAATCGTCGGATCTAGGATTTCATCCCAACCGTCGGATCTAGAGTTTTATCCCAACCGCTTGGATCTAGGATTTGATCTCAACCGTCGATTCTAGGTTTCATCCTAACCATCGGAATCTTAGGATTTAATCCCAACCGTTGGTTCTAGGGTTTCATCCTAACCATCGGATCTTAGGGATTTAATCCCAACCGTTGGTTCTAGGTTTTGTTTTACATTCTTGGATCTAGACTTCACAAGGATTATATTAGGCTACGATAGGGACCATAAGGAGGAGTTGGGTCTTGGCCACCCGATGGATCGGAACCACACAAACTTGATCCATCAATGATGTTCCATTCCACTAGAGGATCATCATTGAACTACCTCACCAACCCCCATAAATCAATATGGGCTCCATATATTATTTGTACATTAATCTCCCCGTGTTTAAGATATCGAATGTCCATCAATTAATTGATTTACTGACCATCAATTAATTAACATCTAATTCCTCGAGTAGTACCACTCAACCTTATCATCATGTTGACTAAGTCAACCAGCTGGGTTTACATGATGAACCTTATGAGCTCCTCAAGGGGACATCATCAACCTAATATATAGGACACGGTTTCCTCCTATAATCAATGGCACACCATGTAAATAATATTATTTCCCAACTTACCGGGCATATTGATTTAATCCATCTAAATCTCACCCACTGGTAAATCAAAGAAATAAACACTAAGTACATGTTCCCGTTATTATATCGGGATTAAGAGCATGTACAACATAATATCCGAGGTCCGATTCAATTATGTAGTCAGTACTAAATTGAATCACCTCTATGTCGGTCCTACTCAATACACCTAAGTGTACTAGTGTAACTCTATGTTCAAGATAAAACAATACCAAGCTACACTACAACCATGCCAATGGTTTGTCCAAAACCATCTTGGTTGTGAGCCTCTACTTATATTTTACAAAGGCATCGATAACATGATCTTCGGCTACACCAAGCACCATGTTATCTACAATGTAAAATATTAGACAATATGCACACATATATAATGAATATATAAAATGCAAACAATGATCATGTGATTCTTATTTCAAAATAAAATGTTCATACAAAAAGAGCTAGGCTTTCAGTATACATTCCAACAATCTCCCACTTATACTAAAAGACTATGTCATCTCACTGCCATACATCCGATCCCCATGTCCTCCACATGCCTATCAAACGCTTTACTGAAGGGCCTTAGTGAATGGATCCGCCAGTTATCCTCTCACGATCTTGATGACAGTGACAACTTCTCCTCGCTTTATGATCTCTCGTATGAGGTGGTACTTGCGCTCTATGTGTTTACTCGCCTTATGGGCTCGTGGTTCCTTCGAGTTTGCAACCGCACCACTATTATCACAATAAATTGTGATAGTTCTGGGCAAACCAGGAATCACATCCAAGTCCATCAAGAAGTTCCTGAGCCATACAGCTTCCTTGGCTGCCTCAGAGGCTGCCACATACTCAACTTCCATGGTAGAGTCCGCCACGCATTTCTGCTTGACACTCCTCCATACTATGGCTCCACCTCCAAAAGTAAACACAAACCCCGAGGTAGACTTACTCTTGTCCCTATCTGATTGGAAATCCGAATCCGTGTAACCCATGGGACTAATTGATCCGCCTAGAACCAAAGATATAATCCCTAGTCCTTCTCGTGTACTTCAATATATGCTTTACCGCACAATGTCCTTGTCCAGATTACTCGATATTCGCTAACCATGCCTACTGCGGTATATCCGCTCGACATAGCATAGCATACATAAGGCTTCCTCTGCCAAGCATAAGGAACCGCCTTCATATCCTCTATCTCCTTTGATGTTTTGGGACACATCTCTTTAGATAAAGGAACTCCATGCCAAGGTAGAAACCTTTCTTGGAGTTCGCATGCTAAAACGAGCAAGGATAGTGTCAATGTATGAAGCTTGAGATAAGCACAACATCCTTTTCGATCCCTTATAACTTTGATCCCAAGGATGTGTCCTACTTCTCCCAAGTCCTTCATATCAAACTATTTGGACAACCATACCCTTACGTCGATAACACTTTGATATTGTTGCCAACTAACAAAATGTCATCTACGATAGTACAAGAAACACCACTACGTTTCACTACATCTCTTGTATACACAAGGCTCATCCGGACTTTGAATAAATCCATATGACTGGATTACCTCATCAAAATGGATGTTCCAAGATCTAGAAGCTTGCTTCAATCCATAAATGGACCGATTAAGCTTACATACAAGATGCTCTTTGCCTTTAGCAATGAATCCCTCTGGTTGGCGCATATAGATGTTCTCCTCAAGACTTCCGTTAAGGAAAGCTGTCTTGACATCCATCTGCCAAATCTCATAATCCATATGAGCAGCTATAGATAAGAGAATCCGGATAGACTTAAGCATAGCTACCGACGAAAAGGTCTCCTCATAATCGATACCCTCTTTCTGAGTATACCCTTTCGCAACAAGCCTAGCTTTGAAGGTCTCAACCTTCCCGTCTACTCCTCTCTTTCTCTTGTAGATCCACTTGCATCCAATGGTTTTTACACCATCGGGTGGCTCTACTAGCTCCCAGACTTGATTAGAATCCATAGATTCTATCTCTGAATTCATCGCTTTTTGCCAAGATACTACATCTCTATCTTGGATTGCCTCGTCATATGTCCAGGGATCAGGTTCATGTTCACCAGGGACTAAGTCCGAAGACTCTCCCAAAAACATGAATCTGTCGGGTTGTCTAACAACTCTCCCACTACGACGAGGTGCCTCATGTGTATGCTCTGTGACACGCGGTGCAGTGACTTGTGGTGTCTCCTCTTGTACCGGTGGTACTGAAGTCGGGACTTCCCCTGTCATTTCCTCAAGAACAATCCTGCTCGTGGGCTTGTGATTCATCACATAGTCCTCCTCTAGAAATCTAGCATTCGTACTCATGATCACCTTCTGATCTCTAGGACTATAGAATAAACCACCCTTCGTTCCCTTAGGGTAGCCAACAAACAAGCGCACTTCTGTACGAGATTCCAACTTACCAAAGATCTCCTTCAAAGACATGTGCCGGACTACCCCAAATCCGAATATGTCTTAGACTAGGCTTTCGCCACCCACAACTCAGGGAGTAGAGGGTAATCGACTTAGATGGAACCAAGTTCGAATGTGTCTGCCGTTTCCAGAGCAAACCCCGTAACGAATCAGTAACTCGTAATAACTCATCATCGATCCGACCATCTCCATAAGAGTCCTGCCACACCATTCTGGGTGTGTGCTGTGGACAATTGGGATTGAATCCCAGCCTCTGATAAGTAACTCCTAAACTCTCCCAAGAGGTACTCGCCACCACGATCAGATCGTAATGTCTTGATACTTTTACCTTGACGGTTCTCCACATCAGCCTTGAATTCTTTGAACCTGTCAAAGCATTCAAACTTGCGGCGCATCAAGTAAATGTATCCATACCTTGAATAATCGTCTATAAATGAGACGAAGTATTCAAAGCCACCTCTTGTCTGGATAGACATAGGACCGCACAAATCAGAATGAACCAATTCTAACACATCTTTGGCTCTATACCCCTTGGCCTTGAAAGGCCTCTTGGTCATTTTACCTTCCAAGCAAGATTTGCAGGTTGGGAGATCCTCCACCACTAATGAACCCAAAGGTCCATCAGCTATCAACCTTTGAATTCTACTTAGGTTAATATGACCAAGCCTTAGATGCCAAAGATATGTTTGGTTCATTTGCGAAGGTTCTTTTCTCTTATTAGATTTAGAAGATGAGTTATTTACTATATGCATCGTGGGAGTTTTTGGTTCAAGAGTATATAAATTGCCAACCAATGTACTGTATCAGATAATCTCCTATTCCTTTTATAACCACCTTGTCATTAAAAGAAAGAATATCCATCCAAAACAATTTAGAAACTGAAATTAAATTCTTTCTAAAAGTAGGTACATAAAGACAATTTCTAAAACCAAAAATTTATTCCTATCAAAAGATAAATAAACGCCTCTCCACCGCAATAGCCGCCACCTTTGAAGCATTGCCCATGAAGACGGTAATCTCTCCTCACTAGTCGTCGGGTTTCTGGAACCCCGCAAAGTATTGCAGACATGATCGATGGCTCTCAGATCTACACACCGTGCAATCGTAGATAACACCGCTAAACATGTTTCAACAACTAAACAAGAAGATATACCTTTGTTCTTTCAAGGAGGACAGTCCGCCTTCCAATGTCCACCGCTTGCAAGTGAAGCACTTGCCTTCGGCTTCTTCACTCTGCCGAGGTCCCTTGCCACTTCTTCGCTTCCACCTTGCTTCTTCTTCTTCTTACCTTTCGCTTAGAGGAAGAAACCTTCGAGCGACCATGGCTTGAGAACTCGACGAAAAAGCCCTCTCTCGCTCGGAGTTCTCAAAGCTCCGCCAACGAATACAACCTTTTGTTCATGTTGTAGTTGAGGCGGAACTGCTCAAAACTCCTAGGCAGAGACTGGAGAATGATATCGACCTGGGTTTCCCCATCGATCTCAGCTCCTAGGACTTCCATCTCATTAAGATGAGCCATCATCTTGAGAACATGATCCCTAACGGGTGTTCCCTCGATCATGGAGGTCGTCATCAAGTTTCTCATAGCCTTCTCGCTTAGCCGCCTCTACTCGATGTCCAAAAGTTCCTTGAGATTGAACATCATGTCATAAGCTGTGGCTATGGCCTGATGCTGATGTTGCAACACATTTGACATAGATGCCAAAATGTAACACCGCGCCATCTCATCTGCCTTAACCCATTTCTTATAACGTTCTATCTCCTTTTCATCAGAGTCATCTGAGGGCTTAGGAGGACAGACCTCGAAGAGTACAAATTTGTACTCTTCCGCAGTTAAGACAATATCCAGGTTTCTTTTCCAATCAATGTAGTTTGGACCAGTAAGTTTGTTTTCTTTTAAAATCACAGCAAGTGGGTTGAAAGCCATTTGAAAATCCTAAAAATCACAATGATCAAAATATTAGATTTCAAATATTATTGATTCCTCAAAACAATAAAATCTCGAAATCAACCAACACCTCAAAACACCGAGAATATCGCATGCCACGATAGTGTGGACGTATACGAATTCTACATTTGTAAGAGGAGGTTTTACCCATTAATTTTATTATCTTGTCAACCTTACTTTTTGACAAATAAAATTAATAGTTGGTTCCTCTTTAGCCCTACAAATAAAAGCAATGACTCCGATGGGGAGGATACCTTTATTTGTATCTAAGTGTGCACCATTACACGATACTAAGGGAATTATTTCGGATTATGTGCCTTATCGATGGGGAAGTACACACGCTCCTAAATAATTTCCTATAACCATTATTTGACCTAGTGATCCGCAAACAAACCCATCCGATGGGGAGGAAGGCACTCAAAGCCAATGCGCAAGTTTGTTGCATCACACGTCAAATTGTAATGGAGGCCGCGGGAATTAATTAAAATATCCCTCTCCCACTTAGTAAAATCCAATCGAGGAATTTTAAACATACACAACATGCATATAAAACAAATAAGAAATAAATATGGAAAAACAGAATTTTTTCCAACTATTATGGCATTGTCCTCCAATATGCATCCCGTCGTGTCACCACCTCGTCCGCTCCACCTTTTCCCGTGCACAAGTCACCAAAGATATCCAAGCCGAGATAAATCATTTTATTTACATCCATCGATCCTATACTCCACGAAGGAGTGTACAAATAATCTAGATCGAAAGTAAACTAAAATGAGCGGCTAAACAATGCCGTATTTAATTACAAAAATTAAATACTAATCTAGCCTCGTCAACCCCGAGGATTCAAATAATAAATTTTTACACACATCCATTCACATACACACACATGGCCATAATAGTCGGATCTTATGCCTGCAACCAAAAAGTTAAACTACGCATATCCTACTATTATCCGGCACATATAATATATGAAAAATGCATAAAAAATTAACCGAATCCAAAACACACAAAACCGGAAACCGTGGCTCTGATACCAATTGTTGGGTGGATGCTTTGGAGGCTCATTGGCTCCCATGTCCCTGGATTAAAATTTTCACTAATGAAAGACTTAATCCGGATGGGATGAGCTTCCTTGGAACAACCTATTCGTCGTCGTGCTAACAACTTGAGTGGTCGCTTGAACAAACTAGTTGTTCAAGCAACACAACACTTCTAGTTGGTTAGCTGCGGAAGAGACGACGGATGGATCGCCGGTTTTTGTGTTTGTCTTCGGGGTCCATGATTATACAATATATATCCATTCATACACATGCATAATCAAAATATTAAAGAACATATTCAGATCTGTAAATAAAGTTAAAAACAACTTTATACCTTACGATCTTCTATCGTATGTCCTATCCTTCTCATGGACGACGTGTGGACGAAGATCCTCCACGAGTTGAAGCCTTCTTGATCACTTTCTTCTACCTTGTCCGCTATAACAAAGAGAAGCAATCACAAATACCTTTCCTATCTAGAACCGGCCACCAAATTAGGGAATTTGGTGCAACCGCCGGCCAAGGAGAAATGGATGATGCGCCGCCACCAAAATGAATGGAAACCACGCCACCTTGGAGAGATAGGAGGAAGATGATTGCCGCCACCAATGGATGGAGAACCGCCGCCAAGGAGCAAGGAAAAGGGAAGAGTGCCGCCAAAACCAAGGAGGAGAAGAGAGGGATGACGGCCAAACCCTAGCTTGCCGCTAAGCTTGTAGCCGCCAAACCCTAGCCCAATGGAAGATGAGCCAAACCCTAACCCTAATTCGAAAACCAATCTCCTTATCTTATCCTTGCCGCCCAACCCTAAGCACCTATTTATAGAATAGGGCTTAAGCCTCCTTTAATCTCATCGCGGCGTGTGTGTGTTCGATCATGTTTCGTAAACATGAGCACAGCGGAAGCAATTAAAAATAATAAATCTATATTTATTACAACACACACAACACACGCATGCTATTACAACAAGTGTAGACATAACCGTAAATTAAAATTTGCAATAAAAGAAAATTATCTACGTTATACCTTCCGTATGACGTGTAGCGGGAACGGCATCAACCGGAACGATCCTCGTAAGAATCGTCTCTATCCGTATCCACGCCGAGCTCCTCGGGATGACTTCGCTAAGTCACGAGCTTCGTCTTCGTACGGGTTACTAGCCTCGTGTTGAAGACGACGTGATCGAGAGATGATCACGATCCGAATCCAAATTCGGATCCTAAAACGAGTTCTCAAAACTCGCTTCTCCGGAGAGGTATTCGTCAACCAATTGACGAATCCTTCGTCCTCCACCTCAGAGGATTACCGGAGATAAAATCCCCGGTAAGTTAGCCGCTGTCGGAGCACTAACCGTCGTCCAAACGACGCTCCGACGAGAGGAGGAGAAGCTGTCCAGAAAACTGGACAGCTTGGTGGAGGATATAGGCGCCGGCCAAGCAAGGAAAGAAAAGGCTCACCTTGATGCCAAACCTATAGGATCACCGAGGATCGCCGAGGGTTCACCGGCTGTAGCTTGGTCGCCGCAAGGAATTGGACGGCGCACAAAAGCTGGGCGGGCGGCAATGAAGGTGTTGGCGCCAATAGAGAAGGAGGGGTTTGGGCGGCCAAAACTTGATTAGAGTTAGGTTAGGTTTAAGCCCTATTTTATAGAGAACTAATTTCTTAATGGTTAATGGATCATATCCATAAAGCCCGTTAACCCGCTCCATTAGGATAAGTTAAAATAAACCAAACCATGATGGTTTATTTTAAGTTAAAACGAACCGAACCAACTTTTGGTTCATTCGTTTAAAATAAACCAAACCCTTTGGTTTATTCTTATCCATTGGATTAGAACCAAACCATTTTGGTCCATCCATTATGTCTTCATAAGACACTGCCCATCCACGCCCATTACATGATCAAACAATTTCATGTTTCGCTTATGTTTGGTCCAACCAAACATAGTTTCTCTCCGAGAATCCCATTCTCAAGCTCGCTTTAAATCCTTTGGATTACACTCACAGCTGGTGACCAAATAGGTTCTCGGTTTATGTTGGCCGTCTATAATTAACCATTAATTATAGAACGATCATGAGTGGCACCTAGTAGTACATCATGATCCCCAATTAACCGAAAAGATCAACGGTTGATCAAGAACTATTTCTGAAACCCTTCAGTAGCTCGAATGAATCGTGCCCCAGTCCCTTCACTCATCTTATACCCACTTGGTTCAGGACATGGTCTATTGTGTCAGTCCCCACTAGGCTGACTACGTCACACCTAGCCCAAGTATCATTTCCTCGTCCTACGGATTCTAGTTACTCCACATGTATCAAGAGTACCTTACTCTAAACATGTAATGCTTTGGCCAAAGACTTTAGTAACAATCCGACGAGAGGCCATGGGTATACATCTCCTCGCAAGGAGTGGTGAATCCTTTATAGGCTATTCAAACACCTACGATCACTACGACTTATAACCAAACATCCCGGGTCCACATATCCTTAGAGATGTTTGATTAAGTTGTCAAAGCATAAGTCTCCATGATCAAGATGACTTGAATACCTCAATTCAAAGGAACATCGCACTTAAGCCACAGTAAGAACTTCATTGACATATCTATATATGCAGAGAACCATATGAAGTCTTACGGCTGGTCACTCCAATGAACTAGTTACCATAACTAGCATCCACGATTAACTCCGGACATCACTATGTCTCCACCAAAGGAGAATCACCGCTTGATACACCAAGGAGTATACTTAATCTCGGCTGCACTGATGGTGTCCAAATCCATCAATTCATCGACTAGGATAATTCCGATACATCACAATTACACATGTAGAGATACTCACTAGTTGTGATCCAATCACAAATTCTCTCATGCCGTGAATCGATCGTGACATTCAAGAAATGAGCTTAAGATCCAATCAAATACATAAAACATGTATACTCAAATAGTGAATCTTCATTTATCATATAAATGGTTCATACATAAGGCGATTGCCTTAGGACATCTCTCATATATTACTAACAGACTCCCACTTGGCCTAATGCCAATCGCTACGGTATCCAATACCATAAGCTCGAACATGACCCTCAAACTTACTTTGAGGTAATGCCTTATTCAAAGGATCCGCTAAGTTCCTTTCAGTGGGAATTTTCTCGATTTGTATTTCCTTCCAACTAATGATCTCTCTGATCAAATGATAGTGGCGAAGCCCATGTTTGGATCATTGATGAGACCACATCATGTTCATAGATGAACTTCTTGATCCAAACCGCTTCCTTTGCTGCTTTCAAAGCTGCAACGTATTCTGCCTTAGTGGCAGAATCCGCTATAGTGTCAAGTTTGGAACCTTTCCAACTTATTGCGCCTCCATTCTAGGTGAATACATACCCAGACTGAGACATGGAATCATCCTTGTCATGCGGGTTAACATCCGTATACCCACGTATCACCATGTACCCTTCTCCATATATTAGGAACGCATCCTTAGTTCTTCTTAAGTACTTAAGGATCGTCTTAACAGTCACCCAATGATCCATTCCTGGATCAGACTGGTATCTGCTCGTGACACTCAGAGCATATGATATATCGGGCCTCGTACATAACATAGCATACATGATAGATCCTATTGCGGATGCATAGGGAATCTTACTCATGCAAATCCTCTCGTCTTCTGTGCGCGGACACATAGACTTTGAAAGGTGTACCTCATGCCTGATGGGTAGGAAACCTTTCTTGGATTCCGACATGCTAAACCTCTTTAGCACTCGGTCTATATATGTAGACTGCGAAAGACCAAGCAACCGTTTCGATCTATCTCTATAGATCTTAATCCCGAGGATGTAGGTTGCTTCTCCCAGGTCTTTCATGGAGAATGTCTTGGATAACCAAACCTTCACTGACTGTAAGATTGAAACATCATTTCCTATAAGTAGTATGTCATCGACATACAATACTAGGAATACGACTGCACTCCCACTAACCTTCTTGTACACACAAGGTTCGTCTGGATTTTGTGAGAAATCAAACCTTTTGATTGTCTCATCAAAACGGATATTCCAGCTCCTGGATGCTTGCTTCAATCCATAAATGGACCGTCGCAATTTGCATACCTTGGTTTTATCAACCGATGTGAAACCCTCAGGCTGTGTCATATACACGTCCTCGAGCATGTTTCCATTAAGGAAATCTATTTTCACATCCATCTGCCATATCTCATAATCATAATGAGCCGCTATGGCCAGGAGCATCCGAATGAATTTAAGCATAGCTACAGGCGAATAGGTTTCGTCATAATCAACACCTTGTTTTTGACGATATCCTTTCGCCACCAATCTAGCCTTATAGGTAATCACATTACCATCCATGTCGGTTTTCTTCTTGAAAACCCACTTGCACCCTATAGGCTTTATCCCTTCAGGTGGGTCAACCAAGTTCCAAACTTGGTTTTCATACATGGAATCCATTTCCGACTTCATGGCACCAAGCCACTTATCCCTTTCTGAACTTGTCAGCACTTCTTCATAACTTGTAGGCTCCTCATCATCAATGAGTAACACGTCGTTCGATTCACTTACGAGAAATCCATATCTCTCAGGAATATTGCGTGTTCTACTGCATCTAAGATGTGGTGTTACAATAGGTCCAAATGATTGCTCATCACTATGAGTTGTCTACCGTCAGTTCACCGTATCTCATCAATGTCTATTTGAGTCTCTCGAGCCTCCTCAAGCTCGACGACACTCCCACTGTTTTCTTGCAAGAGAAACTCTTTCTCTAGAAACACAGCATGCCTTGAAACAAACACCTTTTGTTCCATAGGATGATAGAATTGGTAACCCCTTGTTTCCTTAGGGTATCCAATAAATAGACATTTATCAGACTTAGCATCCAATTTGTCTGATACAGTCTGCTTCACATAAGCAGGACAACCCCATATCTTCAAGTAAGATACTTGAGGTTTCTTACTATTCCATATCTCATATGGAGTAGTTGAGACTACCTTGGTAGGCATTCTTTTAACAAGTAAACAACTGTCTGAAGTGCATAGCCCCAAAAGGACTTGGGAAGAGTTGCATGATTCATCATTGACCTGACCATGTCCAACAAGGTCCGGTTACGCCTTTCAGATACACCATTATGCTGTGGTGTATATGGCGGAGTCCATTGAGACAATATACCATTGTCTCTTAGATAATCAAGAAACTCTTGACTTAAGTATTCACCACCTCGATCCGATCGAAGTATTTTAATACTCTTGTCATGTTGTTTCTCTACTTCATTTCTGAATTCTTTGAACCTTTCAAAGGCTTCAGACTTGTGTTTCATCAAGAACACATACCCAAACCGTGATCATCTGAAGGTAATGAAGTAGCTATAGCCTCCTAATGCTTGAGTTGACATAGGTCCACATACATCGATGTATTAGTCCTAGTAACTCTCCCACTGCTCACCTTTTCCAGTAAAAGGTAACTTAGTCATCTTGCCTTTTAAGCATGATTCGCATGTATCGTATGAATCCAATTCAAACGATTCCAGAATTCCACATCGGTGTAATTCGGACATGCGTTTCTTGCTTATTTGGCCAAGACGACAATGCCACATATAGGAGTCTATTTGATTATCCTTTCGAGCACGCGTGTTGCTCGCTTCGATACTGAAATCGTCACTGGATACGTCCAACGTATAAACACCATTGCTTAAAGTTCCAATCCCATAAAGAACTCCATTCAAAGTTATGTAACAACAATTGTTACTAAAAGTCAAATGGAACCCATTTCTATTTAGACAAGAAATAGAAATGATGTTCTTTATCAACGAAGGAACATAAAAGCAATTGTCCAGTTCTAAGACAAGTCCTACAGGGAGTTCCAACAAATACGTTCCGCTGGCGAGTGCAGCAACCGTTGCTCCATTCCCAACACGTAAATTTGACTCTCCCCTTGATGAGTCTTCTTCTATTCCTTAGCCCATGTATGTTATTACATATATGTGAGCCACACCCAGTATCAAATACCCAAGTGTCTGAGGAAATAGAATGACAATCAATAAAGAAGTTTTCTGAAGAAGATGGGGCATCCGTTGCCTTATCCTCCTTTATGGACTCAAGATAAATCTTGCACTTTCTTCGCAAATGTCTCTCCTTGCCATAATGATGGCAAGTTTCCTTTTGTGCTAGTTCTACCTTCTTAGCCCTTCTCTTCTTTCCCTTCTGCTGTTCCTTTGACTTCCTCTTAGAACCTTTCTTCGAGGAATCAACTAACAAAGACTGGCCCCCGCTCATGCTTCTCGAAGACTCCATAGTCTCAAAGATATTGAGCAAGATACGATGAACCTCCTAGCATCTCAGAGGTGAAGAGGAGCTTTGAGACTTCGAACCGTTCGAATCTCACTTGCTCATCAACCAACTCACAAAGATGAAGGACTACGATATGAGCATCCATATGCTCATGCTGCTTTCGTAGCTTGGGTTCCATCGCGGCTAGCATGATGCAACTCATTTATTGTAATCACTCACATGTTTCGATAGGCCAACAATTGGTCCAGAGTTGCATCGTCACTAGACGGGCGGGAAGAGGCGCCGAGGACATTTACAAGCTTTTCACCTTGAGAACAATTCAAGTTTCTAAGCCACCCAAGAAGTTCGCCTACCAATAATTTATTTGAATCCAAAATGGAACGCAAATTCAAACACATCATGATCAATATATTAACTTATAAATACAAAACGAGCATATATGAGAAAGATGATTTTAAAAATGCATCAATATACATTTATAAATCCCATTCATTTTTCGAATTTCAAAACCCCAAGATCACTTCGGGAGATTGTAGGTCCATCTCCGAATGGGCTGATATCCATCATAGTTATGAACAACCTTGGAGAGAGTCCAACAAGCCATTCATAACTACGACGGTAGGTATCATCTATACCGATTGCATATCCCGTATATGCAACTATCACAATGTGCTATCAACTAATTGAATGTTCACACATACATCGGGTTGTTAACACATTAACAAGTATGCATCATATGCATAACACCCAACTTCACCTCCCTTTACATCGACCTTGGAGAGAGTCCAACAAGCCGATGCTCCAAGTTAAAACCAACCCATTAATCAGGACATAGTTTTCATATGGTTAGAGCGCATTCAACCAATTAGCCCAGCTTGGAGAGAGTCCAACAACCAAAGCTAACGATTGACCTCTGACTCTTACCATATTAGTATTAAACTATTCCATGGTTTGAACATATTCAGGTTCGAGCCGGGCTTGGAGAGAGTCCAACAACCCAAACAAGAAATAGAACTCTGGTTCTAACCATATTAATGGAAGGTGTAGGCTTTAATATTGATTAAGGGTTTTTATGTCTCATCCTCTTTGCATGCAAATAACTATTATCTACATGGCATGGCATACATGGCATACATCTACATGTCACGACACGCATGGCATAATGTTATGCATCTAATGCAATTACATGGCATACAATTATGTCATGTATATAATTTCCTTATATGTCATAACTATTTATGGAAATAAAATATGTTTAAGATTTGATTCTCCAAATCAAATCATAATTAAATTAGGAAACAAATTTCCAAATCTAATCACATATTTTATTCATGGAATTATTTGATTAAGGAAAATCTATTTAGGAAACCAATTTCCTAAATCATTGAAACTACTTATGGAAATAAAATATTTTAAGATTTGATTTCCCAAATCAAATCATGATTAAATTAGGAAACAAATTTCCAGAATCTAATCAAATATTTTATTTATGGAAAATATAAATTTCCATAAATACTTCCAACTTTCCAAAAGTGGAAGATTTCAATAAATACTTCTAGACTTTCCAAAATTGAAAAATTTCCATAAATACTTCTAAATTTCCAAAATTTAGAAAATTTCCAGAAATACATTATGACTATCGCAAAACCATTTTACGATTATGTCAAAACACAACTGGGCTCGATACAATCGCTTGGTTTCCGCAAGGCGTGTGTGTGTTCGATCATGTTTCGTAAACATGAGCACAAATGAAGCAATTAAAAATAATAAATCTATATTTATTACAACACACACAACACACGCATGCTATTACAACAAGTGTAGACATAACCGTAAATTAAAATTTGCAATAAAGAAAATTATCTACGTTATACCTTTCGTATGACGTGTAGCGGGAACGGCATCAACCGGAACGATCCTCGTAAGAATCGTCTCTATCCGTATCCACGCCGAGCTCCTCGGGATGACTTCGCTAAGTCACGAGCTTCGTCTTCGTACGGGTTACTAGCCTCGTGTTGAAGACGACGTGATCGAGAGATGATCACGATCCGAATCCAAATTCGGATCCTAAAACGAGTTCTCAAAACTCGCTTCTCCGGAGAGGTATTCGTCAACCAATTGACGAATCCTTCGTCCTCCACCTCAGAGGATTACCGGAGATAAAATCCCCGGTAAGTTAGCCGCTGTCGGAGCACTAACCGTCGTCCAAACGACGCTCCGACGAGAGGAGGAGAAGCTGTCCAGAAAACTGGACAGCTTGGTGGAGGATATAGGCGCCGGCCAACCAAGGAAAGAAAAGGCTCACCTTGATGCCAAACCTATAGGGGATCACCGGAGGATCGCCGGAGGGTTCACCGGCTGTAGCTTGGTCGCCGGCAAGGACTTGGACGGCGGCACAAAAGCTGGGCGGCGGCAATGAAGGTGTTGGCGCCGAATAGGAGAAGGAGGGGGTTTGGGCGGCCAAAACTTGATTAGAGTTAGGGTTAGGGTTTAAGCCCTATTTTATAGAGAACTAATTCTCTTAATGGTTAATGGATCATATCCATAAAGCCCGTTAACCCGCTCCATTAGGATAAGTCAAAATAAACCAAACCATGATGGTTTATTTTAAGTTAAAACGAACCGAACCAACTTTTGGTTCATTCGTTTAAAATAAACCAAACCCTTTGGTTTATTCTCATCCATTTGATTAGAACCAAACCATTTTGGTCCATCCATTATGTCTTCATAAGACACGGCCCATCCACGCTTCCATTGCGACTGAAACAATTTCATGCTCGCTTTATGTTTGGTCCAACCAAACATAGTTTCTCTCGGTCTGAGAATCCCATTCTCAAGCTCGTTTTAAATCCTTTGGATTACACTCGTTGTGCGTGTGACCAAATAGGTTCTCGGTTTATGTTGGCCGTCTATAATTAACCATTAATTATAGAACGATCATGAGTGGCACCTAGTAGTACATTATGATCCCCAATTAACCGAAAAGATCAACGGTTGATCCAGAACTATTTCTGAAACCCTTCAGTAGCTCGAATTAATCGTGTCCCATTCCCTTCACTCATCTTATACCCACTTGGTTCAGGACATGGTGTATTGTGTCAGTCCCCACTAGGCTGACTACGTCACACCTAGCCCAAGTATCATTTCCTCGTCCTACGAATTCTAGTTACTCCACATGTATCGAAGAGTACCTTACTCTAAACATGTAATGCTTTGGCCAAAGACTTTAGTAACAATCCGACGAGAGGCCATGGGTATACATCTCCTCGCAAGGAGTGGTAAATCCTTTATAGGCTATTCAAACACCTTCGATCATTTCGACTTATACCCAATCATCCCGGGTCCACATCTCCTCGGAGATGTTTGCTTAAGATGTCAAAGCATAAGTCTCCATGATCAAGATGACTTGAATACCGCAAGTCAAAGGAACATCGCACTTAAGCCACGGTAAGAACTTCATTGACATATCTATATATGCAGAGAACCATATGAAGTCTTACACCTGGTCACTCCAATGAACTAGTTACCATAACTAGCATCAACGATCAACTCCGGACATCACTATGTCTCCAGCCAGTGAGAATCATCTGCTTGCATACACCAAGGAGTATACCTCGTGCTAGTATCGACAGAATTGATGGTGTCCAAATCCATCAATTCATCGACTAGGGATAATTCCGATACATCACAATTACACATGTAGAGATACTCACTAGTTGTGATCCAATCACAAATTCTCTTATCTTTGTGAATCGATCGTGGACATCCAAAGAAATGAGTTTAAGATCCAATCAAATACATGAAACATGTATACTCAAATAGTGAATCTTCATTTATCATATAAATGGTTCATACATAAGGCGATTGCCTTAGGACATCTCTCATATATTACTAACAAATCACCTCTATGTCGGTCCTACTCAATACACCTAAGTGTACTAGTGTAACTCTATGTTCAAGATAAAACAATACCAAGCTACACTACAACCATGCCAATGGTTTGTCCAAAACCATCTTGGTTGTGAGCTTCTACTTATATTTTACAAGGTACTGATAACATGATCTTCTGTGCCACACCAAGCACCATGTTATCTACAATATAAAATATTAGACAATATGCACACATATATAATGAATATATAAAATGCAAATAATGATCATGTGATTCTTATTTCAAAATAAAATGTTCATACAAAAAGAGCTAGGCTTTCAGTATACATTCCAACATCTTCAGCATGTTGAGCAGTACCACAGATGAACCTTCTTGCATCTCAGAGGTGAAGAGGAGCTTGGAGACTTCGAACCTTTCGAATCTCACTTGCTTATCAAACAACTCATAAAGATGAAGGACTATGATATGATCATCCATATGCTCATGCTGCTTTCGTAGCTTGGGTTCCATCGCGGCTAGCATGATGCAACTTGTCAGTTCAGAATCAGTCACATGTTTCTGATAGACCAACAATTGGTCCGGAGTTGCATCGTCACTAGGATGGGCGGGAAGAGGCATTTCGAGGACATACGCAAGCTTTTCACCTTGAGAACAATTCTCAAGTTTCTAAGCTAGTCCAAGAAGTTCGGCCCAGTCAATTTATTCGAATCCAAAATGGAACGCAAATTAAAAGACAACATGATCAATTTTAGAAATACAAAACGAGCATATATGAGAAAGATGATTTTTAAAATGCATCAATATACATTTATAAATCCCATTCATTTTTTGAATTCAAAAACCCTTGAAATCAATTCGGGAGATCGTAGGTCAATCTCCGAATGGGCTGATATCCAATATAGATAAGAACAACCTTGGAGTGAGTCCAACAAGCCATTCTTAGCTATGATGGTGGGTATCAAGTATACCGATTACATATCATGTATATGTAACTATCACAATGTGCTATCAACTAATTGAATGTTTACACATACATTGGGTTGTTAACACATTAACAAGTATGCATCATATGCATAGCACCCAACTTCACCTCTCTTCACATCGACCTTGGAGTGAGTCCAACAAATCGATGCTCCAAGTTAGAGTCGACCCATTAATTGCGAAATAGTTTTAATATGGTTAGAGCGCATTCAACCAATTAGCCAAGCTTGGAGTGAGTCCAACAACCCAAACTAACGATTGACCTCTGACTCTTACCATATTAGAGTTAAACTATTCCAATGATTTGAACATGTTCAGGTTCAAGTTGGGCTTGGAGTGAGTCCAACAACCCAAACAAGAAACAGAACTCTGGTTCTAACCATATTAATGGAAGGTGTAGGCTTTAATATTGAGTTAGGGTTTTATGTCTCATCCTCTTTGCATGTAAATAACTATTATCTACATGGCATGACATACATGGCATACATCTACATGTCACGACACGCATGGCATAATGTTATGCATCTAATGCAATTACATGGCATACAATTATGTCATGTACATAATTTCCTTATTTGTCATAACTATTTATGGAAATAAAATATGTTTAAGATTTGATTCTCCAAATCAAATCATGATTGAATTAGGAAACAAATTTCCAAATCTAATCACATATTTTATTTATGAAAATAATTGATTAAGGAAAATCAATTTAGGAAACCAATTTCCTAAATCATCAAAACTACTTATGGAAATAAAATATTTTAAGATTTGATTCTCCAAATCAAATCATGATTAAATTAGGAAACAAATTTCCAGAATCTAATAAAATATTTTATTTATGGAAAATATCAATTTCCATAAATACTTCCAACTTTCCAAAAGTGGAAGATTTCCATAAATACATCTAGACTTTCCAAAATTGAAAAATTTCGATAAATACTTCTAAATTTCCAAAATTAGAAAATTTCCAGAAATAACACTATGACTATCGCAAAACCATTTTACGATTATGTCGAAACACAACCTGGGCTCTGATACCACTGTTGGGTTTCCGGCACCGCGGCGTGTGTGTGTTCGATCACGTTTCGTAAACATGAGCACAGCGGAAGCAATAAAAATAATAAATCTACATTTATTACAACACACACAACACACACATGCATAGTACAACAAGTGTAGACATAACCATAAATTTAAATTTGCAATAAAAGGAAATTTAACTACGTTATACCTTTCGTATTACGTGTAGCGGGAACGGCATCAACCGAAACGATCCTCGCTAGAATCGTCTCTATCCGTATCCACGCCGAGTATCCTCGGGATGACTTCGCTAAGCCACGAGCTTCGTCTTCGTACGGGTTACTAGCCTCGTGTTGAAGACGACGTGATCGAGAGATGATCACGATCCGAATCCAAATTCGGATCCTAAGACGAGTCCTCAAAACTCGCTTCTCCAGAGAGGTATTCGTCAACTAATTGATGAATCCTTCGTCCTCCACCTCAGAGGATTACCGGAGATCGAATCCCCGGTAAGTTATCCGCTGTCGGAGCTCTAACCGTCGTCCAAACGACGCTCCGACGAGAGGAGAACAAGCTGTCCAGAAAACAGGACAGCTTTGGTGGAGGAGATAGGAGCCGGCCAACCAAGGGAAGATAAAGCTCACCTTGATGCCAAACCAAAAGGAGATCACCGGAGGGTCGCCGGAGGATCACCGGCCGAAGCTTGGACACTGGCAAAAACTTGGACGGCGGCACAAGAGGCTGGGCGGCAATGGAGGTTGGCGACAACTCTTAGAGGGGATGAGGTGGGCGGCAACTTGAGCTAGGGTTTTTGGATTAGGGCTTAATTATCCCTTAAGCCCTCTTTTATAGAGAACTAATTCTCTTAATGGTTAATGGATCATAACCATTAGGCCCGTTAACCCGCTCCATTAAGATAAGTTAAAATAAACCAAACCATGATGGTTTATTTTAAGTTAAAACGAACCGAACCAACTTTTGGTTCATTCGTTTAAAATAAACCAAACCCTTTGGTTTATTCTCCTCCATTGGATTAGAACCAAACCATTTTGGTTCATCCATTATGTCTTCATAAGACACGGCTCATCCACGCTTCCATTGCGACTGAAACGATTTCATGCTCGCTCCATGTTTGGTCCAACCAAACATAGTTTCTCTCGGTCTGTGAATCCCATTCTCAAGCTCATTTTAAATCCTTCGGATTACGCTCGTTGTGCGTGTGACCAAATAGGTTCTCGGTTTATGTTGGTCGTCTATAATTAACCATTAATTATAGAACGATCATGAGTAGCACCTAGTAGTACATCATGATCCCCAATTAACCGAAAAGATCAACGGTTGATCCAGAACTATTTCTGAAACCCTTCAGCAGCTCGAATGATTCGTGTCCCATTCCCTTCACTCATCTTATACCCACTTGGTTCAGGACATGGTCTATAGTGTCAGTCCCCACTAGGCTAACTACGTCACACCTAGCCCAAGTATCATTTCCTCGTCCTACAGATTCTAGTTACTCAACATGTATCGAAGAGTACATTACTCTAAACATGTAATGCTTTGGCCAAAGACTTTAGTAACAATTCGACGAGAGGCCATGGGTATACATCTCCTCGCAAGGAGTGGTGAATCCTTTATAGGCTATTCAAACATCTTCGATCACTTCGACTTATACCCAATCATCCCGGGTCCACATCTCCATAGAGATGCTTGCTTAAGATGTCAAAGCATAAGTCTCTATGATCAAGATGACTAGAATACCGCAAGTCACAGGAACATCGCACTTAAGCTACAGTAAGAACTTCATTGACATATATATATATGCAGAGAACCATATGAAGTCTTACTGTTGGTCACTCCAATGAACTAGTTACCATAATTAGCATCCACGATCAACTCCGGACATCACAATGTCTCCAGCCAGTGAGAATCAACTGCTTGGATACACCAAGGAGTATACCTCGTGCTAGTCTCGACAGAATTGATGGTGTCCAAATCCATCAATTCATCGACTAGGGATAATTTCGATACATCACAATTACACATGTAGAGATACTCACTAGTTGTGATCCAATCACAAATTCTCTCATGCTGTGAATCGTATCGTGGACATTCAGTAAATGAGTTTAAGATCCAATCAAATACATATAACATGTATACTCAAATAGTGAATCTTCATTTATCTTATAAATGGTTCATACATAAGGCGATTGCCTTAGGACATCTCTCATATATTACTAACATCTCTCATGAGGTGGCACCCCATGATGTGTCCATGATGATGTGGAACATCATCATTTGTCGGCCACATGCCAAGGCACTATGACATGGCAATTGGTAAAGTCAAAATTGGCCATTCATCTTCCCTCTTATGTCAAGTGAAACTTGACCTCTTATCTCCCATGGTTGATCAAATCCAACCATTTGATTCAAGTCAATTTGATTTAATGAATCTGTATTCATTAGTTTAAATCGACTCAATGAATCAAATCTAAATTAGACTCATTTAACATTTGAATCAAATTGAGTCTTACTCAATTAGTCTAATTTTGATTACTCTTAATCCAATTTGGTTCATCCCTCATGGTCCATCATATGAACCTAATCTCCATCTAATTTCCCTTTGTGTGTGACCCTATAGTTTCTCGTAACGTTGGCAATGTTCCTAAACCGATTTAGAAAACATAAGCAATGAGCGGTATCTAGCAACACATCATTGCTATCCAAGTTACAAGAATGTTGAGATCCAACATCACCTATGTGACTACTAATTATGACTCTCACAATATGTGACAATGTCCCTCTATCCTTGACATCTAGATTGACCAATTGAGCCATAGACTGTGTCATCCTCGGTACAATCTATATCTTGAACTCCAAGTAGACTCACTCTAATCAAATGAGCTCAATATCTCATATTGATTCATTTGGGTATGGCCATGGACTTAGTGATCTCACTCTATCAAGAATAACGATGTCACTCCCATCATATAGGAGGGATAGATCCCATCTACATCACTCACATCCCTCCGCATAATTTGTTACATGCCCAGTAATCGCCTTTATAGTCCACCCATTTACGGGTGACGTTTGACGAAGCCAAAGTATACAACTCCTTATGTAGTGAACCATGGTGACTTCAAGGACCAAGGACTAATAGTCATACTAATAGTCACATGAGAAAGTATATGACACTCATAAAACGATCCATGATACTTTTTCATGCCAGGTCATTCAGTATACATTCTCCAATGCATACCCATGTGTCAACTTGATATCTCATATCCATGACTTGTGAGATCAAGTCATCGAGTTGACCTACATGCTAGTCTCTTCGCATTAACATTGTCCTTGAATGTTAATACTTGACTAGGAATGATTAAGAGTAGTGTTCTCTATATCATCTCATTATCGATTCAACCAATCGATTGATATAGATAATAACCTTCTTATCAAGGACGTTATTATACTTAGTTATTTGGCACCAATACAAGTAAGTATATTAACAATAAAGAAATACCTTTATAAATAGGAATATGATACAACAAAGTCCATATAACAATCATCACATGATTGTCCCTAGGGCTTTCACTAACAATCTCTCACTAGCACTAGTGTCAATCACTGTAGTATCTAATACCTAATGACCTAGTGTGACCTTCATGCTTTTTCTGTGCCAAAGCCTTGGTCAAGGGATCTGCGATGTTAGCCTCTATGGGTACTATACAAACCTTCACATCTCCTCTATCGATAATCTATCGAATGAGATGGAAGCGCCATAATATGTCGCTGGTGTGAGCGAGGTTTCTTAGCCTGCACAATCGCTCCATTGTTGTCACAATATAGCTCTATAGGATATGCTATGCTAGGAACCACCCCAAGCTCAGTAATGAACTTGCGGATCTAAATTGCCTCCTTTGCTGCCTCTGATGTAGCGATATACTCGACCTCTGTTGTAGAATCAGCAAGTGTGTCCTTCTTCAAACTCTTCCAGCTCAAAATGCCACCATTCAAGCAAAACACGAACCCTGACTGCGATCTATAATCATCCTAGTCAGTTTGAAAGCTAACATTGTTGTAACCCTTTGCAGCTAGCTCCTCATCACCTCCAAATATCAAGAAATATTCTTTAGTCCTTCTCAAGTACTTAAGAATATTCTTGACTGCTATCCAGTGACGCTCACCTGGATCTGACTGGTATCTACTCATCATGCTCAGAGCATATGAGACATCAAGACGAGTACATAGCATGACGTACATGATAGATCCTATAGCAGATGTATAAGGGATCTTATCCATGCGGTCTGTCTCCTGTCTAGAAGAGGGACTTTGAGTCTTCAAAAGACTCACACCATGTGACATCGACAGAAGTCCCTTCTTGGAATTCTGCATGGCAAACAGTTGTAATACTGTGTTAATATATGTACTCTGACTTAGGCCATGCAATCTCTTTGATCTATCTCTATAGATCTTGATGCCTAGAATACAGGCTACTTCACCTAAGTCCTTCATTGAGAAGCACGTCCCCAGCCAAGTCTTCACAAACTGTAGCGAAGGGATGTCATTCCCAATGAGTAGTATGTCATCCACATACAATACAAGGAAGACAACTGTGTTTCCACTAACCCTCTTGTAGACACAGGGTTCATCTTCATTCTTGATGAAACCAAACTATTTGATCGCATCATCGAATTGAAGATTCTAGCTTCGAGAAGCTTTCGTTAGCCCATAAATGGACATTTGCAGCTTGCATACCATCCCAGTATGCTGTGGATCCACAAAACTCTCAGGCTGTGTCATGTACACATCCTCGAGCAAGTTTCCATTCAGAAATGCAATTTTTACATCCATCTGTCAGATCTCATAATCCTGGTATGCTGCAATAGAAAGTATGATTCGAATGGACTTAAACATCGCCATTGGAGAAAAGGTTTCATTATAGTCAATACCATGAATTTTCTTGAAACCTTTTGCCACCAATCGACCCTTATAGGTATGCATAAGTCCATCCATGTCAATCTTTCTCTAAAAGACCCACTTACACCCATTGGGTTTGACGCCTTAAGGTGGATCAACCAAAGTCCATACTTGGTTGGTGTACATGGATTCCATCTCGGATCTCATGGCCTCTAGCCATTTCTCAAAATCTGGGCTCATCACAGCTTCCTGATAGGAGGTAGGCTCATTCTCAATGAGCATAACGTCATCATGGTCAGACAAGAGAAATGAGTTGCATACCCTATCAGACCTGTGAAGAGGTAGGTCTACCTGAACAGGTTGTTGTTCCACAACTCTTTGTGCAACAATCTCCTCATCCACAACACTTTGTGGTTCCTATTCAACCTCCATCTCGGCCTCAGTACTATGGTCCATATCTTGAATTTCTTTAAGAATGAATGTACTCCCACTAGTTTTTCTAGAATCAAAATCCCTTTCTAGAAATACTCCAATCTTTGCCACAAACACTTTGTGGTGACTGGGAATGTAGAAGTAATATCCCTTCATTTCCTTGTGATATCCATCAAAATAGCACTTATCGGATTTGGGTCCCAGTTTGTTTGAGACTTGACGTCGAACGTAAGCCTCACAACCCCAAATCATCATGAAAGACATCTTGGGATTTTTCCCTGTCCATATCGTATATGGTATCTTTATCACAGCCTTGGATGGTACACGGTTAAGTGTGAAGGATGCTGTGTCTAGAGCATATCCCCAAAAGGATATAGGAAAATCTGTGTGACTCATCATAGATTGTACCATATATAATAGGGTACGATTCTTCCTTTTAGATACACCATTCCACTCTGGTGTTCCAGGAGGAGTGAGTTGGGATAGAATCCCACACTCAACTAGATAGTCACGAAACTCATGGCTAAGGTATTCACCATATTGATCTGATCGAAATATCTTAATACTCTTGCCAAGCTGATTTTGTACTTCATTCTTGAATTCTTTGAACTTTTCAAAGGATTCCGACTTATGTGTCATCAGATACACATAACCATATCTACTGAAGTCATCAGTAAATGTAATGAAGTATCAGTAACCACCTCTAGCAGCAACATTGGAAGGACCGCATACATCACTATGTATAAGTCCTAACAAGTATGTTGCTCTCTATCTGTGTCCACTAAAGGGAGTCTTGGTCATCTTGCCTAAAACGCAAGACTCACATGTCTCATATGATTTAAAATCAAATGAGTCCAGTATCCCATCCTTATGGAGCTGGGATAAGCGACTCTCATTTATGTGACCTAAGCGACAATGGCAGAGATAGGTTTGGTTCAACTCATTTGACTTGAACCTTCTGGTACTTATGTTATAGATGGAGCTCTCTAAGTCTAGAATGTAGAGTCCGTTCATTAGAGGTTCTCTACAATAGAACATATCTTTTAAATAAACTGAACAACATTTGTTCTTTATTATAAATGAAAAGCCTTTCTTGTCCAAACAAGAAACTGAAATTATGTTCTTAGTCAAAGCAGACACATAATAGTATTCATCTAGTTCTAGTACAAGCCCGGAGGGCAGAGATAGAAAATAAGTTCCTACAGCAACAAAAGCAACCCTTGCTCCATTGCCTTCTCGTAGGTCCACCTCTCCCTTCGTCAATGCCCTACTATTTCTCAGCGCCTGCATATTGGTACAAATGTGAGATGTACATCTGGTATCTAATACCCATGATGAAGAAATAGATAGATTGACTTCTATAACATTTATACCTGAAGTATAAGTCTCACTTCTTTTCTTCTTAAGATCTTCTAGGTATGCTTTGCAGTTACGCTTCCAGTGTCCAGCTTCCTTACAGTGGAAGCAAGTCTCTTCCTTGGCCACCCCTTCTTTCGGTTTCAGTGCCTTGCCTTTGCCCTTGTCTTGAGACTTTCCCTTACCTTTAGGCTTGCCCTAGTCTTTCTTCTTTTGCACCATCAAAATGGAGTCAGGTTTTCCCTTCTTAAGGTTAAGCTTAGCAGTTCTCAACATGCTAAGCATCTCAGGCAGTTGCTTATCAATTTCATTCATGTTATAATTCATGACAAATTGATTGTAGCTTTGTGGAAAAGATTGCAAGATCAAGTCAGTGGCCAGCTCTTGGCCAAGTGGGAATTCCAACCTCTGTAGGTTTTCTATGTACCCAATCATCTTGAGTACATATGGACCTACGGGAGTCCCATTTTCATCTTGGACTGAAACAGTGCCTTAGAGATCTCATATCTCTCGTGCCTTGCTTATCCTTGATACAGTTGATGAAGATGTTCAACCATATCAAAAGCATTCATGAACTCGTGTTTCTTCTGAAGCTCAGAGTTCATGGTCGCGAGCATGAGGCATGACACATCTAATGCATCATCTTGATGCTTCTTGTAAGCATCTCGGTCAGCTCACGAGGCAGTGGCAGGAGGTGCCTCCGGAATGGGCTGCTCCATGACGTACAATTTTCATTCTTGAGTGAGAACGATTCTCAGATTCCTATACCAAACTAGGAAATTAGCTCCATTGAGCTTGTCCTTCTCAAGGACAGAATGCAGGGAGAGAGTGTTCATGTTTGTCGACATGGTAATCTACAACATACACAATGCAGAAAATTAATATCATATTCCATTTATCATTTAATTAGGCCTTTAATCAAATGATGCTCCCACTGAATTATAGGACTTTTGTAGAATCGAGTTATAGATGTGGTCAAACAACATTACTAGATTCATACAAACTAGTTATAATTCTAGCGGGACAAGATCCACATCATACTATGCCTTGAGTTAACTTTGGCTAAATCACCCAAGACTTAGTATGATCGGTAGGTAACAAATTACCAATTACATCTCTATGCAACTCTTGTTTATAGGATCAAGATCCACATTTACAAAAGACCTTGAGTTAGCTTTGGCAAAATTGCCCAAGATTTAGTGTAAATGCGATCTTATCCTATCTTTCCAATGGTTAGAATATGCGTATAGTTTTACTCGATCCAATTGAGTTAACAAGTTTTACTCAATCTAATTGAGCTTATTCTCATTCAAGATGTGATAGGCGGGACCAAGATTGTCCCTCCGCACCCTACCAAGATAATATGTGTTACTCTGCTTTGACAGATTCAACAACAACAAATGATCGAGGTAGTGATCGGTATCAAAACTTGGTAGGCATTTTCGAGTTGATTCGATTAAGATCTAGTCTAATCATAAATGTGTATCATATACGCATTAAGGCCTTTATTACCCTACACTATCATGCATCACATACATACCAAAAAATATACTAGCATGCATCATATACATACAAGCAAAATATCCTAGCATGCATCATATACATACAAGCAAAATTTACTAGCATGCATCATATACATACAAGCAAAATTTACTAGCATGCATCACATACATACAAGAAAAAACAAATATATATATATATCAACATATATACATATATAAATAAATTGTGATGAGGTCATGACCCTACTACAATCTTCTCAAGCCAATGAGAAGATCGGATGGTCAACCTAGGGTTAGCGGCTTCTCCAAGCACCTCCTTTGACTGCCATGTGTTGTCGGCACCCTCCTCGTAACTCCGTCTACTAGTGGACCTTCCACCGCTCCATTTTGCACATTACAAACATGAAACTCGAGTTACATTCGAGTCTAAAACTATTTACAACTGGAATATTAAAAGAAGAGGCACGACGCGCAGGTGGCATAACATATACAACATGCACAACCACAAAAATGGCGCATAAGTCGTATTATGAATTTCAACACATTTATCCAATCACATTGGGGTTCTTGGACCATGAACATCACAGTATTATACATAAATCTAAATTATGTATTTTACAGAAATTTCTATAATTTTTCTTATTTTATTTTCAATTTTTATGAGTCACATCTCCGTAACGGTCCCGCTAAGCGATTTTCCGGGCGTGATCGCGGGACAATGCCCCTTTCGGGGTTAGGGGCAGTGCCCCTACTCGCAAGTGTGAGTGTCCCATCTTGATCTTACAGTGACTTAAGTCGTAGTCCCAAAAACCTAAAGTGATAATTCGCCGTTCCGGAGAGTTTTTCTCGGTGGTTGAAGCCTACAAGTGTCCCAACACTTGTTGCTTTGACTCTTCGAGAAAAATACCAAAAAAATCTATAAAAATAGGAAATTTATAGAAACTTACAGATATATAATTTTTATATCTAATACAAAAACTACAAAACTAAACCACATACATGTTTCGCACGTGGCTCTGATACCACTGTTGGACTATCCGAGCTGAAAAAACCACTTTTTGCTTTGCGGAAACCCCGGAAGTCGGCCATGGATCTGTGCGAAGATAAACAAAATTACATGTGCGTGTTTAAAAACCTTAGATCTACTCTAGATCTACATGTTAAGAGTTTTACCCTTGATGCAATGCCCTTCGCTTATCCCGCTCGTCCAAACGTCTTGTCGGAACTCGAGAGTGTCAAGTGTACACTCCTCTATCGGTATCTGCCCAAGAAATAGGTGGAGAAAAGCAACCTAGAGTGTGCTAGCACCCTTAGAAGCTAACGTCAAAGGAGAGGGGGAGAGCTTGAGGGAAGAGAGGACGAAGAAGATGAAGTTACATAACTTAACTTTACACTCATCCACCCCCATCATTGTGGTCGGCCACTTCAAGGGGGTTACATGCATGCATGTAATTCCAAGAGCCAATGGCTCTTGGTCTCCCTCTTGAGGTGGCACCCTATGATATGTCCATGATGATGTGGAACATCATCATTGGCCGACCCCATGCCAAGCCACCATGACATGGCAATTGGTCAAGTCAAAATTGACCATTCATCTTCCCTCTCATGTCAAGTCAAACTTGACTTCTTATCTCCCATGGTTGATCAAATCCAACCATTTGATTTAAGTCAATTTGATTTAATGAATCTTTATTCATTAGTTTAAATTGACAAGATGAATCAAATCTAAATTAGACTCATTCAACATTTGAATCAAATTGAGTCTAACTCAATTAGTCTAATTTAGATTACTCTTAATCCAATTTGGTTCATCCTATGAACCTAATCCTCATGGTCCATCATATGAACCTAATCTCCATATAATTGCCCTTTGTGTGTGACCCTATAGGTTCTCCTAATGTTGGCAATGTTTCTAAACTGATTTAGAAACATAAGCAATGAACGGTATCTAGCAACACATCATTGCTATCCAAGTTATAAGAATGTTGAGATCCAACATGACCTTTGTGACTACTAATTGTGACTCTCACAATATGTGGCAATATCCCTCTATCCTTGACATCTAGATTTACCAATTAAGGCATAGACCGTGTCATCCTCGGTACAATCTATATCTTGAACTCCAAGTAGACTCACTCTAATCAAACGAGCTCAATATCTCATATTGACTCATTTGGGTATGGCCATGGACTTAGTGATCTCACTCTGTCAAGAATAACGATGTCACTCCCATCATATAGGAGGGATAGATCCCATCTACATCACTCACATCCCTCCACATAATTTGTTACATGCCCAGTAATCGCCTTTATAGTCCAACCATTTACGGGTGACGTTTGACGAAGCCAAAGTATGCAACTCCTTATGTAGGGAACCATGGTGACTTCAGGTCCAAGGAATAATAGTGATACTAATAGTCACATGAGAAAGTATATGACACTCATATAATGATCCATGATACTTTTTCATGGTGGGTGATTCAGTATACATTCTCCAATGCATACCCATGTGTCAACTTGATATCTCATATCCATAACTTGTGAGATCAAGTCATCGAGTTGACCTACATGTTAGTCTCTTCGCATTAACATTGTCCCTGAATGTTAATACTTGACTAGGAATGATTAAGAGTAGTGTTCTCTATATCATCTCATTATCGATTCAACCAATCGATTGATATAGATAAGAACCTTCTACTCAAGGATGTTATTATACTTAGTTATTTGGCACCAATACAACTAAGTATAATAACCATGAAGAAATACCTTTATAAATAGGAATATGATACAACAAAGTCTATATAACAATCATCACATGATTGACTCTAGGGCTTTCACTAACAGTTTCGACTCCTTGTAGGGATTAATTTGGCATCCTCGTACCATCTATCCTATCTTAACGAAAGGGTTAGCTTGGTTAAGCAAAGGTAGTTCTCAATAGATGCGAAAGCTCAACGGGAAAGTGTATGATGTCCCTTTTACAAGGCCCTAATTAGAGAACCAAACTACATTTATTTGATTAGCATGTTCCATGTTGTACAAGTGAAATAGAAGTCCTTGGATCTCTTTTCGAACCTCGAACCAACCATCCCTTCTTCCGTGTGACACCGTACTAGAGTTAGGACCACCGACAATCCTCGCAATCACAACCCTTAGAACTAAACTCCAAACAATAATGTAAACTGAACAATCGGTACTCGAATCTCAGTCTCTATGGGATCAATAGTCTAATTATTACTTGATGACATCTGTAAACTTGCAGGCATTCAGCATGAGTGCGCTCTTTGAGTCCTCGATGGTTCCCATCGCTAGATTTGTGTGCATCAATGACCTAGGCCAATTGCACCAACAAATATATGGATGCCAAGGAGCTTTATAGCAAATTGGCAAAGTACCATGAGAGTCCTTGACTAGCCTAAGAACTAGATGAGAAATTTAAAGAAGAACCAAATTGCTCATCCTCTCAAGATCATGAAAAAATCACATCATCATCATCCCAAGAGCTTGAGAAATCGAAGGTTGAAAGGCCATCAACATCAGAGGAAGTGGAAATTATGGAAGTCACCACCTCTAGGATTGAGGGGGAGGAGAGACCATCCTTAATGCCAGAGCAAGAAGAAGAATCATCTACCTCCGGGAGAGAAGAAGAAAAAGGCCAAAATTCCCTTACCCCTATAGGTAACTCAAGTATAATTAATAATAATAATAATCATATCATGTTTTTTGAGTGTAGAGAAGAAGGGCACTATAAAAGTAAGTGCCCAAAAAGGGTCAAGAAAACTCAACTGACACCAAAAGTCAATGAAGAGCTTAAGGATGTTGGATCCCCAACAATTAAAAGCTAAGAGAATATTATTTGCTTCAAATGCAAATCAAAGGGGCCATTATAGGACTCAATGCCCTAGATGGAAGAAGCAAACCAAGCACAAAAAAGGAGCATCACATGTAGGGGGAGCTTCTAAAGAAAACCCTATGGTAAATTTAAATTACACTCCTACTTTACGTAATGATAGGAAGCATGCTAGAAATTTCCTTGCTATTACTCATGAAAACCATGCTAGAAATAACAAATATTATTGCTTAGGTGTCAAGCATGTAACTTTATCTAAGAACAAATCTAGAATAAATAACTCAAGAACAATTCTACCTAAGGAAGCTATTAGGAAGATAGAGAACTATTTAGGAATTAACCCTAAGAAGAGTAGGCATATGCCTAAAAGGAAGAACAATACCCAAAGAACAAATGAAAATTCAAAATTTGAGGCATTAGTTGTAGAAAATCAAGCCTTGAGATCAAGGCTTGAGAAATTGGAGAAGACCCTTAGAAGAATGACAAATTCAATTAATGGGTCTAATGATAAAAAAATTATAATTTAGAAGGCAAGAGTCTTCGAAGGATAGGAAAGGCTTGGGTCACAATCCTAAGTCCAAGGAGGTTATGCCAACCTACCATAACATTCAATTTGACTATGGAACTAACCATAGGTCTAGGAAAATCAAGGTTACTAGGGAAGTCATCCCTAAGGATAACCATGGTAAGTGTCAAGTGACTAAGGCTTCAAAGAAGTCTAGGAAAGTCATTAGCAAGGTTACAAGGGGAGTTACCCCTAGAGTGACTTTGGCAAGACCAAAATGACCAAGGCTTCAAAGCCTAGAAGGGTCATTAGGAAGGTACTAAGGGAGGATATCCCTAGTGAGTACCTAGTTAACCCAAGGAGCTCAAATAGGTTTGGAGTTCCTAGGAGCGTGATTCCCTCACACTAGATGGGTTAGGGTGTGTCAACTTGAATTGATGTAGTAGTTAACCTAACCATAGCAAAGTTGACACTTTAGGACATTTTCAAGGTTATGGGATTTCTTGGAAATAAGTTTGGATTTTTACCCTAAAAGATTTTAGGATGTGCCAATCAATTCAAGGAGTTTGAAAAGTCAATCAAAATTGGAAAAAAATTGTTTTAGAATCACAGTGTGCTATTTTGGATGTTTGGCACACTTGGGAGAATTGTGTTTAAGGAAAAATTATTTTAATTTTAGAAAATAACAATTTGGGCTAAACACTTAAGTATTATATACCTTGTATTTTATACTTGCCATGCTCTGTTTGCCTTGCCATGTCATGACATCATATTTCTCTTAATCATATAAAATGTCATGATTAATACTTAAGTTAATATGTCATGTGTGTATTTAGGTTTATGTTTATGCCATGCCACCATATCATTGGCACATGCTTAATTATGCTATCTTATATACCATGATCATCATTCATGCATTTAGATTAATTAAAATTGATTTAAGGATAATGACTATGAGATATCAGAAAATAAAATAATAATGAAATACCCCTAGTTAATTAATAAATTATCTTATGGAATTTTTAGAAATTTTTCAAGATTTAAACGGACTTCTTATGACATTTTATTGGGAAAGATTTAATAGGTTTTATTAATACCTATTTGGATTAATGGTTATAAATAGACATTAATATGTTTAATTAACAAAGGTTACATAAAGGGGAAACCTAAGGTTAGGCTTCCTTAATTCCCCTCATTCTTCCAATTTCCTCCTCCTCTTCTACCGCAGCCACCCATTTCTTTTCCCTCGCACTCGATAGTTGTCGCTCAATGGACAACACTGGCATCTTCAGCCTTCCCGATCGCTTCGGTGTCACACCGACAACATTGCCTCCAACTCATGTGTCACCACAGCTGCGTACACGATGCACACTGCTCTTGATTGTTACGAGTCTAGCCACAATGTGAGCTCATCCTCCATGTTGCAATCATTGATGTCATCGTTCCCTATGCTCAGGTCATCATCATCACCTGGCACCATTGTCGTTTAATTTCCTGTCGATTCCTCTTCACCATTGTTGATCTGAGCCCTGTGCGGCAACGTCGTTGCCCTATTTACACTGTCGGATTTCCTTGTTGCATTTTCCCGATCTAGATGGAAGTGAGCTTCGACAGCCTTCCCTCTCCTAATGTCCACCACCACTTGCCTTTGTCGATAGTTGATATCGCCGATCTCCTTCCTTGGTTCAGTTTGTCATTGTTAGGGCCAGAACTTGGCATTGATTGACTCCGGTGAGCACCTAGTTACCGTGGGGTAAAATTTCCTTCATATCTTTGTTTGTTGGATAGTTGATTAATAGAGTATGGTGTTGAAAGAGAGATTTGGATATGTTGTGGTTACAAGTGATTGTAGTTGAGCTGAGGATTTTGGGATTTTGAGTAGATCGGTGGAGAAAATCTATATTGCATATGATTTATGTGTGTCAATTTGCAAGGATTGTGGAAACAGAGTTTTTCCTAGTGGATCTAATTCGACATTTCAAGGTATGTTTTGATTGGGTGTATTTACAATGAGGTATAATTAATTGGTGTGTTGAATGGGATTGGTTGGGATGTAGTTATAGATTAATGAGTTATTATGCAGTTAATTGAATTTGAATTGAATGATTATGGATTGGAATTTCAACTAGTCTTGTTGGTGATATTTGTACAGCATGTTAAGTGTAAAGGGTTATTTATGGGATGATGGTTTGGGTTTCATGATTGATTAATTGGGTTGTTAGTTAAGTCAGATTTGTGATTTGCATTTTGAATCAGGGAATGGATGTGTGTTTCAAATAAGCTATGGTTGATTGGAATAGTAGGAGGTAAGCTTTGATTTGGTATGTTAGGACATTGAGTAATCCAGAAGTCCCGACACTTGAGATCGGGTAGACTCCTGACACTAGCAATACGTAACCGGATGATCCCTTCGATGTCCCCGGATTAAAAATTTAATCCTAGACAAAAGGGATTCCCAAAGCAACCAAGTCATCGTCGTGCTATTCGTTTAGAGAGGTCACTTGAACAAACTAGTTGTTCAAGCGACCATCCTCTATTCTACGAGTAGCCGCGGAATAGACGATGTCCGGATCGCCGGTTTTTGTGTTTATACTCGGGATCCAAGTATTATTTAGCCATTTACAGAAATATAACATGCTCATAAATCAAAAATAAATACAAGCAATGAATAAATGAGAAAGAAGAATAGGTATACCTCCTAGTCTTCTAATGTATGACCCTCCTCCTTTTGGACGTCGTTTGGGCGACGATCCACCAAAAGTCGAAGCTCCTAGATCGCAAAACTTCCTTCCTTGCCTTTCCCAAGCAAGAGGAAGATGAGAAACAAAGTTTTTCTCCTTCAAAAACTCAACCAACAAGGAACTCTCAAAGCCCTTGCCGCCGGCCAAGTAGAAGGAGAAGGAGATGGTGGAAAACTACCAAGACACCAAGGGAAACCCTATATCTTGTTTCCACCACCTAAGGAGAAGAAGGAGGAGGCTTTTGGGCGCCGGCCAAGGCTGGAAAAAAGCTGGGAAGAAGAGCTGGACGTTGGCACACAAAGGAAGAAGAAGAGAGAAAGAACCTTCCTTATTTGGTGCCACCCTAGCCTCAAAACCCTAATCCCAATCCTATCTCAACTAGGATTGCTCTTGCCGCCCAAAACCCTAGCTCTCCTTCATGTTATCCACGCCAACTCCCATGAAACCCTTTTATAGAGTTAAGGATAAGTCATGAATTAATCTCCTCCATTGGTTCTAGGGATTTAATCTCAACCGTCGAATCTAGATTTAATCTCAACCATCGGATCTTAGAGATTTAATCTCAATGGATCTTAGTGTTTTGTTTCTATCCATTGGATCTAAGCATCTTGAGGTGTTAATGGGCTACATTAGGGACCATGAGGAGGAGTTGGGTCTTGGCCACCCATGGATCAAGCCCACATAAAGTCCGATCCACTAATGATGGTCCAATCCACTAAAGGTCCATCATTGATCTACCTCACCAACCCCCATATGATAATATGGGCTCCATATATTATTCGTACATTTTCTCCCCGTGTTTAAGATCTCGAATGTCCGTCGATTAATTAATTTACTAACCATTAATTAATCAACATCTAACTCCTTGAGTAGTACCACTCAACCTTTTCATCATGTCGGACCAAGTCCACCTGCAGGGTTTACATGATGAACCTTATGAGCTCCTCAAGGGGACATCATCATCCTAATATATAGGACACGGTTTCCTCCTATAATCAAGCGACACCATATAAATAATATCATCTCCCAACTTTTATCGATTTAATCTGTAAATCTCGCCCATTGGTAAATCAAAGAGATGAGTACTAAGTATTTGTGCCCGTTATTATATCGGGATTAAGAGCATGTACTAAATAATATCTGAGGTCCGATTCGATTATGTAGTCAGCAATAAATCGAATCACCTCTATGTCGGTCCTGCTCAATACACACAAAGTGCACGAGTGTGATTCTATGGTCAAGACAAACCAATACCAAATCACACTACAACCATTCCGATGGTTTGTCCAAAGCCATCTCGGTTGTGAGCCTTTACTTATACTTTACAAGGAGCCGATAACATGATCTCCGTGTGACACCACACACCATGTTATCTACAATGTATAAATATTAGACAATATTGCATAACCATAAAAATATGCAAACAATGATCATGTGATTCTTATTTCAAAATAAAGATGTTCATACAAAGAGCTAGGCTTTTTTATACATCCCAACAATCTCCCACTTATACTAAAGACTATGCTATCCTTATCTTGCCATACATCGATTCCCCTCCCTCCACATGCCTATCAAAGCTCTCGCTAGAAGGGCCTTAGTGAAAGGGTCTCTCAGGTTATCCCCTGATGCAATCTAGGCGACAACAACTTCTACCTCCTTTACGATTTCTCGTATCAGGTGGTACTTGCGCTCTATGTGTTTACTAGCCTTATGGGCTCGTGGTTCCTTCGAGTTTGTAACTGCACCACTGTTATCACAATAAATTGTGATAGTTACGGGCAAACCAGAATCACATCCAAGTCCATCGAGGAAGTTCTGAGCCATCTGACTTCTTTGGCGCCTCATGGGCGCCACATACTAAACTTCCATGGTGGAGTCCGCCACGCATTTCTGCTTGACACTCCTCCATACAATGGCTCCACCTCCCAAAGTAAACACAAAACCTGAGGTAGACTTACTGTTATCCCTATCAGATTGGAAGTCAGAATCCGTGTAACCAAAAGGGAGTAATTAGTCTGCACGAAACATATAATCCCTAGTCCTTCTCGGGCACTACAATATATGCTTTACAGCGATCCAATGTCCTGTCTGGATTACTCGATATGTCTGTACCATGCCCACGTGAGCAGATACATGAGGCTTCCCTCTGCCGAAGCATAAGGAACGCCTTCATCTCCTCTATCTACTCAAATGATCTAGGACACATCTCCTTAGATAAAGGTACTCCATGCGAAGGTAGAAAACCCTTCTTGGAGTTCTGCATGCTAAAAGCGATCCATAATCGTGTCTATGTATGAAGCTTGGGATAAGCACAACATCCTTTTCCTCGATCCCTTATAACCTTGATCCCAAGGATGTGTCTCACCTCTCCCAAGTCCTTCATATCAAAGCTGTTTGGACAACCATACCCTTCGTCCGATAACACTTGATGTTGTTGCCAACCACCAAAATGTCATCTCACGTATAGTACAAGAAATACCACTACGTTTCGTCACATCTCTTGTATACACAAGACTCATCCGGACTTTGAATAAATCCATAAGGCGGATTATCTCATCAAGCGGATGTTCCAAGATCTTGAAGCTTGCTTGATCCATAAATGGACCGATTAAGCTTACACACAAGATGCTCTTTGCCCTTAGCAATGAATCCCTCGTTGCTTCATATAGATGGTTTCCTCAAGACTTCCATTAAGGAAAGCTTTCTTGATATCCATATGCCACACCTCATAATCCATATGAGTTGCTATGCATAAGAGCTCTCAAACTGACTTGAATCCATAGATTCAATCTCAGTATTCATTGCACTTTGCCAAGATAGTGCATCTTTATCTTGGATTGCCTCGTCATATGTCCAGGGATCAGGTTCATGTTCGCCAGGGACCAAATCGAAAGATTCTCCCAAGAACATGAATCTATCAGGCTGTCTCACAACCCTCCCACTACGACGAGACATCACTTGTGTATCCTCTGTGACACGCGGTGCAGTGACATGTGGTATATCCTCTTGTACCGGTGGTACTAAAGAAGTGACTTCCCCTTTTAACTCCTCCAGAACAATTTTACTCTTGGGCTTGTGGCTTATCACATAGTCTTCCTCTAGAAATCTGGCATTCGTGTTAACGATCACCCTCTGATCTCTAGGACTATAAAACAAGTCAGAATAACTCATCATCGATCTAACCATCTTCATAAGAGTCCTATTCCTTCGTACTGCTACACCATTCTGCTGGGGTGTGCCAGGTGCAGTCAATTGGGATTGAATCCCAACCTCTGATAAGTAGTTCCTAAATTCTCCCAAGAGGTTGTCACCACCACGATCAGATCGTAGTGTCATCCATATCTTGAATAATCGTCTATAAAAGAGACGAAATATTCAAGATTACCTCTTGCCTAGATAGTCATAGGACCTCACAAATCAGAATGAACCATTTCTAACACATCTTTGGCTCTATACCCCTTGGCCTTGAAAGGCCTCTTGGTCATCTTACCCTCCAAGCAAGATTCGTAGGTTGGGAGATGCTCCACCACTAATGAACCCAAAGGTCCATCAGCTATCAACCTTTGAATTCTGCTTAGGTTAATGTGACCAAGCCTAAGAAGCCAAAGATATGTTTGGTTCATCTTCGAAGGTTCTTTTCTCTTATTGGAATTAGAAGATGAGTTATTAACTTCTATTTGCATCATGGGAGCTTGTGGTTCAAGTTATAAATTTCCTATCTATGTACCTGAATAGATAATGTCCTTATTCCTTTTATAACAAATCTGTCATTAAAAGAAATAGATTATCCATCCAAAAACTATTTAGAAACCGAAATCAATTCTTTCTAAATAAGGGTACATAAAGGAAATTCTTAAGAACCAAAAACCTTTATTTTTCTCAAAAGATAAATAAAACATCTCCCACTGCAATAGCCGCCATCTTCATGGCATTGCCTAAGTAAATGGTAATCTCCTTCAACTAGTCATCGGGTTTCTGGAACCCCTGCAAATTATTGCAGACATGATTAGTGGCTCTCGTATCTACTCACCAGTGCAGTAGATATTACCGCTAATCATGTTTCAATGACTAGTCCAAAAGATATACCTATGTTACATTTTGGATTGGGGACAGTCCTTCTTCCAATGTCCATCTGCTTTGCAGTGAAGTACTTGCCTTTGGCTTCTTCACTCTTCCTGAGATCCTCCCACCATCTTTGCTTCACCTTGTTTCTTCTTCTTCTTGCCTTTACGACAGTAGAAACTCTTTTGAGCAACCATGGCTTGAGGACACACTCTTGAAGAGTGCATACTTGTACTCCTTAGCGAGATAAGACAATATTTGGATTCATTTCAATCAACATTATTTGGGTACAATAAGTTTATTTCCTTTAATATCAAAATAAGTGGTGAAAGTCAATTTTGAAAATCCTAAGAATCACATAGATCATTACTTTAGATTTCAAAATTATTGATTCCTCAAACAATAAAATTTTGAAATCAACCAACACCTCAAATCAGAGAATATCGCATGCCACGATAGTGTGGGCGTATCTGAATTCTACATTTGTAAGAGGAGGTTTTACCCATTAATTTTATTATCTTGTCAACCTTACTTTTTGACAAATAAAATTAATAGTTGGTTCTTCTTTGGCCCTATAAATAAAGCGGTGACTCGATGGGAGGATACTTTTTATTTGCATCTAAGTGTGCACCATTACGGTACTAAGGGAATTATTTGGATTATGTGCCTTACGATGTGGAAGTACACAGCTCCTAAATAATTTCCTATAACCATTATTTGACCTAGTGATCCACAAACAAACTCATCCGATGGGGAGGAAGGCACTCAGCCGTGGAAGTTTGTTGCATCACATGTCAAATTGTAATGGAGGCCGCGAATTAATTAAAATATCCTCTCCCACTTAGTAAATTGAAAATGAGGAATTTTCAAGCACACAACATGCTTATTATTACTGTAGATTTCAATAAAATTATTGATTCCTCAAACAATAAAATTTTGAAATCAACCAACACCTCAAACAGAGAATATTGCATGCCACGATAGTGTGGACGTATACGAATTCTACATTTGTAAGAGGAGGTTTAACCCATTAATTTTATTATCTTGTCAACCTTACTTTTTGACAAATAAAATTAATAGTTGGTTCCTCTTTGGCTTTACAAATAAAAGCAGTGACTCCGATGGGGAGGATACTTATATTTGTATCTAAGTGTTCACCATTACTCGGTACCAAGGTAATTATCTCGGGTTATGTGCCTTACGATGGGCAAGTACACACGCTCTTTGATAATTTCCTATAACCATATTCGACCTTGTGATCCGCAAACAAACCCATCCGATGGGGAGGAAGGCACTCAGAGCCGACGCGCAAGTTTGTTTGCATCACTTGTCAAATTGTAATGGAGGCCGCGGGAATTAATTAAAATATCCCTCTCCCACTTAGTAATTTGAATTTGAGGAATTTTCCTAGCCTACGACATGCATATCAAACAAAAAACAATAAATATGAAAAATAAATTATTTTCCAACTATTATGGCTTTTTGTCTTCAATATGACTCCCGTCGCATCGCTATCTCGTCCGCTCCTCCTACGCCATGTACGAGCCATCCGGAGATCCGAGCCGAGACTAAGTCCTATTTTAATTTACATCCATCGATCCTATACTCCACGAGGGAGTGTACATGAAATCTAGATCGAAAGTAAAATAAAATAAAGAGCGGCTAAACAATGCCGTATTTAATTTACAAAAACTAAATACTAGCCTCGTCAACCCCGAGGATTCAACAAAATAAACATTTACACACATACAATCACATACACACACATGCCATAATAGTGGAATCTTATGCCTGAAGAGTTAAGCTAAGCCACGCATATCCTACTATTATCCAACACATTTAATATATGAAAAGTGCATAAACATTAACCGAAACCTAAACACACAAAACCGGAAACCTTGGCTCTGATACCAATGGTTGGGTCGATCCGTGCGGGGAAACTTCGCTTCCCCTTCACCTCGGTTGCTTGACCATGGTGATCCCTTCGATGTCCCGGATTAAAAATTTAATCCTAGACAAAAGGGATTCCCAAATCAACCAAGTCATCATCGTGCTATTCGTTTAGAGAGGTTACTTGAACAAACTAGTTGTTCAAGCGACCATCCTCTATTCTACGAGTAGCCGCGGAATAGACGATGTCCGGATCGCGGTTTTGTGTTTATACTCGGGATCCAAGTATTATTTAGCCATTTACAGAAATATAACATGCTTATAAATCAAAAACAAACACAAGCAATGAATAAAGAGAAAGAAGAATAGGTATACCTCTTGGTCTTCTAATGTATGACCCTCCTCCTTTTGGGACGTCGTGTGGCGACGATCCACCAAAGTCAAGCTCCTAGATCGCAAAACTTCCTTCCTTGCCTTTTCCCAAGCAAGAGGAAGATGAGAAACAAGTTTTTCTCCTTCAAAACTCAACCAACAAGGAACTATAGAAGCCCTTGCCAGCCAACTAGAAGGAGAAGGAGATGGTGGAAAACTACCAAGACACCAAGGGAAACCCTATATCTTGTTTCCACCACCTAAGGAGAAGAAGGAGAGGCTTTGGGCGCCGGCCAAGGCTGGAAAAAGCTGGAAGAAGCTGCTGGACGTTGGCCACAAAGGGAAGAAGAAGAAAGAACCTTCCTTATTTGGTGCCACCCTAGCCTCAAAACCCTAATCCCAATCCTATCTCAACTAGGATTGCTCTTCTTGCAAACCCTTAGCTCTCTCCTTCATGTTATCCCACCAACTCCCCATGCCCTCCTTTTATAGAGTTAGGGATAAGTCATGAATTAATCTCCTCCATTGGTTCTAGGGATTTAATCTCAGCGTCGAATCTAGAGTTTTAATCTCAACCGTCGGATCTTAGAGATTTAATCTCTACCAATGGATCTTAGAGTTTTGTTTCTATCCATTGGATCTAAGCATCTTGAGGTGTTAATAGGCTACATTAGGGACCATGAGGAGGAGTTGGGTCTTGGCCACCCATGGATCAAGCCCACATAAAGTCGATCCACTAATGATGGTCCAATCCACTAAAGGTCCATCATTGATCTACCTCACCAACCCATATGATAATATGGGCTCCATATATTATTTGTACATTTTTCTCCCGTGTTTAAGATCTCGAATGTCCGTCGATTAATTAATTTACTAACCATTAATTAATCAACATCTAACTCCTTGAGTAGTACCCTCGACCTTTTCTCATCTCTTGGGACCAAGACTGCAGGTTTACATGATGAACCTTATGAGCTCTCAAGGGGACATCATCATCCTAATATATAGGACACGGTTTCTCCTATAATCACGCACACCATATAAATAATATCATCTCCCAACTTACCGAGTCTATCGATTTAATCTATAAATCTCCCATTGGTAAATCAAAGAGATGAGTACCAAGTATATGTGCCCGTTATTATATCGGGATTAAGAGCATGTACTAAATAATATCTGAGGTCCGATTCGATTATGTAGTCAGCAATAAATCGAATCACCTCTGTGTCGGTCCTGCTCAATACACACAAAGTGCACGAGTGTGATTCTATGGTCAAGACAAACCAATACCAAATCACACTACAACTATTCCGATGGTTTGTCCAAAGCCATCTCGGTTGTGAGCCTTTACTTATACTTTACAAGGAGCCGATAACATGATCTCCCGTGTGACACCACACACCATGTTATCTACAATGTAGGGTATTAGACAATATTGCATAACCATAAAAATATGCAAACAATGATCATGTGATTCTTATTTCAAAATAAAGATGTTTATCATATTTGTTGAGTGTGTGTTCAAACATGTTGAAACATTAAAAGCCAATAAATCTAATTTATTATAACACACACAACACACGCATGCATAGTACAACATGTGTAGACATAATCATAGTTTCAAATTTTGCAATAAAAGAAATTTATTCTAGGTATCACTAGCCGAAAAGCATCACCGAGCAACTCGCTAGAATCGCTCTATCTGATTCACGAGTATCATGGATGAATCGCTACTAGCCTCGTGTCGAAGACGATGTGATCGAGAGAAGATCACAATCCGAATCAAAATTCGGATTCAAAAATGAGTCCCCAAAACTCACTTCTCCGGAGAGGTATACATCAACCGTTTGACGAATCCTTCATCTTCCATCTATTAGGATTATCAGAGATTGAATCCCCGACAAGGTAGCCACAGTTGGAGCTCCAAACACCGTCCAAACAACGCTCCAACATGAAACAAACAAGCTGTCCAGAAAACTGGACAGCTTTGGTGGAGAACTTGCGTCGGCCAAATAAGGAAAGCTAGGTGCTCACCTTGTCGCCGGAGCCAAGGAAGATCACCGGAGCTCCTTCGACAGCAGCTAGACGTCGGCAAGTGGGGAGGACGACAGCTGCTGGATGCAAACTAGTGGAGCATGGGCGGTGGTGGGCAGCATCAAGAAGTTGGGCGCCGGCAAGAAGTGGAGAAGAGGAGAGGAAATGATTTTCCAAAAATTCCAAAAACCCTTAGGGCTCTCCAACCTCTAACCGCGCTTTTATAGAGCGCATGTTTCTTAACCATTAAGAAACCATCTCGTAGCAGTTATTGGTTTATAACCAAAACCCGTTAACCGGCTCCAATAACTTAAGTTAAAATAAACCAAACCGCCTTGGTCTATTTTAAGTTAAAACAAACCGAACCAACTTTGGTTCATTCGTTTAAAACAAATCAAACCCCTTTGGTTTATTCTTCACCATTGGATTAGAACCTAACCAATTTGGTTCATCCATCATGTTTGCATACGACATAGCCCATCCACGCTTCCATTGCGACTGAAATGATTTCATGCTCGATCCTTGTTTGGTCCAACCAAAACTAGTTTCTCTTGGTCTGAGAATCTCATTCTCAAGCTCATTTTAAATCCTTCGGATTATGCTAGTTGTGCGTGTGACCAAATAGGTTCTCGGTTTATATTGGCCGTCTATAATTAACCATTAATTATAGAACGATCATGAGTGGCACCAAGTAGTACATCTTGATCCCCAATTAACCCAAAAGATCAACGGTTGATCCAGAACTATTTATGAAATCCTTAAGCAGCTACAATGAATCATGCCCCATTCCTTTCACTCATCTTAAACCCACTTGGTTCAAGACATGGTCTATAGTGTCAGTCCCCACTAGGTTGAATCTATCACACTTAGCCAAGTATCATTTCCTCGTCCTACGGATTCTAGTTACTGCACATGTATCCAAGAGTACCTTACTCTAAACATGTAATACTTTAGCCAAAGACTTTAGTAACAATCCGACGAGAGGCCATGGGTATACATCTCCTCGCAAGGAGTAGTGAATCCTTTATAGGCTATTCAAACACCTTCGATCACTTCGACTTATACCCAATCATCCCGGGTCCACATCTCCTCAGAGATGCTTTCTTAAGATGTCAATGCATAAGTCTTCATGACCAAGATGACTTGAATACCGCAAGTCAAAGGAACATCGCACTTAAGATGCAGTAAGAACTTCATTGACATATCTATATATGCAGAGAACCATATTAAGTCTTACAACTGGTCACTACAATGAACTAGTTACCATAACTAGCATCCACGATTAACTCCACATCATAAATGTTTCAAATGAAAATCGCTTGGATACACCTATGAGTATACTTTATAGTCTCGATAGAATTGATGGTGTCCAAATCCATCAATTCATCGACTAGGGATAATTCTGATACATCACAATGACACATGTAGTGATAATCACTAGTTGTGATCTAATCACAAATTCTCTCATGCTGTGAATCACATCATGGACATTCAGTAAATGAGTTTAAGATCTAATAAAATACATGAAAACTTGTATACTCAAATAGTGAGTCTTCATTTATCATATAAATAGTTCAAATATAAGGCGATTGGCTTAGGACATCTCTCATATATTACTAACAAACTCCCACTTGGCCTAATGCCAATCGCTACGGTATCCAATACTATAAGCTCTAACATGACCCTCAAACATACTTTGAGGTAATGCCTTAGTTAAAGGATCCGCTAAGTTCCTTTCAGTGGGGATCTTCTCAATTTGTATTTTCTTCCTACTTATGATCTCTCTGATCAAATAATAGCGGCGAAGCACATGTTTGGATCGTTGATGAGACATTAGCTCTTTCGCCTATGCAATTGCTCCATTGTTGTCGTAGTAAATCGGTATTGCTTCAACAATAGTTGGAACCACAACAAGTTCATAAATAAACTTCTTGATCCAAACTACTTTCTTTGCTGCTTCCGAAGCTGCAATGTATTCTGTCTCAGTGGTAGAATCCGTTGCAGTGTCTTGTTTGAAACTTTTCCAACTGACTGCACCCCTATTCAAGGTGAACACGTACCCAGACTGAGACCTAGAATCATCCTTGTCTGTCTGGAAGCTGGCATTCGTATACCCGTGTATCACCATATCCCCTTCTCCATATATTAGGAACACATCCTTAGTTCTTCTCAAGTACTTAAGGATCATCTTAATATCAATGATCCATTCTCGATCGATCGCATTCCGCCGTGACACTCGTGAGCATATGATACATCGAGTCGCATAACATAGCATACATGATAGATCCTATATATATTTATAGGAATCTATCATAAATCCTCTGTCATAAAGTAAGTGCGGACATTGACTTCAAAGGTAATCCTATGCGATTTAGTAGGAAACCTTTCTTGGATTCTGACATGCTAAACCTCTTTAGCAATCGGTCTATATATGTAGACTATTGGTTGTGGTGCTTCACCAGGTATCTCATCAATGTCTATTTGAGTCTCTCGAGCCTCCTCAAGCTCGACGACACTCCCACTATTTTCTTGCAAGAGAAACTCTTTCTCTAGAAACACAACATGACTTGAAATAAACACCTTTTGTTCCACCGGATGAGAGAATTGGTAACCCCTTGTTTATCCAATATCCAATAATATTTACTGACTTAGATCCAATTTGTCTCAAATTTATATCATAAGATTTATATCTTCAAGTAAGATACATGAGGTTTCTACTATTCCATATCTCATGGAGTAGAGACTACCTTGGTTGGCATTCTGCTTAACAAAAATAGTTGTCCAAGTGCATAGCCCAAAGGACTGGGAAGATTCATGATTCGACTATCCAAACAAGATCCAATTACGCCTCTCAGATACACCATTATGATGTGGTGTATATGGCGGAGTCCATTGAGACAATATACCATTGCCTCTTAGATAATCTAGAAACTCTTGATTTAAGTATTCACCACCTCAACCGTCTTCTCCTCATGCTTCACAGAAGGCTCCATAGTTTTCAGCATATTGAGGAGCTCAGGAATAGTGGATTCTAGTTTGTTCATCCGGTAGTTCATCACAAATTATAAGAAACTCTTGGGAAAACAATGCAGAATTAAGTCAATACTTAATTCATGATCCATCACAAACCCGAGGGTAGCTAGTCGCTCGATGTACCCATCCATCTTTAGAACAAACTGCACTACAGATGAACCTTCTTGCATATTAGAGGTGAAGAAGAGCCTGGAGACTTCGAACCTTTCGGATCTCGCTTGCTCATCAATCAACTAGATCGAAGATGGAAGATATACGTATGCTCCATAGAATCATAGCTAATTCGGTACCATCGTTAGAGATTGTAAGGAGATCGACCGGCCAGAGGGGTGAATAGCCCTCTCGTTCGCTGATCTAATTTGCTCTTCTACAATTAGATTAGCGCAAGCGGAAACAACAATACAAGCAAATTAAACAAATAAAAAGCAAAGGAAATAGAACAACAATGCTAACAAACGAGATGTTCAGGTTCACGGCCACGCTAATCCACGGTCCCCGATTCCCTCGGTGAATCACTCCGCCAACCAATCCACTAAATGGTCTCTCCTTTGCACCAAGCTAGGTGGAGGTAACCTTTACAATCAAGATCACTCTTCTTACAAATAGAATGGAAGTAAAGCAGTAAGAAGAGTTTAGAGTCATGGGGCAGGAAGAATTGTTTGGAACTTAAGCATTAGCCTCTAAGGCTCACACCTCTCTTTTATAGAGAGGGCTAACTTCTTCCTGCCGCCATCACGATCCCATGGCAATGACCGTGCTGTACTACAACGGGCCCGAACACGCCGACTTGTCCAATCCGAACTCTGGACCATCCGATCACCATCACCGATCCGATGCTCAGTCGATCGGCCTACGCTACGAGCGCTCGTGGCAAAACCCTATTGATCCGATCACCGATCGATATCTTTCGGGCCGATCGCTAACGATGGCCGACGCACAAACCGGGCCAACGTCAGATACCGGCCGACTGAGACCGATCGCCATTCCATGGCAATGACCGGTGTCGGAAAACCCATCCGACACTCGCCAAATGGCCAAGTTTCACCTAAGAGCTACCCTTCCCGGTTACAATCGCCACTCATTTCTGAGTCCTTCGCCGGTTCTCTTCGCTCGCCACGCCCCTAAGCAAAGATCAGACGGCCTCGCAATGCTCCTTCTTTGCCTCGAAGTCTACTTCCTCCGGCTTCACTCCAAGCTTCTCGTCCGGCGGTCCCTCGGATGCTCCAAGCGCACGGCTTCCGCAAAGCTATCCTTCACCGACTCAAGGCACGAGTCATGAGATGTGAAACTCGCCATGGCTCCATGTGCAATTACTAAGTCCTCGCACGACTTCAACGCATACTTCAACGCATATCAAAACATAACACACTAATCTTAAACCTTTGCCACACACCATCAAAACCATATCACGGCAAGAGATTGCCCTAACAATCTCCCCTTTGATGTGTGTGGCAATCCGCTTAAGTTAGGTAAAAACATTTGATATAAATTCTAAGGTAAGAAAGCATGTAAAGATAAACATGATATAACAACATGCAACTCCTTAATCCATGAAATTTCTATGCAAATTTTCTCCCTACAATATATTTCTCCCTACATATATTTCTCCCCTACATATATTTCTCCCTACACAATATATTTCTCCCCTACAATATATTTCTCCCTAATGTGATTAACTTAAACATACTTATTTCTCCCCTTTGACACCATCAAAAAGATTAACACTAAGTTATAAGCTCATGTATAAGTATAATGGAGGAAAATATGTCAAGTTGATTTAAAAATTGGGTACTTTGTTGATGGCATCAAGTATATTTCTACCACTTGTAGGAGGTTTACAAACTGAATTCGCCTTCAATATTCTGATTTATAGCTACCAATGATCGCTATCAAGATATAATGACCGCACAAAGTTTAATTTCGATTTTCCGATGAAAAAATGCATTAAAAATTTTAGAAAATTCGAAAAATCATGAAATTCGAGGAACATATTTCTCTTAAGTATTTCTATCAATGAAAAATAGTTTTTCATGAAAACTCATTATATTTTCTTGTTTTTGCCAAAAATCCAAAAGTTCTAAAAACCACTAGGTTTTTGATCATTCTAGTGTCAAGTTAGCTACCTAGTTTTGTATCCAATTGTTTCAAAACATGAATACATGTATTTTAGGGTAAGAAATTGTTTTGAAAACATATGAAATATCCAACCATGATCTTTGGGCAATATGTCTATGAATTAAACATAAGCCTTCCCCATGATTGGTCTATTATTGATATTTTGATACTTTAAATGACCATCTAAATGCCATAGGCATTAGTGGACATTTGTATCATCCTAACATCTCACCCATGCTAAGTTTGCAATCAAGTTAGCCTATAGTGAGTGTGAGATGCATCCTAGGGGGTATTTGTATATACTTAACCCATATATTCATGCAATTCTATCATGGTTAAGTATCAACCTAACATTCTACATGATCATAATGACATATATCAATTAATTTCACATTATGATCATGAAATACATGTTTTCATCAAATTATAACCATGCATTAGGTATTATACGATGATAATAAACAAATTATCACCTAAAGCATGATTTAAACCTATTTCTAGTGATAACGTGCCAAATTTCAAAATCATAAATCATGATTTAAAACATACATAGGAATTACAACAATCATCATGATTTAAGCATTATTACCTATTTATGGGTACGTTATCATCACCCAACACTATCTAAAAATGTTGTCCCGTCATCCTAAGTCAACCAAAATATGAATAGGTCAAGTTCATATGGTTGACTACCCTAGGGGTATTCTAACCCTTAAGGATGGATTTTGGAACCCAAAATAGATTCTTTCCTATTGGGTTCACTAAATATTCCTTGGGGATCCATTTTCTAGCTATTGCTTTCTTTTTATCTTGTCCCCTAGCTATTAGGCATCTATAGGCCTTCTCATTTTTCTTCTCTTTATATCCTAGGCCTTTCTTGTTAAAACTTACCCTTTGGCTCCCTATGATCATATTCAAGGTGTTGGAGCCAATTGTGAATTTTCCTAGGGCTTTGGTTAAATAATCTACCTTTTCCCTTAATGCCCTATTTTCTTCTATGCATGCATCACTAACATCTAAAGGCATATAATCATGTGAGCATGCATCATCATGGCAAGAAGAAGTATCATTATTATTTAAGCATGCATTTTCTAGCTTATTTTCTAATGCCTTAATTTGATCTAGCATGCATTTATTTTTCTTCTTTAAACAAATCCTAGTTAAACTAGAAATCATAGAAACTATTTTACTAGGAGAGGCTGCTACCATAGTTTCCATGTCCTCTTCTTCTTCTTCGGATGATGAGGAGGATGATGATGTGGAGGAGGCTCCCCTTCACTTGAGCCTCTCCTCTTGTGCTTGATCCTTCATTTCGGAGGAGGAGCAATCCAAATCGTCAAAGGCCATCAAGGCCAAATTGGCGACAAAGGCATTCTCCTCATCCGATGATGAGGAGGAGGATGAAGGATCATCCCATGTCTTGGCCTTGAATGCTTTGGCCTTCCCTTTTTCTTTTGCCTTCTTCTCCTCTTCTTCTTCTTTCTTGCTCCCTTTTCTTCTTCTTTCTTCTTTCTTTTTCCTCTCTTCCTTGCTTTTGTTTAGGAGAGGACAATTGTCCCTTATGTGTCCCTCTCCTTGGCAATTGTAGCATATCACCTTCCCCCTTGGTCTTTTATTCCTATCATTTGATTTATCAAATCTAAAATTCTTAAATACACGCCTCACCTTCCTTACCATGTAGGCTTCCTCGGTGCTATCCATGGAGGAGGAAGAGGCTTCATCATCGGAGGAGGAGGGGACTTCCATCTTCTTCTTCCCCTTGTTTGCCAACAATGCTACTCCTCTTGAGGGTTGAATTCTTGGCTCTTCTTGAATTCCTTCAAGCCTCATTTCGTGGAGCTCCATTGTCGAGAAGAACTCCTCCAAGGTACTTACTTCCAAGTTCTTGGACATATAGAAGGAGTCCACCATGGAACTCCACTTTGAGGACCGGGGAAAGGCATCTATAGCCTTCATGAGCATGTCCCGGTTCGATAGCTTCTCACCTACACTTGTTAGCCCAATTAAAATTTCTTTAAACCTAGAGTGTAGTGAGGTTACCTTTTCTCCCTTTTCTAGTTTTATATTGGATAGTTGGGAGCGGAGGAGGTCTCTTCTTGCAAGCTTGGCCTCCGAGGTGCCTTCATGAAGCTCTACAAGCTTTTCCCACATCTCTTTGGCGCTAGTGCATTCTCCGATCCGGTTGATCTCTTGTTGAGGGAGCACATTGTAGAGATGGTGCTTGGCTTTGGAGTTTGCAAGGTGCTCCTCTCTTTGCCTCTTGGTCCACCTAGATTTCTCTATTGGCTTCCCTTCTTCATCCCTAGGCAAAACGAAACCGGATTCCATTGTAATCATTATATCAAAACTGCTTTGAAAATACCTCCATTCGCTTCTTCCACTGCTTAATTCTCCTTCAAACTTCGGAGGATGGATGTTGGAGCCGCCATTTTTGATGTAGGGCTTGTTGCGGCGTTAGTCCGGTGACAAGCAACCTCGGCTCGATACCACTTGTAAGGAGATCTATGGCGGCCAGAGGGGGTGAATAGCCCTCTCGTTGGTTATCGAATTTGCTCTTCTACAATTAGATTAGCGCAAGCGAAACAACAATACAAGCAAATTAAACAAATAAAAACAAAGCAAAGGAAATAGACAATGCTAACACAAGAGATATAACGGGTTCACGGCTACGCCGCTTAATCCACGGTCCCCGATTCGGCCCTGTGAATCACTCCGCCAACCAATCCACTAAATGGTCTCTCCTTTGCACAAAGCTAGGTGGAGGTAACCTTTACAATCAAGATCACTCTTCTTACAAATAGAATGGAGTAAAGCAGTAAGAAGAGTTTAGAGCTTGTGGGGCACTAGGAAGATTGTTTGGAACTTAAGCATTAGCCTCTCAAAGGCTCACACCTCTCTTTTATAGAGGGCTAACTTCTTCCCGCCACGGCCTCGAACACGTCGGATATTTGTTGTCCAGCGGAACTCTTGGCGATCATGCTGGACCTCACCGATCCGATCACGACCCGTCAATCGTGCCCGATCGCTCTGGCGGTTCTGTGGCTAAAACCCTATTGACCCGATCGCTACGCCTTGTGATCATTGCTAATCTTCGCGATCGGCCGCCAGCGTAACGCGATGGCAAATCACGATCGACGTATACGGTCGAGATACACTCGAGCTACACTGATTAGCATTGCGCCATTCCATGGCGATCGTGTCGAAACCCATCCGACACTTGGCCAAATGGCCAAGTTTCACCTACGAGCTACCCTCCCGGGTTACAATCGCCACTCTCATTTCTGAGTCCTTCGCCGGTTCTCTTCGCTTCGCCACGCCCTCGGCAAAGATCGACGGCTCGCGAATGCTCCTTCGCGTCTCTTGCCTCGAAGTCTACTTCCTCCGGCTTCACTCCAAGCTTCTCGTCCGGCGGTCCCTCGGATGCTCCAAGCGCACGGCTTCCGCAAAGCTATCCTTCACCGACTCAAGGCACGAGTCATGAGATGTGAAACTCGCCATGGCTCCATGTGCGAATTACTAAGTCCTGCACGACTTCAACGCACATATCAAATAAACATAACACACTAACTTAAACCCTTTGCCACACCATCAAAACCATATCACGGCAAGAGATTGCCCTAACAAGCATGATACAACTTGCCAGTTCAGAATCTGTCACATGTTTCTGATAGGCTAACAATTGGTCTGGAGTTGCATCGTCTCTAGGACGATTGGGAAGAGGCTCTTCAAGCACATATGCGAGCTTTTCAGCCTTGAGAATAATTCTCAAGTTTCTAAGCCAGTCTAAGAAGTTAGGCCCAGTCAATTTGTTTGAATCCAAAATAATGCGCAAATTCAAAGACGTCATGATCAATCGATTAACCTAGAAATACAAAATGAGCATATATGAGAAAGATGATTTAAAATGCATCAATATACATTCATAAATCCCATTTATTTTTCGAATTTCAAAACCCCAAAATCATTTCGGGAGATCGTAGGTCCATCTCCGAATGGGCTGATATCCAACATAGATATGAACAACCTTGGAGAGAGTCCAACAAGCCATTCATAGCTACAATGGTAGGTATTAAGTATACCGATTGCATATCACATATATGCAACTATCACAATGTGCTATCAACTAATTGAATGTTCACACTTACATCGGGTTGTTAACTCATTAACAAGTATGCATCATATACATAGTACCCAACTTCACCTCCCTTCACATCGACCTTGGAGAGAGTCCAACAAGCCGATACTCCAGGTTAAAGCCAACCCATTATTCGAGAAATAGTTTTAATATGGTTAGAGCACATTCAACCAATTAGCTCAGTTTGGAGAGAGTCCAACAACCAAAGCTAACGATTGACCTATTACTCTTACCATATTAGTTTTAAACTATTCCATGGTTTGAACATGTTCAGGTTCGAGTCGGGCTAGGAGAGAGTCCAACAACCCAAACAGGAAATAGAACTCTCGTTCTAACCATATTAATGGAAGATGTAAGCTTTAATATTGAGCAAGGGTTTTTATGTCTCATTCTCTTTGCATGCAAATAACTATTATCTATATGGCATGGTATACATGGCATACATCTACATGTCACGACACGCATGACCTATAATTATGGCATGTACAAGATTTCCTTATATGTCATAACTATTTATGGAAATAAAATATGTTTGAGATTTGATTTCCCAAATCAAATCATAATTAAATTAGGAAACAAATTTCAAAATCTAATCACATATTTTATTTATGGAAAGTGTTGATTAAAGAAAGTCAAATTTAATTTAGGAAATAAATTTCCTAAATTGTCAAAACTATTTATAGAAATAAAATATATTTAAGATTTGATTCCCAAATCAAATCATGATTAAATTAGGAAATAAACTTTCAAATCTAATCAAATATTTTATTTATGGAAAGTGTTAATTTCCATAAATACTTCTAGACTTTCCAAAAGTAAAAGATTTCCATTAATAATTCTAGACTTTCCAAAATTAGAATATTTCCATAAATACTTCTAAACTTCCAAAAGTAAAAAATTTCTATAAATACAATTAAAACTATCACAAAATAATTTTACGATTATGTTGAAACACAACATGGGCTTTGATACCACTGTTGGATTTTCGGCATGGCGGCGAGTGTGTGTTCGAACATGTTTCGTAAACATTTGCACAGGGGAAGAAATAAAAGGAAATAAATCTAATTTATTACAATACACACACCACACGCATGCATAGTACAACATGTGTAGACATAATTGTAGTTTCAAATTTTGTAATAAAAAGAATTTATTCTAGGTATACCTGATGTATCACGTGTAGCGGGAAAGGCATCAACCGGAGCGACTCTCGCTAGAATCGCCTCTATCCGTATCCACGTCGAGTATCGTCGGGATGACTTAACAAAAGCCACGAGCTTCATCTTCTTACGAGTCACTAGCCTTGTGTTGAAGACGATGTGATCGAGAGAAGATCACAATCCGAATCAAAATTCGGATTAAAAAATGAGTCCCCAAAATTCGCTTCTCCGGAGAGGTATTCGTCAACCGTTTGACGAATCCTTCATCCTCCACCTATTAGGATTACCGCAGATCGAATCCCTGGCAAGGTAGCTGCTATTGGAGCTCCAAACACCATCCAAATGATGCTCTGACACGAAGGAAACAAGCTGTCCAGAAAACTGGACAGCTTTGGTGGAGAACTTGCGTCGGCCAAATAATGAAAGCTAGGTGCTCACCTTGTCGCCGAAGACAAGGAAGATCACCGGAGCTCCTTCCGCAGCAGCTAGACCCCGGCAAGTGGGGAGGACAGCTACTGCTAGATGCCAACTAGTGGAGCTTGGGCGGTGGTGGGCGGCGGCAAGAAGTTGGGTGCTGGCAAGAAGAGGAGAAGAGGAAGAGAGGAAAAGATTTTCCAAAAATACCAAAAACCCTTAGGGCTATCCAACCTCTAACCGCGCTTTTATAGAGCGCATGTTTCTTAACTATTAAGAAACCATCTCCTAGCGGTTATTGGTTCATAACCAAAATCCGTTAACCCGCTCCAATAACTTAAGTTAAAATAAACCAAACCACCTTAGTCTATTTTAAGTTAAAACGAACTGAACCAACTTTGGTTCATTCATTTAAAACAAACAAAACCCCTTTGGTTTATTCTTCACCATTGGATTAGAACCAAACCATTTTGGTTCATCCATCATGTCTTCATAAGACACGGTCCATCAACGCTTCCATTGCGATTGAAACGATTTCATGCTCGATTCTTGTTTGGTCCAACCAAACCTAGTTTCTATCGGTATGAGAATCTCATTCTCAAGCTCATTTTAAATCCTTCAGATTACGCTCCTTGTGCGTGTAACCAAATAGGTTCTCGGTTTATCTTGGCCATCTATAATTAACAATTAATTATAGAATGATCATGAGTGACATCTAGTAGTACATCATGATCCCTAATTAACCGAAAAGATCAACGGTTGATCCAGAATTATTTCTAAAACTCTTCAGCAGCTACAATGAATCGTGCCCCAATCCTTTCACTCATCTTATACCCACTTGGTTCAAGACATGGTTTATAGTGTCAGTCCCCACTAGGTTGACTCCGTTACACCTAGCCCAAGTATCATTTCCTTATCCTATGTATTCTAGTTACTGCATATGTATCCAAGAGTATCTTACTCTAAACATGTAATGCTTTGGCCAAAGACTCTAGTTACAATCCGACGAGAGGCCATGGGTATACATCTCCTCGCAAGGAGTGGTGAATTCTTTATAGGCTATTCAAACACCTTCGATCACATCGACTTATACCCAATCATCCAGGGTCCACATTTCCTCAGAGATGCTTGCTTGAGATGGCAAAACTTAAGTCTTCATGACCAAGATGACTTGAATACCGCAAGTCAAAGGAACATCGCACTTAAGCTATAGTAAGAACTTCATTGACATATCTATATAGGCATAGAACCATATAAAGTCTTACAGTTGGTCACTCCAATGAACTAGTTACCATAACTAGCATTCACAATTAACTCTGAACATCACAATGTTTTCAGCCAGTGAGAATCAACTGCTTGGATACACTTAAGCACTATACCTTGTGCTAGTCTCGACAAAATTGATGGTGTCCAAATCCATCAATTCATCGACTAGGGATAATTTTGATACATCATAATGACACATGTAAAGATACTCACTTATTATGATCCAATCATAAATTTTCTCATGATGTGATTCGCATCGTGGACATTCAGTAAATGAGTTTAAGATCTAATCAAATACATAAAAACATGTATAATCAAATAGTGAATCTTCATTTATCATATAAATGGTTCAAACATAAGGCGATTGCCTTAGGACATCTCTCATATATTACTAAAAATATTTTGTTCACCCAGGTCTCACGGGGTCGTGGTAGCGAGGTGTGCAGGCAATGACCATGCATATGCATCAACGTGGAGGCGCATATTTATGTTTGATGCATATTGCATATGATTGTGATATGTTGCATAGGATTGGGCTATGATTTTTGCATATGTTTGTACATCTTCATACATACCATTTGCATGTTCTATACTGTGGTATGTGGAGTTCTTGGGTATGAGTTGGATCAGGTTGTTATGTGCATTTGATTAACATTATGATTCTGCATTAGATAGACAAGGTTGGTTTCTACATTTCATTATATGTTATTCATATGATTATGTATTAATCACGAGTGTGATATTGTTCATGTATGTTATTCGTATGTATTATGTTGTGTATACTTGTCAGGTCATTATGAGTTGTGTTATTGCAGACCTTCAGGTATGTCAGTACATTACATTTCATCTGGTGGATCAAGTTGATATATGCATTTATTATTCTTATACTGATCGTTAGTTGTTTTACCTTTAAGATTGTATACTTGTTTATCTCTATATGTTTATATAGTTCATGCACAATCTTTCCTATACCATTGAGTCTTATACTCACCACCATAGACCTTGGATTTTACTGTCACCCAGGTAGCAGGTAGAAGATTCCTTGGGTGCTCAGAGCTCCGCCAGCCGATCCCATATCACATCAAGAATTTTGATTTTATTCTGTATTCGTTTCATATTATTTTGGATTGTATGTTTTGAATATTATTCTATATTGTTTCCGCATTTTGGTTATGGTTGTGGTATTGATTTCTAATATATTTTTCGATTATGGTTGTATCAAAATCACACTGGTGCATATTTGTGCGTCTTTGTTTTTTTATTATCTATCAGTTTTATTATATTATGATATATGGTTTATGGATGTCGACAACTATGTGGTCTTTGTTGGGTTGATTTCATTGATTTGTGAGGGGAAACTTCGCTTCCCACTTCACCTCGGTTGTTTGTTCATGGCGATCCCATCGATGTCCCCCGATTAAAAAAATTTAATCCTAGACAAAAGGGATTGCCCAAACAACCAAGTCATCGTCGTGCTATTCATTTAGAGAGGTCATTTGAACAAACTTGTTGTTCAAGCGACCAACCTCTATTCTACGAGTAGCCGTGGAATAGACGATGTCCGGATCGCCAGCTTTCGTGTTTATGTTTAGGGGTCCAAGTTATATTTGCCACAAAATAGAATATATCATGCTTATATAATTGAAAAACAATTACAAACATGTTACAAAAGAGAATAGAGAATCGATATACCTCTCGATCTTCTAATGTATGACCTTCCTCCTTTTGGACGTCGTGTGGGCGACGATCTACCAAACGTTGAAGCTCCTAGATCTCCAATCTTCCTTCCTTGCTCATTCCGAGCAAGAGGAAGAATAGAAACAAAGTTCCTTTTCTTCTTTCAACCAACCACCAACATCAAATGTTGGAGCTTGCCGCCGACCAAGAAGGAAGAAGAGATTAAGGTGGAAACCGACCAAGACACCAAAGGAAAGACCTAAATCTTGTTTCCACCAGCCAAGGAGAAGGAGAAGAGGGAGTTTGGATGCCGACCAAGGGCTGGAAGGGCTTCAATGGGCACCAGCAGCTTGAGGAAGAAGAAGATAAGGAAGTTGTTTCCTTATTTGGTGCCGCAAATGCACCAAACCCTAACCCTTGCTTCTTGCCGCCAACTCCAAAACCCTAGCTCCTCTTAAACTGTTCTCCACGCCAACTCTAAGTCTCCTTTTATAGAGTTTAGGGATAAGACTTGGTTTAATCTCCACCATTGGTTCAAGGGATTTAATCTCAACCGTCGGATATAGAGATTTAATCTCAACCGTCGGATCTTAGAGATTTAATCTCTACCTTTGGATCTAGAGTTTTATTTCTATCCATTGGATCTAAGCTTCATGAGGTTTTAATAGGCTACATTAGGGACCATGAGGAGGAGTTGGATCTTGGCCACCCATGGATCAAGCCGACATAAAGTCCAATTCATTAATGATAATTCAATCCACTAAAGGATTATCATTGATCTATCTCACCGACCCCCATAAGATAATATGGGCTCTATATATTATATGTACATTTTCTTCCCGTGTTTAAGGTCTCGAATGTCCATCGATTATTTAATTTACTGACCATTAATTAATCAACATCTAACTCCATGAGTAGTACCACTAAACCTTTCCATCATGCCGGACCAAGTCCACCTGCAGGGTTTACATGATGAACCTTATGAGCTCCTCAAGGGGACATCATCATCCTAATATATAGGACACAGTTCCTCCTATAATCAAGTGCACACCATATAAATAATATCATATCCCAACTTACCGAGCCTATCGATTTGTCCAAAGTCCCAACTTACCGAACCTCTAAGTCGGTCCTGCTCAATACACACAAAGTGCACTAGTGTGATTCTATGGTCAAGACAATCCAATACCAAATCACACTACAACCATGCCAATAGTTTGTCCAAAGTCATCTCGGTTGTGAGCCTTTACTTATACTTTACAAGGAGTCGATAACATGATCTCCCGTGTGACACCACACACCATGTTATCTACAATGTAATGTATTAGACAATATGCATAGCCATAAAAATATACAAATAATGATCATGTGATTCATATTTCAAAATAAAGATGTTCATACAAAAGGTAGACTTTTCAGTATACATCCTAACAATCTCCCACTTATACTATAATACTATGTTGTCCTCAAACTGCCATACATCTGATCCCCATTCCCTCCACATGCCTATCAAAAGCTCTCGCCGGAAGGGCCTTAGTGAAAGGATCTGCCAGGTTATCCTATTATGCAATCTTGGCCACAACAACTTCTCCTCTCTTTACGATTTCTCGTATCAGGTGGTACTTGTGCTCTATGTGTTTACTAGCCTTATGGGCTCGTGGTTCCTTCGAGTTTGCAACTGCACCACTATTTTCACAATAAATTATGATAGTTCTGGGCAAACCAAGAATCAAATCCAAGTACATCAGGAAGTTCCTGAGTCACACAACTTCTTTGGCCGCCTTAGAGGCTTCCACATACTCAGCTTCCATGGTGGAGTCCGCCACGCATTTCTACTTGACACTCCTCCATACAATGGCTCCACCTTCCAAAGTAAACACAAAACCTGAGGTAGACTTACTGTTATCCCTATCAGATTGGAAGTCGAAATCCATGTAACCCACAGTGAGTAATTGGTCTGCCTGGCAAACCAGCATAAAATCCCTAGTCCTTCTCAGGTACTTCAATATATGCTTTACTGCAGTCTAATGTCCCTGTCCTAGATTACTCTGATATCTGCTGACCATGCCTACGGCAAAGCAGATATCTGGTCTCGTACATAACATCGCATACATGAGGCTTCCTACTGCCGAAGCATTAGGAACTGCCTTCATCTCCTCTATCTCCTCAGATGTTTTAGGACACATCTCCTTAGACAAAGGAACTCCATGCTTGAAAGGTAGAAAACCCTTCTTGGAGTTCTGCATGCTAAAACGATCCATAATTGTGTCTATGTATGAAGCTTGGGATAAGCACAACATCCTTTTCCTATGATCCCTTATACCCTTGATCCCAAGGATGTGTCCCACTTCTCCCAAGTCCTTCATATCAAACTGTTTGGACAACCATACCTTTATGCCCGATAACACCTTAATATTGTTGTCAATCAACAAGATGTCATCTGCGTATAGTACAAGAAATACAACTATGTTTCTGTCACATCTCTTGTATACACAAGACTCATCTTGACTTTGAATAAATCCATAAGACTGGATTACCTCATCAAATTGGATGTTCCAAGACCGATTAAGCTTGCTTCAATCCATAAATGGACCGATTATGCTTACATACAAGATGCTCTTTGCCCTTTGCAATGAATCCCTCTGGTTGCTTCATATAGATGTCTTCCTCAAGACTTCCATTCAGGAAAGGTGTCTTGACATCCATCTGCCACACCTCATAATCCATATGAGCTGCTATGCATAAGAGAATCCGGATAGACTTAAGCATGGCTACTGGCGAAAAGGTCTCCTCATAATCGATACCCTCTTTCTGAGTATACCCCTTCGCAACAAGCCTCGCTTTAAAGGTCTCAACCTTCCCATCTATTCCTCTCTTTATTTTGTAGATCCACTTGCATCCAATGGTTTTTACACCATCGGGTGGTTCCACTAGCTCTCAAACCTAATTTGAATCCATAGATTGAATCTCAGTATTCATTGCACTTTGCCAAGATGCTGCATCTATATCTTGGATTGCCTCGTCATATGTCTAGGGATCATGTTCATATTCGCAAGGGACCAAATCAGAATATTCTCCCAAGAACATGAATCTATCAGACTGTCTAACAACCCTCCCACTACGATGAGGTATCTCCTGTGTATCCTCTGTGACACGCGGTGCAGTGACTTATGGTATATCCTCTTGTACCAGTGGTACTGAAGAAGTGACTTCCCCTTTTAATTCTTCCAGAATAATTTTACTCTTGGGCTTGTGGCTCATCACATAGTCTTCCTCTAGAAATCTGGCATTCGTGCTAATGATCACCCTATGATCTCTAAGACTATAAAACAAACCACCCTTCGTTCCTCTAGGAAAGCCAACGAACATGCATACTTCTATATGAGGTTTCAACTTACCAGCATCTGCCTTCAGCACATGTGTTGGACTCCCTATATCTGAATATGTCGTAGACTAGGTTTTCACCCATTCCACAACTCTATGGGAGTAGAAGGCACTAATTTAGATGGAACCAAGTTTAGAATATACACCGCCGTATCTAGAGCATATCCCTAGAACAAATTTGGCAACTCAGAATAACTCATCATCGATCTAACCATCTCCATAAGAGTCCTATTCCTTCGCTCTGCTACACCATTCTGCTGGGGTGTGCCAGGTGCAGACAATTGGGATTGAATCCCAACCTCTGATAAGTAGTTCCTAAACTCTCCCAAGAGGTACTAACCACCACGATCAGATCGTGTTAGTAATATATGAGAGATGTCCTAAGGCAATCGCCTTATGTATGAACCATTTATATGATAAATGAAGATTGACTATTTGAGTATACATGTTTTCATGTATTTGATTGGATCTTAAACTCATTTACTGAATGTCCACGATACGATTCACAGCATGAGAGAATTTGTGATTGGATCACAACTAGTGAGTATCTCTACATGTGTAATTGTGATGTATCGGAATTATCCCTAGTCGATGAATTGATGGATTTGGACATCATCAATTCTGTCGAGACTAGCACAAGGTATACTCCTTGGTGTATCCAAGCAGCTGATTCTCACTGGCTGGAGACATTGTGATGTCCGGAGTTGATCGTGGATGCTAGTTATGGTAACTAGTTCATTGGAGTGACCAGCCGTAAGACTTCATATGGTTCTCTACATATATAGATATGTCAATGAAGTTCTTACTGTAGCTTAAGTGCGATGTTCCTTTGACTTGAGGTATTCAAGTCATCTTGATCATGGAAACTTATGCTTTGACATCTTAAGCAAGCATCTCTAAGGAGATGTGGACCCGGGATGATTGGGTATAAGTCGAAGTGATCGAAGGTGTTTGAATAACCTATAAAGGATTAACCACTCCTTGCAAGGAGATGTATACCCATGGCCTCTCGTTGGATTGTTACTCAAGTCTTTGGCCAAAGCATTACATGTTTAGAGTAAGGTACTCTTCGATACATGTGCAGTAACTAGAATCCGTAGGACGAGAAAATGATACTTGGGCTAGGTGTGACGTAGTCAGCCTAGTGGGGACTGACACAATAGACCATGTCCTGAACCAAGTGGGTATAAGATGAGTGAAGGGAATGGGGCACGATTCATTCGAGCTGCTGAAGGGTTTTAGAAATAGTTCTGGATCAACCGTTGATCTTTTCGGTTAATTGGGGATCATGATGTACTACTAGGTGCCACTCATGATCGTTCTATAATTAATGGTTAATTATAGACTGCCAACATAAACCAAGAACCTATTTGGTCACACGCACAACGAGCATAATCCGAAGGATTTAAAATGAGCTAGAGAATGAGATTCTCAGACCGAGAGAAACTAGGTTTGGTTAGACCAAATATGGAGCGAGCATGAAATCGTTTCAGTCGCAATGGAAGCGTGGATGGGCCATGTCTTATGAAGACATAATGGATGAACCAAAATGGTTTGGTTCTAATCCAATAGAGGAGAATAAACCAAAGGGTTTGGTTTATTTTAAACGAATGAACCAAAAGTTGGTTCGGTTCGTTTTAACTTAAAATAAACCATCATGGTTTGGTTTATTTTAACTTAAATTAATGGAGCGGGTTAACGGGCCTTATGGTTATGATCCAATAACCATTAAGAGAATTAGTTCTCTATAAAAGAGGGCTTAAGGTGGTGTTAAGCCCTAATCCAAAAAGCCCTAACCTAGTTGCCGCCCACCTCCTCTCCCTTGTGCCGCCATCCAACTTGTTGCCGACGTCCAAGCTTCTGCCGGTGATCCTCCGGCAACTCTTCGGTGATCTCCTTTGGCTTCGGGATCAAGGTGAGCTGCATCTTACCCTTTTTGGCCGACGCCTACTCCTCCACCAAAGCTGTCCAGTTTTCTGGAAAGCTTTTTTTCTTCTCGTCGGAGCGTCATTTGGACGACGTTTGGAGCTCCGACAGTGCCTTATTTACCGGGGATTCGATCTCCGGTAATCCTCAGAGGTGGAGGACGAAGGATTCGTCAAACGGTTGACGAATACCTCTCCGGAGAAGCGAGTTTTGAGGACTCGGCTTTGGATCCGAATTTGGATTCGGATCGTGATCCTCTCTCGATCACGTCGTCTTCAACACGAGGCTAGTAACCCGTACGAAGACGAAGCTCGTGACTTTGTGAAATCATCCCGAAGATACTCGGCGTGGATACGGATAGAGACGATTCTAGCGAGGATCGTTCCGGTTGATGCCGTTCCCGCTACACATGATATGAAAGGTATACGTAGTTAAATTTCCTTTTATTACAAAATTTAAATTTACGGTTATGTCTGCACATGTTGTACTATGCATGCGTGTGATGTGTGTGTTGTAATAAATGTAGATTTATTATTTTTATTTCTTCCGTTGTGCACATGTTTACGAAACATATTCGAACACACACTCGCCGCGGTGCCGGAAACCCAACAGTGGTATCAGAGCCCAGGTTGTGTTTCGACATAATCGTAAAATGGTTTTGCGATAGTCATAATGATATTTCTGGAAATTTTCTACTTTTGGAAAGTTAGAAGTATTTATGGAAATTTTTCAATTTTGGAAAGTCTAGAAGTATTTATGGAAATCTTCCACTTTTGGAAAGTTGGAAGTATTTATGGAAATTGATATTTTCCATAAATAAAATATTTGATTAGATTTTGGAAATTTGTTTCTTAATTTAATCATGATTTGATTTGGGAAATTAAATCGTAAAATATTTTATTTCCATAAGTAGTTTTGATGATTTAGGAAATTAGTTTCCTAAATTGACTTTCCTTAATCAACTATTTACATAAATAAAATATGTGATTAGATTTGAAATTTGTTTCCTAATTTAATCATGATTTGATTTGGAGAATAAAATCTTAAACATATTTTATTTCCATAAATAGTTATGACATATAAGGAAATTATATACATGACATAATTGTATGCCATGTAATTGCATTAGATGCATATCATTATGTCATGCGTGTCGTGACATGTAGATGTATGCCATGTATGTCATGCCATGTAGATAATAGTTATTTGCATGCAAAGAGGATGAGACATAAAACCCTTAATCAATATTAAAGCCTACACCTTCCATTAATATGGTTAGAACTAGAGTTTCGTTTCTTGTTTGGGTTGTTGGACTCTCTCCAAGCCCGGCTCGAATCCGAACATGTTCAAACCATAGAATAGTTTAATACTAATATGGTAAGAGTCAGAGGTCAATCGTTAGCTTTGGTTGTTGGACTCTCTCCAAGCCGGGCTAATTGGTTGAATGCGCTCTAACCATATTAAAACTATTTCTCGATTAATGGGTTGGCTTTAACCTGGAGCATCGGCTTGTTGGACTCTCTCCAAGATCGATGTAAAGGGAGGTGAAGTTGGGTGCTATGCATATGATGCATACTTGTTAATGTATTAACAACCCGATGTATGTGTGAACATTCAATAAGTTGATAGCACATTGTGATAGTTGCATATACGTGATATGCAATCGGTATTGTTGATACCTATCGTCGTAGTTATGAATGGCTTGTTGGACTCTCTCCAAGGTTGTTCATATCTATGATGGATATCAGCCCATTCGGAGATGGACCTATGATCTCCCGAAGTGATTTTGGGGTTTTTGAAATTCAAAAAATTAATGGGATTTATAAATGTATATTGATGTATTTTAAAATCATTTTCTCATATATGCTCGTTTTGTATTTCTAGGTCAATCGATTGACCATGACGTCTTTGAATTTGCGCACTATTTTGGATTCAAACAAATTGACTGGGCCTAACTTCGGATCGCTTAGAAACTCGAGAATTGTTCTCAAGGCGAAAAGCTTGCATATGTCCTCAAGAGCCTCTTCCCATCTTCTAAGGACGATGCAACCTGCATCAAATGTTGGTCTATCGTAAAGCATGTGGCGATTCTCGAGCCGGGCGAGTTGCATCATGCTAGCGGCCGATGGTACCGAGCCGCAAAGCAAAGATGAGCATATGGATGCTAATACTATGGTCTTCCATCTTCATGAGTTGTTCGATGAGCAAGCGAGATCCGAAAGGTTCGAGATCTCTAGGCTCCTATTCACCACGAAGATGCAAGAAGGTTCGTCTGTAGTGCAGTTTGTGCTAAAGATGAATGGGTACATCGAGCGGCTAGCTACCCTCGAGTTTGTGATGGATCATGAATTAAGTATTGACTTAATTCTGCATTGTTTTCCCAAGAGTTTCTCACAATTCGTGATGAACTATCGAATGAACAAATTGGAATCCACTATTCCTGAGCTCCTCAATATGCTGAAGACTGTGGAGCCTTCTGTGAAGCATGAGGAGAAGGTGGTTCTGTTAGTTGATTCCTCAAAGGAAGGTTCTAAGAGGAAGGCAAAAGAACAAAAGAAAGGGAAGAACAAGAAGGCAAAGAAGGCAAAACCAGCACAAAAGGGCACTTGCCATCATTGTGGCAAGGAAGGCCACTGGCGAAGAAACTGCAAGATTTATCTTGAGTCCATGAAGAAGAAGAAAGCATCTGATGCCCCATCCTCTTCAGGTATCTTCGTTATTGATTGTCATTCTATTTCCTTAGACACTTGGGTATTGGATACTGGGTGTGGCTCACATATATATAATGACATACATGGGCTAAGGAATAGAAGAAGACTCATCAGAGGGGAGTCAAATTTGTGAGTTGGCAATGGAGCAAAGGTTGCTGCGGTCGCCATCGGAACTTATTTGCTGAAGCTCCCTAGTGGACTAGTCTTGGAACTGGACAATTGCTATTATGTTCCTTCTCTAATAAAGAACATTATTTCTATTTCCCGTTTAAATAGAAATGGTTTCCATTTGATGTTTAGTAACAATTGTTGTTATATAACTTTGAATGGCATTTTTATGGAACCGAACTTCGAGTAATGGCATTTATACGCTTGGACGATCCAAAGGACATTTTCAATATCGGGCGAGCAACACGAGTGCTCGAAAGGATAATCAATTAGACTTATATGTGGCATTGTCGTTTTGGCCATATAAGCAAGAAACGCATGTCCGAATTACACCGATGTGGAATTCGAATCGCTTGAATTGGATTCATACGATACATGAATCATGCTTAAAAGGCAAGATGACTAAGTTACCTTTACCGAAAAGGTGAACGAGTGGGAGAGTTACTAGGTCTAATACATACTGATGTATGTGGACCTATGTCAACTCAAGCATTAGGAGGCTATAGCTACTTCATTACCTTCACCGATGATCACTCACAGTTGGGGTATGTGTTCTTGATGAAACACAAGTCCAAGCCTTTGAAAGGTTCAAAGAATTCAGAAATGAAGTAGAGAAACAACATGACAAGAGTATTAAAATACTGATCGATCGAGGTGGTGAATACTTAAGTCAAGAGTTTCTTGATTATCTAAGAGACAATACATATTGTCTCAATGGACTCGCCATATACACCACAACATAATGGTGTATCCGAGAGGCGAATCGACTTGTTGGACATGGTCAGTCAATGATGAATCATGCAATCTTCCCAAGTCCTTTGGGGTTATGCACTTCGCATACCGCTTACTTGTTAAATGTAATGCCTAACTAAGGTAGTCTCTACTACTCCATATGAGATATGGAATAGTAAGAAACCTCATGTATCTTACTTGAAGATATGGGGTTGTCCTCGCTTATGTGAAGCTGATCAGACGTATAAATTGGATGCTAAGTCTGATAAATGTCTATTTATTGGATACCCTAAGGAAACAAGGGGTTACAAATTCTATCATCCTGTGGAACAAAAGGTGTTTGTTTCAAGGCATGCTGTGTTTCTAGAGAAAGAGTTTCTCTTACAAGAAAATAGTGGGAGTGTCGTCGAGCTTGAGGAGGCTCGAGAGACTCAAATAGACATTGATGAGATACCTGGTGAAGCACAACAACCGACAACTCATAGTGATGAGCAATCGGCTGGACCTATTGTAACACAACATCTTCGTAGATCTGGTAGAACACGCAACATTCCTGAGATATATGGATTTCTCGTAAGTAAATCGAACGACGTGTTACTCATTGATGATGAGGAGCCTACCAGTTATGAAGAAGTGCTGACAAGTTCAGAAAGGGATAAGTGGCTTGGTGCCATGAAGTTGGAAATGGATTCCATGTATGAAAACCAAGTTTGGAACTTGGTTGACCCACCAGAAGGCATAAAGGCTATAGGGTGCAAGTGGGTTTTCAAGAAGAAAACCGACATGGATGGTAATGTGATTACCTATAAAGCTAAATTAGTGGCGAAAGGATATCGTCAAAAACAAGGTGTTGATTATGACGAAACCTATTCGCCTATAGCTATGTTTAAATCCATTCGGATGCTCCTGGCCATAGCGTCTCATTATGATTATGAGACATGGCAGATGGGTATGAAAACAGCTTTCCTTAATGGAAATCTGCTCGAGGACGTGTATATGATACAGCCTGAGGGTTTCACATCGGTTGATAAAACCAAGGTATGCAAATTGCGACGGTCCATATATGGATTGAAGCAAGCATCCAGGAGCTGGAATATCCGTTTTGATGAGACGATCAAAAAGTTTGATTTCTCACAAAATCCAGACGAACCTTGTGTGTACAAGAAGGTTAGTGGGAGTGCAGTCGTGTTCCTAGTATTGTATGTCGATGACATATTACTTATAGGAAACGATGTTTCAATCTTACAGTTAGTTAAGGTTTGGTTATCCAAGACATTGTTCATGAAAGACCTGGGAGAAGCAACCTACATCCTCGGGATTAAGATCTATAGAGATAGATCGAAATGGTTGCTTGGTCTTTTGCAGTCTACATATATAGACCGAGTGATAAAGAGGTTTATCATGTCAGAATCCAAGAATGGTTTCCTACCCATCAGGCATGGGGTACACCTTTCGAAGTCTATGTGTCCGCGCACAGAAAACGAGAGGATTTGCATGAGTAAGATTCCCTATGCATCCGCAATAGGATCTATCATGTATGCTATGTTATGTACGAGGCCCGATGTATCGTATGCTCTGAGTGTCACGAGCAGATACCAGTCTAATCCAGGAATGGATCATTGGGTAGCTGTTAAGATGATCCTTAAGTACTTAAGAAGAACTAAGGATGTGTTCCTAATATATGGAGAAGGGGACATGGTGATACGCGGGTATACGAATGTACTTCCCGAGACAAGGATGATTCCGTGTCTCACCGATACATGTTCACTCCCGAATGGGGCGCAGTGAGTTGGAAAAGTTCCAAACAAGACACTGTAGCAGATTCTACCACTTAGGCAGAATACATTGCAGCTTCGGAAGCAACAAAGGAAGCGGTTTGGATCAAGATGTTCGTTTATGAACTTGGTGTGATTCCAGCCATTGTTGAAGCAATACCGGTCTACTGTGACAACAATGGAGCAATTGCACAGGCGAAAGAGCCAAGGTCTCATCAACGATCCAAACATGTGCTTTGCCACTATCATCTTATCAGAGAGATCATCAGTAGGAATGAAAAACAAATTGAGAAAATTCCCACTAAAAGGAACTTAGCGGATCCTTTGACTAAAGCATTACCTCAAAGTAAGTTTGAGGGTCATGTTAGAGCTTATGGTATTGGATACCGTAGCGATTGGCATTAGGCCAAGTGGGAGTCTGTTAGTAATATATGAGAGATGTCCTAAGGCAATCGCCTTATGTATGAACCATTTATATGATAAATGAAGATTCACTATTTGAGTATACATGTTTTCATGTATTTGATTGGATCTTAAACTCATTTACTGAATGTCCACGATACGATTCACAGCATGAGAGAATTTGTGATTGGATCACAACTAGTGATTATCTCTACATGTGTAATTGTGATGTATCGAAATTATCCCTAGTCGATGAATTGATGGATTTAGACACCATCAATTCTGTCGAGACTAGCACGAGGTATACTCCTTGGTGTATCCAAGCAGCTGATTCTCACTGGCTGTAGACATTGTGATGTCCGGAGTTGATCGTGGATGCTAGTTATGGTAACTAGTTCATTGGACTGACCAACCGTAAGACTTCATATGGTTCTCTACATATATAGATATGTCAATGAAGTTCTTACTGTAGCTTAAGTGCGATGTTCCTTTGACTTGCGGTATTCAAGTCATCTTGATCATGGAGACTTATGCTTTGACATCTTAAGCAAGCATCTCTAAGGAGATGTGGACCCGGGATGATTGGGTATAAGTCGAAGTGATCGAAGGTGTTTGAATAGCCTATAAAGGATTCACCACTCCTTGCAAGGAGATGTATACCCATGGCCTCTCGTCGGATTGTTACTAAAGTCTTTGGCCAAAGCATTACATGTTTAGAGTAAGGTACTCTTCGATACATGTGCAGTAACTAGAATCTGTAGGACGGGGAAATGATACTTGAGCTAGGTGTGACGTAGTCAGCCTAGTGGGGACTGACACTATATACCATGTCCTGAACCAAGTGGGTATAAGATGAGTGAAGGAAATGGGGCACGATTCATTCGATCTGCTGAAGGGTTTTAGAAATAGTTCTGGATCAACCGTTGATCTTTTCGGTTAATTGGGGATCATGATGTACTACTAGGTACCACTTATGATCGTTCTATAATTAATGGTTAATTATAGACAGTCAACATAAATCGAGAACCTATTTGGTCACACGGACAACGAGCATAATCCGAAGGATTTAAAACGAGCTAGAGAATGAGATTCTCAGACCGAGAGAAACTAGGTTTGGTTAGACCAAACATGGAGCGAGCATGAAATCGTTTCAATCGCAATGGAAGCGTGGATGGGCCGTGTCTTATGAAGACATAATGGATGAACCAAAATGGTTTTGTTCTAATCCAATGGAGGAGAATAAACCAAAGGGTTTGGTTTATTTTAAACGAATGAACCAAAAGTTGGTTCGGTTCGTTTTAACTTAAAATAAACCATCATGGTTTGGTTTATTTTAAATTAAATTAATGGAGCGGGTTAACGGGCCTTATGGTTATGATCCAATAACCATTATGAGAATTAGTTCTCTATAAAAGAGGGCTTAAGGTGGTGTTAAGCCCTAATCCAAAAAGCCCTAACCTAGTTGCCGCCCACCTCCTCTCCTTGGTGAATTCGGCGCCAACACCCTTGTACCGCCGCCCAACCACTTGTGCCGTCGTCCAACTTGTTGTCGGCGTCCAAGCTTCAGCCGGTGATCCTCCGGCAACTCTCCGGTGATCTCCTTTGGGTTCGGCATCAAGGTGAGCTTCATCTTACCCTTTTTGGCCGACGCCTACTCCTCCACCAAAGCTGTCCAGTTTTCTGTACAGCTTGTTTTCTTCTCGTCGGAGTGTCGTTTGGATGACGTTTGGAGCTCCAACAGTGCCTTACTTACCGGGGATTCGATCTCAGGTTATCCTCAGAGGTTGAGGATGAAGGATTCGTCAAACGGTTGATGAATACCTCTCCGGAGAAGCGAATTTTGAGGACTCGTCTTTGGATCCGAATTTGGATTCGGATCGTGATCCTCTCTCGATCACGTCGTCTTCAACACGAGGCTAGTAACCCATACGAAGACGAAGCTCGTGACTTTGTGAAGTCATCCCAAAGATACTCGGCGTGGATATGGATAGAGACGATTCTAGCGAGTATCATTCCGGTTGATGTCATTCCCGCTACACGTGATACGAAAGGTATACGTAGTTAAATTTCCTTTTATTGCAAAATTTAAATTTATGGTTATGTCTACACATATTGTACTATGCATGCGTGTGATGTGTGTGTTGTAATAAATGTAGATTTATTATTTTTTATTTCTTCCGCGGTGCACATGTTTACGAAACATGTTCGAACACACACTCGCCGCGGTGCCGGAAACCCAACAGATCGTAGCGTCTTGATACTTTTACCTTGATGTTTCTCCACATCAACCTTGAATTCTTTGAACTTGTCAAAGCATTCAGACCTGCGGCGCATCAAGTAAACGTATTTATATCTTGAGTAATCATCTATAAAAGAGACGAAATACTCAAAACCACCTCTAGCCTAGATAGACATAGGACCACAAAAATCAGAATGAACCAATTCTAACACATCTTCGGATATATACCCCTTGGCCTTAAAAGGCCTCTTGGTCATTTTACCCTCCAAGCAAGATTAGCAGGTTGGGAAATCTTCCACCACTAATGAACCCAAAGGTCCATCAGCTATCAACCTTTGAATTCTGCTTAGGTTAATATGACCAAGCCTAAGATGGCAAAGATATGTTTGGTTCATCTTCGAAGGTTCTTTTCTCTTATTGGAATTAGAAGATGAGTTATTAACTTCTATTTGCATCGTGGGAGGTTTTGGTTCAAGTGTGTATAAATTTCCTATCAATGCACCTGAACAGATAATGTTCTTATTCCTTTTTATAACAACTCTGTCATTAAAAGAAATAGAATATCCATCCATAAACAATTTAGATACCGAAATTAAATTTTTTCTGAATAAAGGTATATAAAGACAATTCTTAAGAACCAAAAGTTTATTTTTCTCAAAAGATAAATGAACATCTCCCACTGCAATAGCCGCCACCTTCATGGGATTGCCCAAGTAAACGGTAATCTCTCCCTCAGCTTGTCGTCGGGTTTCCTGGAACCCCTGCAAAGTATTGCAGACATGATCAGAGGCTCCCGTATCTACACACCAGGTGTTGGTAGATAACACCGCTAAACATGTTTCAATGACTAGACCAAAGGATATTCCTTTGTTCTGCTTGCGGTTGGGGCAGTCCTTCTTCCAATGTCCATTCTGCTTGCAAGTGATGTACTTGCCTTTCGGCTTCTTCACTCCTCCCTGAGATCCTCCCACCACCTTTGCTCCACCTTGTTTCTTCTTCTTCTTGCCTTTCAGCCTAGAAGTAGAAACCTTCTGAGCAACCATGGCCTTAGCCTAAGCAAGCCTTTCTATCGACTGGAGAATCATATCGACCTGGGTTTCCCCATCGATCTCAGCTCCAAGGACTTCCAGCTCATTTGTAGGCTTTGGAGGACACTCTTCAAAGAGTACATACTTGTACTCCTTAGCAGTTAAGACAATATCTAGATTCTTTTCCAATCAACATTATTTGGGTACAGTAATTTTATTTTCCTTTAGTATTATAGCAAGTGGACTGAAAGTCATTTTTGAAAATCCTAAGAATCACATAGATCATTACTTTAGATTTCAAAAAATCATTGATTCCTCAAACAATAAAATTTTAAAATCAATCAACACCTCAAAACAATGAGAATATCGTATGCCACGATAGTGTGGACGTATACGAATTCTACATTTGTAAGAGGAGGTTTTACCCATTAATTTTACTATCTTGTCAACCTAACTTTTTGACAAGTAAAATTAATAGTTGGTTTCTCTTCGGCCCTACAAATAAAAGCAGTGACTCTGATAGGGAGGATACTTATATTTGTATCTAAGTGTTCACCATTACTTGGTACCAAGGTAATCATCTCGGGTTATGTGCCTTACGATGGGAAAGTACACACGCTCCTTAATAATTTCTTATAACCATATTTAACCTTGTGATTCGCAAACAAACTCATCCGATGGGGAGGAAGGCACTCAGAGCTGACGCGCAAGTTTGTTTGCATCACATGTCAAATTGTAATGGAGGTCGTGGGAATTTATAAAAATATCCCTCTCCCACTTACTAATTTGAAAATGAGAAATTTTCTAGCCTACAACATGCATATCAAACAATAAGAAATAAATATGAAATATAAATTATTTTCCAACTATTATGGCTTTTGTCTTCAATATGTCTCCCGTTACATCGCCTTCTCGTCCGCTCCTCCTTCGCCATGTACGAGCCATCCGGAGATCCGAGCCGAGACTAAAATCTATTTTAATTTACATCCATCGATCCTATACTCCACGAGGGAGTGTATATGAAATCTAGATCGAAAGTAAACTAAAATAAAAAGAGTGGCTAAACAATGTCGTATCTAATTTATAAAAAAATTAAATACTAGTTTCGTCAACCCCGAGGATTCAACAAAATAAACATTTACACACATACGATCACATACACACATATGGCCATAATAGTCGGATCTTATGTCTGCAACCAAAGAGTTAACCTACGCATATCCTACTATTATCCAACACATATAATATATGAAAAGTGCATAAAAATTAACCGAATCCTAAACACACAAAACCGAAAACCTTGGCTCTGATACCAATTGTTGGGTTGATTTCATTGATCCGTGAGGGGAAACTTCGCCTCCCACTTCACCTCGGTCGTTTGTTCATGGAGATCCCATCGATGTCCCCAGATTAAAAAAATTTAATCCTAGATAAAAGGGATTTCCCAAACAACCAAGTCATCGTCGTGTTATTCGTTTAGAGAGGTCATTTGAACAAACTTGTTGTTCAAGCGACCAACCTCTATTCTACGAGTAGCCGCGGAATAGATGATGTCTAGATCGCCGGCTTTCATGTTTATGTTCGGGATCCAAGTATTATTTATCCACAAATAGAATATATCATGCTCATAATTGAAAAACAAAAACAAACATGTTACAAAAGAGAATAGAGAATCGATATACCTCTCGATCTTCTAATGTATGACCTTCCTCCTTTTGGACGTCGTGACAATCTACCAAAAGTTGAAGCTCCTAGATCGCCAATCTTCCTTCCTTGCTCGTTCCGAGCATAAGGAAGAATAGAAACAAAGCTCCTTTCCTTCTTTCAACCAACCACCAACATCCAATGTTGGAGCTTGCCGCTGGCCAAGAAGGAAGAAGAGATTAAGGTGGAAACCGACCAAGACACCAAGGGAAAGCCCTAAATCTTGTTTCCACCAGCAAAGGAGAAGGAGAAGAAAGAGTTTGGATGCCGGCCAAGGTATGGAAGGGCTTCAATGGGCGCCGGCAGCTTGAGGAAGAAGAAGATAAGGAAGTTGTTTCCTTATTTGGTGCCGCCAATGCTCCAAACCCTAACCCTTGCTTCTTGCCGCCAACTCAAAAACCCTAGCTCCTCTTAAATTGTTCTCCACGCCAACTCTAAGTCTCCTTTTATAGAGTTTAGGGATAAGTCTTGGTTTAATATCCACCATTGGTTCAAGGGATTTAATCTCAACCGTCGGATCTAGAGATTTAATCTCAACCGTCGATCTTAGAGATTTAATCTCTACCTTTGGATCTAGAGTTTTGTTTCTATCCATTGGATCTAAGCTTCATGAGGTTTTAATAGGCTACATTAGGGGCCATGAGGAGGAGTTGGATCTTGGCCACCCATGGATCAAGCCCACATAAAGTCTGATCCATTAATGATAATTCAATCCACTAAAAGATTATCATTGATCTACCTCACCAACCCCCATAAGATAATATGGGCTCCATATATTATATGTACATTTTCTCCCCGTGTTTAAGATCTCGAATGTCCGTCGATTAATTAATTTACTGACCATTAATTAATCAACATCTAACACCATGAGTAGTACCACTCAACCTTTCCATCATGTCGGACCAAGTCCACCTATAGGGTTTACATGATGAACCTTATGAGCTCCTCAAGGGGACATCATCATCCTAATATATAGGACATGGTTTCCTCCTATAATCAACGACACACTATATAAATAATATCATTTCCCAACTTACCGAGCCTATCGATTTAATCTATAAATCTCGCCCATTGGTAAATCAAAGAAATGAATACTAAGTATATGTGCCCGTTATTATATCGGGATTAAGAGTATGTACAATATAATATCTGAGGTCATATTCGATTATGTAGTTAGTAATAAATCGAATCACCTCTAAGTCGGTTTTGCTCAATACACACAAAGTGCACTAGTGTGATTCTATGGTCAAGACAAACCAATACCAAATCACACAACAACCATTCCATTGGTTTGTCCAAAGCCATCTCGGTTGTGAGCCTTTACTTATACTTTACAAGGAGCCGATAACATGATCTCCCGTGTGACACCACACATCATGTTATCTACAATGTAATGTATTAGACAATATGCATAGCCATAAAAATATGCAAACAATGATCATGTGATTCTTATTTCAAAATAAAGATGTTCATACAAAAGGTAAACTTTTCAGTATACATCCCAATAGTCTTGTATCAGTATTATATCTTATATTGTCACAAGAGGGTACTATTTGATCGACGGACAATTATACTCTGGGGTGTGACAATGATATGATTTGAAGTCCCATGTATAAGATAATCAAATATAGCTGCCTAGAAAAATGCATGAAACCCTAAGAATCTAAATCCACATCTCACAAGAATATTATATTGACATGTGTTTGTATTTATACACCCTAGACACATGTGAGATGCTAGGAAATGAGTTAAGTTCATATACTTATTTAGTACATCATAATGAACATAGAACAGATTAAATGAAACTGATGAATCATGAGTAAAGCTAATGTACAAGTCATGTAAATCTAGTCCATAGAACAAGGTTCAAAATAAGGTTTTGAAATCATTTTGAAAAACCTTGATAAAGTTTATCTTTTGATCGTAGTCACCATTGAAGAAGTTGATACAAAGTAGGCTTAAAATATTGAAATTTTCATTGGTTTTGAACTTTGTATCAATCTCTCATTTTAATAGGTATTTTAATTCAAATCTATTTTTCACCCATTGTACTTGATATAAGTATTATACGTTTAAATTTTTGTGATTTTTCAAATTATGTATAATTACTTATCAATTTTTGAAATTCATTTTTAATTTTTAATTTCTGCGTTTGTAAATATCAATTGACTGCTGCTTAATGGTAGTCGACTGGTGCTGAGGGCAATTGACTGATTACTGATGAACTCGACTACTGGGATGATTTCAGGTAAATAGGGTTTGTTTAGCCCATTTTCAACTATCCCTAGGTACCCTAATGTCTCCTAACCCTAGGATATACTTTTGAAAGCATTGGAAGGATGAAAATTTATTGGAAATGAATTAGGAGAGGTGTTTAGGGTGTAAATCAAATTTTAAGGGAGGTGAATGTTCAATGTTGAATCTTTACCCTTAATTTTGATTGTTTAGAGTTTCTATTGACTTTGGATCTCTCCCAGGATATTGTTGGTGCAATGATCAAGGGGGAGCAAGCTTTTAGGAGGAGGTTATCCATCAAGGGATGATGGATGAGTTTTTCCTCAAAGGGAGAGAATTGGAAAATAGTAAGGATTGCCTCTCATTTAGTGATATGTGATTTATCACTAGGAAGAGTGAATGCATCCTAGATGATTTTGGATCAAAAGGGAGAATGTAAGATCTCATTGATATATGACACATTGATACCCTTGGGAGACTTTTTGATGTATGTAAAAAAGAGGGAGAATTGATGGCTTGAGTTTGGTAGCCTAACTCAAAGGTTTTTTCAAACATCAAAAAGGGAGAGATTGTTGGTGCAATCGACCGAGGTCACGATTGACCAAACTCAAGTTCGACTCGAGTAGTATTTTGACGTTCGACAAAATGATTGTCATGGGAATTCCAAGAATAGTCTTGGCATTTGAGAAGTCCAAGCATGGGTCTTGGAAATGGTAAAGTCCAAGTCTTGGGTACTTGGAATGGAAAGTTCAAGCATGGGTCTTGGCAAAGGAAAAGTCCAAGTCATGGGTACTTGGCTAGGAAAGTCCAAAGGTATAGTCTTAGTGGCATAAGTCCAAGTGTGTAGTTTTGACGACGTAAAGTCCAAGTATGGATACTTGGCAATTGGGAAGTCCGAGTTGTAGTTTTGGCGGCATAAGCCCAATATTTGGTGGCATAAAGTCTCCAAGCTATAGTCTTGGCAGCATAAGTCTAATGTTTGGTGGCGTAAAGTCCAAGTGTGTGTCTTGGTAGCATAAGTCCAAATGTATCTTGGCAAAGTATACCTAGTTAGCATGACAATAGCCAATAGAAGTACATGAAGGCTAGCATATGGATGAACAAGTCATGGATGACTTGGAGGGATCCAATAGGCGTGAGGCTGATAGAGGTGGCTAGAAGGCTTGGGTCTAGGCTAAGGGTGGTCTATCAAGTATGAGGGGATCATACTTGAGTTAAATCTCATGTTTAAAATTTATTAGTCGACTGGGGTTATGGATCAATCAAATGGCTGAGTGTTGGACACTTGGCAGCCTAGTCAATTTGGATCAGTCGACTGGGATTATGGTTAGTTGACTGGTCAAATAGTCGACTGAGCTTCAGTTGCTCGGATGAAGCTTTGGCAGTCGACTGCCATTATGGGCAGTCGATTGGCCTTGAGCAGTCGACTGCCTTGGAGGGCAGTTGACTGATTTACATGGACACAAGCATAGAAGCTTTGGTAGTCAACTGGCCAATCGACTACTGAGCAGTAGTAGACGCTAGAGCATCTGTTAGAGTTTTTCCAACATGGATTGAGAAGTTTGAGACAATGGATAGGAGAGTAGTCGACTGGGGCCTTTTGGTAGTCGACTGTTAGGTGCGAAATTAGTCATCTACAGGTTATTAAAGGAGCAACTAATGAAGGATTTTGGCCATGGTTCTAGGGGCAAATTAAGGCGAAGTGATGGTGCATTTTTAGGGTCCTTCAAGCTTGTCCAAACAACCAACAAGCAAAGCATTCAAAGCGATCTTTTGTAATGTTTTCTTTATATCGTTGTTGTATTTCATTTGTCTTTGTATGTATCTTTATTCTTATTGTTGTAAGTTTATTGTAAGAGATTTCTCCACCTCCAGTGTGTCACTGTGAAGGAGTTTATTAGTGGTGGTGTGCATCATTAGAGCTCACTTGAGCTCGACCCGTGAACTAGGAAGATTAGGTTTTGAACCACATTATATCACCATGTATTTCATGTATTGTGTTTGTCTCATGTTGTGTTTACTTCTATTTGTATTCCGCTGTGAACACTAACATTTTGTAGACGAACACGAACAAATTTAAAGAAACAAGTGAACTCTCTATTCACCCCCTTCTAGTGATGCCAATCATTCCTAACAAACTCTAGGGATGACCTCCCTTCTTACCTTGACACTCCTAGACCTAGGGTTGGTTTCATATTCAAATGGAATACTATGGTAATATGACATTACCTTCTTGGACTTAGGTTTGTAACTCAAACCCTTCTTCTCCTTAGGTAGCTCTTGCCTCCTAGAACCTAGACTTTGATGATTTGACCCTTTCATCATGTTTTTAATTTTCCTAAGGGTTTTTTTCATTTTATTAAGCTTAGACCATAAAATTTGATTTTCAACTTCTAATTTCTCAAATTTTGATTGTTGATGCGAGCGAAACATATAGGGGTTTAGGAGTAGTTTTCGCTCACATCTCATTACATTTTATGTTAGTTTCATGCATGTCACTTTGTTTTGGATGCATTTCCTATTTTCTGGTTTGGAGATCTGCTCTTTCTACTTTTGTGTGCAGAATAGCATGTCGGGGGGGGGGGGGGAAGGCACACTTTTGGAGCAAAAGAAGGCATTTTACAGCTAGACATAGAAGGGGACACGACCAGGGTGTGTGGCTACACACGACTGTGTCCAAGGGGTGAAATCGGCTACCCCAGCTCCACACACAGTCTGGCCGTGTGGAAACACATGGCCATGTGGAACTGCACGATTTCGACGTAAGTCGGTTATTTTCCAAGTTTCAGAGAGATCAAGGTTGATGTCTATATAAATGAGGCTACGACCAAACCCTAGGGGGGAGGCAAGACAGCTGAGACGACACATCGAAGCCCTAAAAAGCTTAGGAAACTCGCAACGGGGAGGAAGAACACCGCCGGAGATCCGAGTTCTTCACTTCAATGCAAGAGAGAAGGCCACATTGGCATTGTAAATTTCTATTCTTGCACATTATCTATTATTTATTCGAACATGAACATGCCTTGTGTTTCTCCTCTCCTCTCTATGGAGTAGTTTCTTCGATTCTAGGATTATGGAGTAGTTTGTGTGCGTAGGATATGTTGCTTCGAATTGAATTCTAGTATTGAGTTTGAATTTCCAATTGGAATTAGTTTAGCCCGATATCTATGTGTATTTGGTTTTCTATCTACTGTGCTTAGCCAATACGAGGGGTGACAACCCTCGTATCTAAGATTTAGGGGATTTATACGAGGAACCTAGGGGTTGGCCTCATCTCCTGTAACCGTGGGTAAAAGGATGTGATAGAACTAGAAATGGTTCGTCGTAGGGATTGATTTGGCATCCTCGTACCGCCTATCCAGTCCTTGTAAGGTAGAGATAGCTCCCAATAGATGTGGTGGCTCATCGGGAGAGTGTATGATGTCCCTTCCACAAGACCATAGTTAGACGTTTAGAGAAAGCCCAGTTGATAGCATGTTTTGCAACACACAAGCGAAATCGAAATCCTAGAATCCCTTTAAAAGATCTCACGGCAAACTCCTTTCTTCCTTTGTGTGACACCGTATTGTGTAGGACCATCGATAACCCTCACATTCACAACCCTTAGAGTCTAGTCCGAACAATTACATCCACTGAACAAATCGGTACTCGAATCTTAGTCCCTGTGGGATCGATAATCTTTTTATTACTTGATGACATCCGTGCACTTGCTGGCATTGAGCGCGAGCGCGCGCTTCGAGTCCTCGATGGTCTCCGTCGTGAGATTTGAGGTTGCGTTTGTGTGCATCATATTTTTGGCACCGTTGCCGGGGACTAATTGATTCGATATCGAATCAAAAGTAGATAATTGGATCAGATTTTGGATTAGATTTATTTACTTGCTTTATTTTCTTTTTAGTTTGATTTATTTACTTTAGTTTAAGATTTTCCATATCTAGATTTAGATTTGATTTTATTTTAGCAGTAGTTTTCTATTTCCTTATTGGCTCTTTGATTTTTTTAACTAGATTTGTTTATTTCCTATTTCTTAATATTAGATAGTACTCTCAATTTTTGTAGCTCGGTTCTTCGTATGCTTAGACGCTTAGGATTGGAAGGCCTGATTCCGATCGATTAAGAAATCGAACGAACCTATCATTGCCAGAGAGACAAACAGAAGAGGATGGAGGACCAAGCTGCATCCGAAGTAAATATAGGTAGCCGGCCTCTGCAGGATTATGTAGCTCCTAGCCCTAGAGGATTTAGCCCGAGTATAGCTGGACCATCCATTTCGGCAAACAACTTTAAAGTTAAACCAGCACTCATACATATGGTCCAGCAGAATAAATTTGGGAGAGTTGTGACTGAAGACCCGAACCGGCACCTAGAGACATTTTTGGAAATCTGCTCAACGATGAAGATAAATGGAGTCCCTGCAGATGTGATCCGCCTGAGCCTATTCTCGTTCTCATTGCGGGAAAAGGCTAAGGCATGTCTTCACTCCCTGCCTTCGGGAACCATTACTACATTGGAGCAATGTGAGCATCAGTTCCTGAATAAATACTTCCCACCAAGCAAGACTGCTCACATGCACCATCTTATCACAAGCTTCCTTCAGAAGGAGGGGGAGTCCTTATTCGAAGCTTGGGATCGCTACAAGAGGCTACTCTACCAATGCCCTCACCACGGATTGGAAAGGTGGCTGGTGATCCACATATTCTACAATAAGATCACGTATGCCACAAAGATGTCCCTTGATTCTGCTACAGGAGGAGCACTTATGAACAAGACTTTTGAGGAAGCAGAGGAGCTGATAGAAGAGGTGGCCCAGAACCACCATCAATGGACTTCCGAACGTAGTCACCTAGCTCCTACAGCACGATGATATGTTGTCAACTCCGTGGACCACCTAGCGGTGAGAATGGAAGTACTTAGCAGACGATTTGACTCTTTAAATCCTTCATCTGCATGTGCAGCTATTGACTTTGGAGAAGGAGCAGCAACGTATCGAGAGGACTACTGTGGAGGGCAAGGTAGCTTAGAAGAGAAGATTGAACACTGCGATGCGGATGGGGACTACAATTAAAGGCCCAACAATCCTTACTCCAGTACTTACAACCCCGGATGGAAGAACCACCCGAATTTTTCCTATTGGAATAACTCGGCAATCTTCCAACCATCAGGAGGGTATGGCCTGCAGCAGGGCAATGGGTAGCAACAATAGAAGTCTAGGGTATAATTGATGATGGAAGACTTCATTACTACCCAAACAAAGACCAATGAAGAGTTCCATCACCAACATCAGAAAACAAAGGAGTCATTCAGAGACTTGAAGGCCACTGTTGATAGTCTTGCAAGTCACACAAGGATGTTGGAGACACAAGTGGCCCAGATAGCCCAAACCGTGTCAAAATCTATGGATAGTTCTCCATCAAAACCTGAGCCAAGTTAGGCTAAAGAAGAAGGAGTGTGCAGCCAGAGAGAAGCACCGAGAAACAGATTTGCCAAGGGGTGTGCTTCCATGATTTCCACTCTACCAGATCAAGCTGAAATCAATGATAAAATTCCACTCCAGCTTGAGGACCCTGGTGAATTTGTTATCTCCTTCTCAATTTATGGGGAAAGCTTCGATGAAGCGCTGTGCGACTTGGGGTCATCGGTTAGCATGATGTCTTATGCATTTTACCTGGAGATGAGACTGGGTAATATACAACCAATGGGCATAGGGATTCGCATGGCGGATGACACAATCAAGCAACCTGTTAGCATGCTAGCACAGGTGCCTGTGGTGATTGAAAATTTCATTATACCCATGGATTTCATCATACTCGACACAGGACCAGATCCCCAGAATCTCATTATCTTGGGAAGGCCCTTTCTAGTAACTACAAGGGCGTGCATAGATATTAAGGCACACCAGATCTCCTTAGAGGTAGATGGGGAGATCATCCTCTTCAACCTCTCAGAGTGTAGAGCTCCCTACCTAGATGACATCACTTTCAGCAGAATAAAGCCGAGCTCATCAGATGTCGATTCTGACACGAATAAATGGAGGTTCACTGAACCTCCGGAGCCAAGTTAATAATGGAGTGTGGTCGAGCTAAATAACCATAAACAAAGCGCTTCTTGAGAGGTAACCCAAGTTTAGTTTTTAGGCTTTCCTTTGATTGTATTGCATGCATTTAGTTAATTTGAACTTTGATTTCCATTTCATTTAGCATTAGGACCAGAAGAGAATTTTTCTAGGTAAAAATAAAATTAATATTAGCTTACACGGCGAAGCGTATGAGAAAATTTGGACCGTTGTGCACAAAAGGAGAGAAAAAAAGGGGACACATGGCCTGACCATGTGTTTTCCCATGGTCGTGCCCGACCAACCCACACGGCCATGTCACGCAGGGGTTAAGTAGGGCACGCTGTGTGTTTTCGCCCCATTTGCGCTGTGTGTTTTTATTTTCTTACCCTAGCCATATGGATCCTTCTTCCCCACCACCTAGAAGCCTTTCCAACCCTCAAGGAAGCCTAAAAGAAGTAAGGATGAGGAGGACCAAGCAAGTGGCATCTCAATCCGGTGCTTTGGAGCGACGAGCAAGGAGAATCGACACCCCTCAAGCTCTGGAGGAGGGTAACGCTCTTCCAACCCTTCATTTTCACAACAATGAGCATAGGCATAGATATAATATTCTTTCTACTCGCAAAATTACTGCAACTAGATATCTTGATGAAGATTTACTAGAATCCCTAAGTTTGTTGGGTGACATTCAAGCCCTATTTGCAAAAATAGGATGGGGAGAGATAATGGGGATAAGACACCCAACTTATCCTAGGATAGTTCTAGAGTTTTTAAGTTCTTTTGAAGACGAAGTTTTAACGGGTAGAGAGAGCGAAGAGGGTAGGATTACCTTTAGGATATTCAACATTGAGCATGAATGGACACTACACCAATGGAATTCATGTTTTGGCTTGTCGAGTGGAGGAGGAGAGAAGAACCTCTATTGGGTTTAACTCTCGGATCTTTTGCACTGAATCCCATTTTCTGATACCTCCACCGAATCATGGCAAGTACTATATTTAATCGTGGGGAGAGTGACGGTGTAGTGAGAGATAGCGAGCTGCTTTGCCTCTGGGACATGCTACAAGAAAGGAGTAGCATCTATGTAGGGTCTCATTTCATCAGACACTTAGTGAAGATGAGCAAAGAAGCAAGAGGAGAGATTAATGTGGGAGGCCTACTTACCAACTTTGCCATAGGATGAGGTACGATTACACCACATTAGAGAGTATAGAGGGGAGCCCTAGGATTGACCAAGGAGTGTGTATGGCCATGAAGATGATTGTAAGAGAGGGACACTCCTTATGCTTTGTAAGGAAAAACTTGATGACCCTCACGCTCCCCGACCCTCATCGTACCACCATCACCACGCGCACCAACTAGCGCTTAGACTTGATAGTGGAGTCCCCGCCATATGAGGGACCATCCATAGTGGTACACATCTCTCCCCCCTTTACATCACTCTACCTCGAGTCCACGCATGTATAGGAGCCCACCTAGTCCACGTCGACATGAGCTTGCACCTGCACCACCATCTTTTTCTACTTTTGAGCAGGATGCAGGTACATCGGCCTATGATTTTTTGGAGTTCCGATCATGCCTTGATGATATATACACCGAGCAATAGACACAGAGGCAGCGATGGGAGGAGCAAAGCGCCTACATGCAGGCAAAGTTTCAGGGCTTTCGGGAGCACTTCCAGCGGGCTGAGGAGTTCTACGACAAGGCCCACATCTACTTCTAGGAGGAGGCTATCCCTTGCCAGGCAGAGGCCACCTACTGTCAGGAGATGCGACAACATATGCTAGCCCAGTAAGCATAGTGGACTAGGGAGGAGGAGCACCGAGCAACCGCTGCATCTACCAGCTCTCAGATCGACCACATGTACATGTGGCATCAGCGGCTCAGCAGCAGGTTCTCCCAAGATCTCGAGATGCCGCAACTTCCAGACATTCCACCTCATCCACCATACTAGAGGTATACTTTTATTTAAGTCTAGGGGGGACCCTAAGTTTTTTTTTATTTTGTTTCTAGCAATAGTTTCTTTCCTGATGTTTGCATTTTAGTTAGCATTCATTTGTTCATACATAGGTTGTTCAATTTCTTTCAGCACTAAAGTTTGGCTATAAGTTGTCTCAGTAGTTTTTTTAAAAGTTTTCTTCATGAGTTATTTCCATGGGTAGCTTAACTTCATTTACCTCATGGTATTTTATTCTATTTGCTCTGAATGAATGTTCTAGACTTACACTGGTTAGCTTTTATTTTACACATACACATGACGAACTTTCTGAAAGGGAGAGTCTAGTACATACTTAGTTATGATTCATCTCAGTAGTCTAGTACTTTGGAATCCACAGGTGACCCTAAGTTTAGTATTTTAGTTACTGGAGATGCTCGGATCGTGTAAGCCCATTCAGAAAAATCAAAATCTTAGTGAGCGGAAAAAAAAAGAGAAAAGAAAAAGAAATAAAAAAGAAAAGAAAGAAGAAGAAAAGAGAGAGAAAATTATGAGGGATAAAAAAACAGTTGTCATGGGTAGAAATGATTAGGTGCCCCTTTGAGACCGAGTTAGGTTATTGGGGAAACACCTACCAATTTCTCTCAATACCGAGAACACCTTTGAGATTTTATGCTAAATCTAGGGAATGACCCTCGGTTTGGGCAGGTAAGTGCCTAAGAGCCAATAACCTTAGGAAAGCTATAGAATGACGACTTAACTTACCATGGAACGAATATCCCCTACGAAGATTCGCTTAGCACATGCACGAGAAGCTAACTTAGTGAATTTTTAGAACATATCTATTTTGCTTTGATTGAAAATACAACTTGATAAATCTAGTTAACAAGCTAAGTATGGAACAATGATTTTTAAAATTTCATGGCACTAAGGTTTGCTTGAGGACAAGCAAAGATTTATGTCTGGGGGAATTGATGTGAGCAAAACATATAGGGTTTTAGGAGTAGTTTTCGCTCACATCTCATTATATTTTATGTTAGTTTCATGCATATGTCACTTTTTTTGTATGTATTTCCTATTTTCTGGTTCGGAGATCTGCTCTTTGTACTTTTGTGTGCAGGATAGCATTTCGTGGGGAAAAAGATGCACTTTTGGAGCAAAAGAAGGGTTTTTTACAGCTAGATGCAGAAGGGGACACAGCCAGGGTGTGTGGCTACACACGGGCATGTCCAATGGGTGAAATCAGCCACCCCAATGCCACACACGGCCTGGCCGTGTAGAAACACATGGTCGTGTGGCGCTGTGTGATTCCGATATGAGTCGGTTATTTTCCAGGTTTCAGAGAGATCAAGGCTGATATCTATATAAAGGAGGCTATGCCCAAACCCTAGGGGGAGGCAAGACGGCTGGGATGTCACACCGAAGCACTAAAAAGTTTAGGGAAGTCGCAATGGGGAGGAAGAACACCGTTGGGGATCCGAGTTCTGCACTTCAATGCCAAAGAGAAGGCCACATTGGCATTGTAAATTTTTGTTCTTGCACTTTATCTATTATTTATTCGAACATGAACATGCCTCGTGTTTCTCCTCTCCTATCTATGGAGTAGTTTCTTTGATTCTAGGATTAGGGGGTAGTTTGTGTGCGTAGGATATGTTGCTTCAAATTGAATTCTGGTATTGAGTTTGAATTTCCAATTGGAATTAGTTTAGACTGATATATATGTGTATTTGGTTTTCTATCTACTGTGCTTAGCCGATACGAGGGGTGACAACCCTCGTATCTAAGATTTAGGAGATTTATATGAGGAACCTTGGGGTTGGCCTCATTTCCTGTAACTGTGGGTAGAAGGATGCGATAGAATTGGAAATGGTTCGTCGTAGGGATTGATTTGACAACCTTGTACAACCTATCATGTCCTTGTAAGGTAGAGATAGCTCCCGATAGATACGGTGGCTCATCGGGAGAGTGTATGATGTCCCTTCCAAAAGACCATAGTTAGATGTTTAGACAAAGCCCAGTTGATAGCATGTTTTGCGACATACAAGTGAAACCAAAATCCTAGAATTCCTTTAAAAGATCTCACGGCAAATTCCTTTCTTCCTCCGTGTGACACCGTATTGAGTACGACCACCGATAACCCTCACATTCACAACCATTAGAGTCTAGTCCTGAACAATTACATCCACTAAACAAATCGGTACTCGAATCTCAGTCCCTGTGGGATCGATAATCTTTTTATTACTTGACGACATCCGTGCACTTGCGACCATTGAGTGTGAGCGTGCGCTTTGAGTCCTCGACGGTCTCCGTCACAAGATTTGAGGTCGCGTTCGCGTGCATCAATTGTCCAATATTTCTTTGGACATTTTGCTTTTTCCTAGGCATGTGTCAAGATTTCTTTGGATTATTACTAATGGTGTTCACTTCTTTGGCCTACAATGATCTCCCTCCCCCTTCTTTTGAATTGCTGGATCTGTCACCAAAGAAGGTTAGAGATGAGATAAAGAGATATATTTCTCCTGAATCACCTCGGATCTTGGAGTAAAGTGAAATCTACCACTTGGTGAGAAGGAATGTTAGAGATGGGTTGACTTCCTAGAGCGACCACTCCGACGCTCAAGTCAGTAATAGTATTAAGAAAATAGTAGTGCAGAAAGAATGAGGAAGAAGTGAGAAGAAGATCTTTAAGGTACTGAATAGCGAAGAAACAACCATCCCTAATCCTTTCCTCCTCTATCCCTTTTATAGATGGTTCATCCCACCTTCTCCTTGAGGTGAATTTACTTTAATGTCCTTTGCCAAGCTATCCATTGTAATCTCTTTTCCCGCTTTAATTCAAAATACCTTCTTTAAATGCCTTATGCACCGTATGCTTTCTTGCCACATATTAATTAAACAAAATATAGAAAACAAATGATTAAATATATGAAACTAATCATTTTCAAGTTCCTCTTATCACTTCCCATACTCCAACATACCCTTTCCTCATTTCCATATTAAGAAAGAAACCCCAAAACCCATAAGTGGCTCAGGAAATGAACATACTGCTCGAGTAATAAACACACTATACGAGAAATAAATATACCGTTCAGGGAATGAATACACTGCTCAAGAAATAAACATACTGCTTAGGAAACACACTAATCGCTCGGGTTTTGCCATAGACTGCTATGTTAGCACCATACTTAGTCACTGAACAACACTGCCCTGCTCACCCCTACTGTGCTCGGGAATCATACATACTACTAAGAAAATACATACACTCCTCGGGATTTTCCATAGACTACTCTGATAGCATCATACTTAGTCACTGAACAACACTACCATGCTCACCCCTACTGTGCTCGGGAATCATACATACTGCTCGAAAAACATATATATTGCTTGGGAAACACATATATTGCTTTGGAAAAGTACTTACTACTCTGTTAATACCATACTTCACCTATGAACAATACTGTACTACTCACCACTACTGTGTTCAGGAATCATATATACTACTCGGGAAACACATACACTACTGGGGAAACACATATATTGCTCGAGAAAAGTACTTACTACTTTGTTAATACCATACTTCACCTCTGAACAATACTATACTGCTCACCCCCACTGTGCTCGGGAATCATACATATTGCCCGGGAAACACATATATTGCTCGGGTAATGAATATACAACTTGGGAAATACACTAACCGCTCGAGCTTTTACATAAATTGCTCGGGAAAAGCTTAATCTTGATCAGAAAAAATTCTAACCCCATCATAAGCTCCCCCTCTTTAGTAAAACTGAAGAGCGAAGTCGAGTGAAGTTTTATAAGTTCTTATAACAAAAAATTTCTCCGCCTTAACTGAAAAAATCTTACACCTATCATAAGTTCCCCCTCTATAGTAAAACTGAAGTACAAAGTCGAGTGAAGTTTTACAAGTTCTTATGAATGCATAAACACTGCCATACCAAACTTAAATACTCAAACCTATCCTACTACCATATTAGGGACTATGCTTTAAACATTGCATGAGGCATCAAGCCTTAGATAGTGTATGATACTTTTAGCCTTAAATATTATATGAAACGTTAAGTTTTGAATATTGTATGAGGCATTATGCCTTGTTAGGAATTTACCTACCCATTATAGCTGGCATTATAGTTCCCCGTGAGGGAAAGCAACCACATAGCCCATAGGCTACTATAAGAGGCGTAAGAGCCTTAAGAACATTTTACATATGCCATATAGTGGCATTATAGTCCCCATGGGAAAAATAACTATCTATCCCATAGGTTGTTATAGTAGGCGTAGAGCCATGAAAATTTTACATATGCCATATAGTGGCGTTATAGTTCCCTGTGGTGGAAAATAGCTAACTTGCCCATAGGCTATTATAGGAGGCGTAAAATCCTGAGTTAGTTTACATGAAACATAGAATACCTTAGAAAAAAATCATACAACCTTTTGCCAAAGAATACAAGATATCCCAAGAACTCTGTAATAGGCACAATGTGCCTTAGAAAATTTTTGAAGTACTCTTGCAAGAGACAAAATTTCTTAAAAAACAACATTAGGGCCAATAAAAATTCCTAACTTCATTCTTCTGAGCCAATGCCCAACCTCCTATATGACTTCCACAGGCTCCTTCATGCACCTCTTTCAGAACAAAGCTTGCTTATGCTTTTCCTAAACAATGCAATAAAGGTCTGACACAAGTTCTTTTATATAAAATTCCTTTTATCATAGAGAAATGAATTACCTACAATTTGAATTTCCGAGCTCTTACAGGATCATTTGGCATCTTCTTATCTTGAAAGAATGATACTAACTCCTTTCTCCAATAATCCTCTATTAACTCCCCTTCTCCTCCCTTTGAGGCAGTAATTCAACTTGTGCAATTACCTCATGAGTACTCTAATTACCTAAAGAACTAGCCAACTGAACAAATTCATCAGCTTTTTAATTTTCTGTTCTAGTGATCTTTTTTATCAGTACCTCTGAGAAATCTCCCTCATCCTTTTCTACTAACTCAAAATAACTCCTATATTTATCATCCTTAACCTCAAAATCTCCCTTGGTTTGTTGTACCACTAATTGAGAATCCATATGCACTATCACCCGTTCGACTCCTATATTTTTGCAACTTGTAAAGCAATAAGTAGAGCTTCATATTCATTTTCATTATTAGAGGCTATGAAATGCAATCTAACTGCCAACTTAACCTCTTCTCGCTGTGGTGAAATCAAAATTACTCCTACTCCACATTCTTCCTTTTTAGAAGACCTATCTGCATATATCATCGATGGCTTAGACTCCTAGTTATGTATAGTCTCTACTAAAAAATTAGCTAATGTCTGAGCTTTAATAGAGGTATGAGGTTGATAAATAATATCATACTCACTAAGCTCAGTAGACCATTTAATAAACTTTCCCGTAGCTTTTGAATGAGTAAGTATTCTGCCCAAAGGAGTATCAGTGAGAATCACCAAATGATGTGATAGAAAATAAGGCCATAATCTTCGAGCAGTCAAAACCAATCCCCAAGTTAACTTTTCAAAATTAGTATAACAAATTTCAGGCCCCTTCAATATATAGCTAATATAATAAATTGGATGTTGTCAACCCTTATCCTCTCGGACTAACACTGAGCTCATAGCAACCTTGGAAAGAGCTAAATATATCCATAACATTTCTCTAGGTTGAGGCTTAGCTAAGAATAGCAGCTAAACTAAGTATTCTTTCAAAGATTGAAAAGCTTTATCACAGTGTTCATCCCATTGAAATCGAATGACCCTCTTTAAAATCTTAAAGAAAGGAAGACTTCTATCTACCGACCGGGATATAAATCTAGATAGATCAGTAATTCTACCCAATATCCTCTGTACCTCTTTTAAATTTTTGGAGGTTGCATCTGCTGAATAACATCAATCTTAATAGGATTAGCTTTTCTATATTGCTCATTAACAACATACCCCAAGAAACGACCTTGAGTAACTCCAAATACACACTTCTCTGGATTCAATTTCATTTTATACTTGCGTAAAGTGCTAAAAGATTCTTATAAATCTAATATTAACTACTCGGGACATAAAGTTTTGACCAAGATATAATACACATATACATATACATTCCTCCCCAACTGCTTCTCAAAAATTTTATCCATTAATATTTGATAAGTAGCCCCAACATTTTTTAACACGAAGGGCATAACCACATAACAGAAAGTCCCTTCTTCTGTAATAAAACTGACTTTATTATGATCTTCCAAAGCTAGTGGAATCTGATGGTATTCCTGATAAGCATCCATCATTGAGATAAATTGATGCCCTATAGTGGAATCTACTAACTGATCGATGCGAGTAAAAGGATAACAATCTTTGAGACAAGCTTTATTGAGATCTTTGAAGTGCACACCTATTCTCCATTTTCCCGATGGCTTATGTACTAGCACCACATTTGATAACTAGGTCGGATACTGTACTTCTCTTATATTCCCTGCTTTTAACAACTTATATACTTCTTCTTTAATAATAGCATCCTTCTTAGCTCTAAAGTGTCGACATTTCTATTTTACATGAGCTACAGTAGGTAAAATATACAGTTTATGCTCCATGACAATAGAATCAATTTCGGATAAACCATGCGGTGACCATGCAACAATATCAACATTTTTAATAAGGCATTGTATTAAATCAGCTTTAAGATGTAAAGGAAGGTCTCGAACTATAAATGTAACATACTCAGTACACTTATCATCTAATACGATTGATTATTTATCAGGCTCTCCTATTTTCTTCAGCAGCCCCTTCTGAATGATACACACTGTATCTCCATACTTAGACTTCTGAAAAGACTTGTTAACAAACTTCCCCTTCTATCCCATTTAGATAGCATCTACATATGATCTCTAAGAGAGTTGTTGATCACCCTTAACCTCTCCTACTTTGTTTCCAATAGGAAACTTAATTTTCTGATGATAAGGTGAAGCTACGGTCTGTAAATTGCTCAGAACAGGCCTGCCTAGAATAGCATTATAAGAAGAAGGCATATCAACTATTGTAAAATTAATAAGTATTGTTCTTCTTGTTGGTTCCTCTCCTAAAGATAAAGGTAATTTGATTTGGCCAATTGGTTTCACCTCATGACCAGAAAACCCAAATAAAGAAGTGTCGACTGGTTGTAAATCAGTGATATTAACTCCCTGACCAATATAGAATATCCACTGAACTGCCCGGGTCTATAAAAACTCTTCCCACATCAAAATTGGCAATAAGAACTCGGATGACTAAGGCATCAGTATGAGGGGTCATTACTCCCTCTAAGTCATTAGAATCAAAACCTAACATGGGTCCTCTTATTCTAGGAAGAGCGGAAACAATGATACATTCTTCTCTGCAATGTCTCTTCCACACTCTATTAGAGTCTCCATTAGTGGAACCATCGAAAATTATATTAATAGAACCTCTCACAGAAGTTTGATTAGCAGACACTACCCGGTCAGGGGCTATCTCCCTTATTTGAGAAGATTGTATAGGTATGTTTATAAGAGGTCTCCCCGTATTTCCTCTACCATAATTTCTTCCTCCAAACCCCTTGTTAAGGAGCTGGATTTATAACCAAATTTCGAACATGGGGATGAACCCCCATAATTCTCTGCATCTCAAAGTCTAACTGCTACCAATTCTGAGTATTATGCCCATACTTATGATGATAAGCACAGAAAGTAGGAGCTAGTAATCTCCTAGGACCTCCATCAGCTCCAAAGGGTCTTCTCAATAATTACTCTTCTATACAAATATTCATAGCTCTCTCCTTAGAAAACTATTAGGGAAATCAACCCATGTGATGTGGTTTTGATGTGTGTGGCAAAGGGTTTAAGTTTGGTTGTTATGGATTTGATATGTGCATTGAAGTCATGCAAAACTTAGTAATTCACACATGGATGGCTTGACGATAGCATTGGCAAGATTCACCATCTCATGACTCGGTCCTTGAGTCGGTGAAGGATAGCATTGCGGAAGTCGTGCGCTTGGCGCATCCGAGGGACCGTTGGACGAGGAGCATTGGAGTGAATCCGAAGGAAGTAGATTTTAGGGCGAGACGTGAAGGATGACACTGTGAAGCCGTGCGCTTAGTGAAGGGTTAGTTTCATTGATCCGTGAGGGGAAACTTCGCTTCCCACTTCACCTCGGTTGTTTGTTCATGGCGATCCCATCGATGTCCCCGGATTAAAAAAATTTAATCCTAGACAAAAGGAAACACCCAAGCAACCTTGTCATCATCGTGCTATTCGTTTAGAGAGGTCACTTGAACAAACTTGTTGTTCAAGCGACCAACCTCTATTCTACGAGTAGCCGCGGAATAGACGATGTCCGAATCGCCGACTTTCGTGTTTATGTTCGGGATCCAAGTATTATTTAGCCACGAATAGAATATATCATGCTCATAATTGAAACACAAAAACAAACATGTTACAAAAGAGAATAGAGAATCGATATACCTCTTGATCTTCTAATGTATGACCTTCGTCCATTCGGAAGTCGTGTGGGCGACGATCTACCAAAAGTTGAAGCTCCTAGATCACCAATCTTCCTTCCTTGCCCTTTCAAAGCAAGAGGAAGAATAGAAACAAGGCTCTTCTCCTTCCTATAGCCAACCAACAAGCAACAAGGAGAATCCTTGCTGCCAGCCAACAAGGAGGAGGAGATTATGATGGAAACCGGGCAAGACACCAAGGAAAAGCCCTAAATCTTGTTTCCACTGGCCAAGGAGAAGGAGGAGCTACTTTGGACGCCGGCCAAGAGCTGCAAAGACTTCAATGGGCGCCGACCACCAATGGAGAAGGAGAAGACAAGGAAAAACTTTCCTTATTAGGTGCCGCCAAGCCCAAACCCTAGCTCCAAGCTCTTGCAGCCAACCTCCAAAAAAACTAGCTTCTATAAAAAAAAATGTTCTCCACGCCAACCCCTTGTTTTCCTTTTATAGAGTTAGGGATAAGCCTCCTTTTAATCTCCACCATTGGTTCTAGGGATTTAATCTCAACAATCAGATCTAGAGATTTAATCTCAACCGTCGGATCTAGGGATTTAATCTCTACCTTTGGATCTAGAGTTTTGTTTCTATCCATTGGATCTAAGCTTCATGAGGTGTTAATAGGATACAATAGGGACCATGAGGAGGAGTTGGATCTTGGCCACCCATGGATCAAGCCCACATAAAGTCCGATCCATTAATGATAATCCAATCCACTAAAGGATTATCATTGATCTACCTCACCAACCCCCAAAAGATAATATGGGCTCCATATATTATATGTACATTTTCTCCCCGTATTTAAGATCTCGAATGTCCATCGATTAATTAATTTAATGACCATTAATTAATCAATATCTAACTCCATGAGTAGTACCACTCAACCTTTTCATCATGCCGGATCAAGTCCACCTGCAGGGTTTACATGATGAACCTTATGAGCTCCTCAAGGGGACATCATCATCCTAATATATAGGATACGATTTCCTCCTATAATCAACGACACACCATATAAATAATATCATCTCCCAACTTACCGAGCCTATCGATTTAATCTATAAATCTCGCCCATTGGTAAATCAAAGAGATGAATACTAAGTATATGTGCACGTTATTATATCGAAATTAAGAGTATGTACAATATAATATCTGAGGTCTGATTCGATTATGTAGTCAGCAATAAATTGAATCACCTCTAAGTAGGTCCTACTCAATACACACAAAGTGCACTAGTGTGATTCTATGGTCAAGACAAACCAATCCCAAATCACACTACAACCATTCCAATGGTTTGCCCAAAGTCATCTCGGTTGTGAACCTTTACTTATACCTTACAAGGAATCGATAACATGATCTCCCGTGTGACACCACACACCATGTTATCTACAATGTAATGTATTAGACAATACGCATAGCCATAAAAATATACAAACAATGATCATGTGATTCTTATTTCAAAATAAAGATGTTCATATAAAAGTTAGACTTTTCAGTATACATCCCAACACTTAGTGCATCCGAGGGACATGGTCGAACGAAGCGAACTTCAAGCCGAGGGACTCCGCGGGAGATGAGAGTGAGTGATTGTAACCTAGGACGAGGTAGCTCTTAGGTGAAATTGGCCAATTGGCTAAGTGTCGGATGGGTTTTCTCGACATCAGTCGACTACCATGATATGGCAGTCGACTTCTCCAAGTCGACTGAAGACTCAACTGGTGTTCGATTCTAGTTTCTGGCCGAATAGTCGACTACCATGGGATGGTAGTCGAGTGCTGACACCATCAATCGACTACTGATGGCAACAGTCAACTGGTCACGAGGGTTTCAGGAACATAACGTTGGAGAGTCGACTGTTGGCTTCGGGCACTCGACTGTTGGCTCCATCAGTCTACTGATGGGAAGATCAATCAACTGATGTGGGAGCGGTTGGTTAAAATCCAAAATGGATGAAGCCGTTGCGAGGAAACTGAAGGTTGGAAACTTCGCTTCCCACTTCAACTCGGTCGCTTGTTCATGGTGAAGGTAGAAAACTTTGCTTCCCACTTCAACTCGGTTGCTTGTTCATGGCGATCCCGTATTCGTCCCCGGATTAAAAAATTAATCCATGACAATTAGGGATTACCCAAGCTACCGTTCCATCGTCGTGCTATCCGATTAGAGTGGTCACTTGAACAAACTTGTTGTTCAAGTAACCTACCTCTATTCTTCGAATAGCCGCGGAATAGACGATGTACGGATCGCCGGCTTTTGTGTTCGTATTCGGGGTCCAAGTAAATTTAGCCACATATCAAAATTCAATATACAAAGGAAGAAAAAGAAAGCAAAACAAGAATTATACCTCTTGTTTACCTCAAGGTCTTCTATCGTATGTCTTATCCTCCTCTTGGACGTTGTGTGGGCAACGATATTCCAAGAGTTGAAGGCTTCTAGATTATGATCTTCCTTTCATTGCTCGCACCGAACAAAAGGAAGAATACTCGAACCCTTCTTCTTCTTACTTATGCCAACCACCAAGCACCAACTTGGTGTCCGCCGGCCCTAAGGAGTGGGAAAGAATTTGCCGGCCAAAGGATGAAGAAGAAGAGGATTGGGCGCCGCCCAAAACCAAGGGAGAGGGGACCCTAGAGCCAGCCAAGAGGAAGGAGGAGAAAAACCAAAGCCTTACCTCTTGTTGCCGCCAACCCAAACCCTACTCCCCTTGAGTTTCTTGCTGCCCAAGCCAAGGAGGGCAAACCCTAGAATCTAAAAACTCTTGTGCCGCTCAAGCCTTGGCTCCCCTTTTATAGATTTCAGCTATACCTCGTTTTAATCTCCACCGTCGGATCTAGGGATTTAATCTCGATCATCGATCTAAAGATTTAATCTCCACCGTCGGATCTAAAGATTTAATCTCCACCGTTGGATCTAGAGATTTATTTTCCATCATCGGATCTAGGCTCCTTGAGGGTTTTAATAGGCTACAATAGAGACCATGAGGAGGAGTTGGATCTTGGCCACCCAATGGATCAAGCCCACATAAAGTCCGATCCATTAATGACAATCCATTCCACTAGAGGATTATCATTGATCGACCTCACCAATCCCCATAAGTTAATATGGGCTCTATATATTATTTATACATTTATCTCCCCGTGATTAAGATCTCGAATGTCCGTTGATTAATTAATTTACTGACAATTAATTAATCCACATCTAACTCCATGAGTAGTACCACTCAACCTTATCATCATGCCAGACCAAGTCCACTAGCAGAGTTTACATGATGAACCTTATGAGCTCCTCAAGGGGACATCATCATCCTAATATATAGGACACGGTTTTCTCCTATAATCAACAACACACTATATAAATAATATCATTTTCCCAACTTACCGAGCCTATCGATTTACTCTATAAATCTTGCCCATTGGTAAATCAAAGAAATGAATACTAAGTATATGTGCCCGTTATTATATCGGGATTAAGAGCATGTACAACATAATATCTGAGGTCTGATTCGATTATGTAGTGAGCAATAAATCGAATCACCTCTAAGTTAGTCCTGCTCAATACACACAAAGTGTACTAGTGTAATTTTATGATCAAGACAAACCAATACCAAATTACACTACAACCATACCAATGGTTTGTCGATAACCATCTCGGTTGTGAGCCTCTCCTTATACTTTACAAGGAACTGATAATGATCTCCCGTGTGACACTACACACCATGTTATCTACAATGTAATGTATTAGACAATATGCATAACCATAAATATGCAAACAATGATCATATGATTCTTATTTAAAAAATAAAGATGTTCATACAAAAGATAGACTTTTCAGTATACATCCCAATAATCTCTCACTTATACTAAAGACTATGATGTCCTCATACTGTCATACATCTAATTCCCATTCCCTTCACATGCCTATCAAAAGCTCTCACTGGAAGGGCCTTAGTGAAAGGATCTGACAGGTTATCCTTTGATGTAATCTTGGCCATAGCAACTTCTCCTCACTTTACGATTTCTCGTATCAAGTGGTACTTGCGCTTTACGTGTTTACATGCCTTATGGGCTCGTGGTTCCTTCGAGTTTGCAACTGCACCACTATTATCACAATAAATTGAGATAGTTCTCGACAAACAAGGATTCACTTCCAAGTCCATCAGGAAGTTCCTGAGCCATACAACTTTTTTGGTCGCCTTGGAGGCTGCTACATACTCAGCTTCCATGGTAGAGTCTACCATGCATTTCTGCTTGACACTCCTCCATATAATGGCTCCACCTCCCAAAGTAAACACAAAACCTGAGGTAGACTTACTGTTATCCCTATCTGATTGGAAGTCAGAATTCGTATAACCCACAGGGAGTAATTGGTCTGCCTGGTAAACTAGCATATAATCCCTAGTCCTTCTCAGGTACTTTAATATATGCTTTACCGCAGTCCAATGTCCCTATCCTGGATTACTCTGATATCTACTAACCATGTCAATGGCAAAGCAGATATCCGGTCTTGTACAAAGCATAGCATACATGAGGCTTCCTACTGCTGAAGCATAAGGAACATCCTTCATCTCCTCCATTTCCTTAGATAAAGGAACTCCATTCCTGAAAGGTAGAAAACCTTTCTTGGAGTTTTGCATTATAAAACGATCCATAATGGTGTCTATGTATGAAGCTTGAGATAAACACAACATCCTTTTCTTGTGATCCCTTATAGCATTGATCCCAATGATGTGTACCACTTCTCCCAAGTCCTTCATATCAAACTGTTTCCCAACCATACCCTTACGTCCGATAACACCATGACATTGTTGCCAATTAACAAAATGTCATCTACGTATAGTACAAGAAATACCACTACATTTCCGTCCATTGGATCTAGAGTTTTGTTTTCAACCATTGGATCTAGGCTTCATGAGGTATTAATAGGCTACAATAGAGACCATGAGGAGGAGTTGGATCTTAGCCACCCAATGGATCAAGCCCACATAAAGTCCGATCCATTAATGATAATCCAATCCACTAAAGGATTATCATTGATTTACCTCACCAACCCCCATAAGTTAATATGGGCTCCATATATTATTTGTACATTTTTCTCCCCATGTTTAAGATCTCGAATGTCCATCGATTAATTAAGTTACTGACCATTAATCAATCCACATCTAACTCCATGAGTAGTACCACTCAACCTTTCCATCATGCAGGACCAAGTCGACCTGTAGGGTCTACATGATGAACCTTTTGAGCTCCTCAAGGGGACATCTTCATCCAAATATATATAACACGGTTTCCTCCTATAATCAATGGCACACCATATAAATAAAATCATTTCCCAACTTACCGAGCCTATCGATTTAATCTATAAATCTCGCCCATTGGTAAATCAAAGAAATGAATACTAAGTATATGTGCCAATTATTATATCGGGATTAAGAGTATCTACAATATAATATCTGAGGTCCGATTCGATTATGTAGTCAGCAATAAATCGAATCACCTCTAAGTCGGTCTTGCTCAATACACACAGTGTACTAGTGTGATTCTATGGTCAAGACAAACTAATACCAATGGTTTGTCCAAAGCCATCTCGATTGTGAGCCTATACTTATACTTTACAAGGAGCTGATAACATGATCTTCCATGTGATACCACACACTATGTTATCTACAATGTAATGTATTAGACAATATGCATCACAATAAATATGCAGACAATGATCATGTGATTCTTATTTCAAAATAAAGATGTTCATACAAAAGATAGACTTTTCAGTATACATCCTAACAATCTCCCACTTATACTAAAAGACTATGTTGTCCTTAAACTGCCATACATCTGATTCTGATTCCCTCTACATGCCTATTAAAAGCTCTCGCTGGAAGGGCCTTAGTGAAAGGATCTGCCAGGTTATCCTCCGATGCAATCTTGGCCACAACAACTTCTCCTCTCTTTACGATTTCTCGTATCAGGTGGTACTTGCGCTCTATGTGTTTACTTGCCTTATGGGCTCGTGGTTCCTTCGAGTTTGCAACTGCACCACTATTACCACAATAAATTGTGATAGTTCTGGGCAAACTAGGAATCACATCCAAGTCCATCAAGAAGTTCCTGAGCCACACAACTTCTTTAGCTGCCTCATAGGCTGCCACATTCTCAGCTTCCATGGTAGAGTCTGCCACGCATTTCTGCTTGACACTCCTCCATATAATGGCTCCACCTCCCAAAGCAAACACAAAACCTGAGGTAGACTTACTGTTATCCCTATCTGATTGGAAGTCAGAATTCGTATAACCCACAGGGAGTAATTGGTCTGCTTGGTAAACTAGTATATAATCCCTAGTCCTTCCCAGGTACATCAATATATGCTTTACCGTAGTCTAATGTCTCTGTCCTGGATTACTCTGATATCTGCTGACCATGCCCACGTCAAAGCAGATATCTGGTCTCGTACATAGTATCGCATACATGAGGCTTCCTATTGCCGAAGCATAAGGAACCGCCTTCATCTCCTCTATCTCCTCAGATGTTCTAGGAAACATCTCCTTAGATAAAGGAACTCCATGCCTGAAAGGTAGAAAATCTTTCTTGGAGTTTTGCATGCTAAAACTATCCATAATAGTGTCTATGTATGAAGCTTGAGATAAGCACAACATCTTTTTCCTGCGATCCCTTATAACCTTGATCCCAAGGATGTGTCCCACATCTCCCAAGTCCTTCATATCAAACTATTTGGACAACCATACTCTTACGTCCGATAACACCTTGACATTGTTGCCAATTAACAAAATGTCATCTACGTATAGTACAAGAAATACCACTATGTTCCCGTCACATCTCTTGTATACACAAGACTCATCCGGACTTTGAATAAATTCATAAGACTGGATTACCTCATCAAAACGGATGTTCCAAGACCTCGAAGCTTGGTTCAATCCATAAATGGATCGATTAAGCTTACATACAAGATGCTCTTTGCCCTTCGCAATGAATCCCTATGGTTGCTTCATTTAGAGGTTTTCCTCAAGACTTCCATTAAGGAAAGCTGTCTTGACATCCATATGCCACACCTCATAATCCATATGAGCTGCAATGCATAAGAGAATCCGAATAGACTTAAGCATGGCTACCGGCAAAAAGGTCTCCTCATAATCGATACCCTCTTTCTGAGTATACCCCTTCGCAATAAGCCTCGCTTTGAAGGTCTCAACCTTCCCGTCTATTCCTCTCTTTCTTTTGTAGATCCACTTGCATCCAATGGTTTTTACACCATCGGGTGGTTCTACTAGCTCCCAGACCTGATTCGAATCCATAGATTCAATCTCTGTATTCAATGCACTTTGCCAAGATACCGCATCTTTATCTTGTATTGTCTCATCATATGTCCAAGGATCAGGTTCATGTTCGCTAGGGATCAAATCAGAAGATTCTCTCAATAACGTGAATCTATCAGGCTATCTCACAACCCTCCCACTACGATGAGGTATCACCTGTGTATCCTCTGTGACACGCGGTGCAGTGACTTGTGGTATATCCTCTTGTACCGGTGGTACTGAAGAAGTGACTTCCCATTTTATTTCCTATAGAATAATCTTACTCATGGGCTTGTGGTTCATCATAAAGTCTTCCTCTAGAAATCTCTAGGCCTATAAAATAAACCACCTTTCGTTCCTCTAGGATAGCCAACGAACATGCGTACTTCTGTACGAGGTTCCAACTTACCAGCATCGGCCTTCAGCACAAGTGCTGGACTCACCCAAATTTGAATATGTCTTAGACTAGGCTTTCGCCCAGTCCACAATTCTATGGAAGTAGAAGGCACTGATTTAGATGGAACCAAGTTCAGAGTGTACACCGCCTTATCTAGAGCATATCCCCAGAATGAATCTGGCAACTCAGAATAACTCATCATCGATCTAACCTTCTCCATAAGATTCCTATTCCTTCGCTCTTCAATACCATTCTACTGGGGTGTGCCAGGTGCAGACAATTGGGATTGAATCCCACCCTATGATAAGTAATTCCTAAACTCTCCCAAGAGGTACTCACCACCACGATCAGATCGTAGTGTCTTGATACTTTTACCTTGACGTTTCTCCACATCAGCCTTGAATTCTTTGAACTTGTCAAAGCATTCAGACTTGCGGCGCATCAAGTAAATGTATCCATATCTCGAATAATCATTTATAAAAGAGATGAAATACTCAAAACCACCTCTAGCCTGGATAGACATTGGATCACACAAATCAGAATGAACCAATTCTAACACATCTTTGGCTCTATACCCCTTGGCCTTAAAAGGCCTCTTGGTCATTTTACCCTCCAAGCAAGATTCGCAGGTTGGGAAATCTTCCACCACTAATGAATCCAGAGGTCCATCAGCTATCAACCTTTGAATTCTTCTTAGGTTAATTTGACCTAACCTAAGATGCCAAAGATATGTTTGGTTCATCTTCGAAGGATCTTTTCTCTTATTAGAATTAGAATATGAGTTATTAACTTCTATTTGAATCGTGGGAGCTTTTGGTTCAAGCGTGTATAAATTTCCTATCAATGCACCCGAACAGATAATATCCCTATTCCTTTTTATAACAACTCTGTCATTAAAAGAAATAGAATAACCATCCATAAACAATTTAGAAACCGAAATTAAATTCTTTCTAAATAAAGGTACATAAAGGCAATTCTTAAGAACCAAAAATTTATTTTTCTCAAAAGATAAATAAATGTTTCCCACTGCAACAGTCGCCACCTTCATGACATCGCCCAAGTATACGGTAATCTCTACCTCAGCCAGTCGTCTGGTTTCCTGGAATCCCTGTAAGGTATTATAGACATGATCAGTGGCTCCCGTATCTACACACCAGGTGCCGATAGATAACACCGCTAAATATGTTTCAACGACTAGACCAAAAGATATACCTTTGTTCTGCTTGCGGTTGGGGCAGTCCTTCTTCCAGTGTCCAGTCTACTTACAAGTGAAGCACTTGCCTTTCGGCTTCTTCACTCCTCCCTGAGTTCCTCCCACCACCTTTGCCCCAGCTTGTTTCTTCTTCTTCTTGCCTTTCGGCTTAGAAGTAGAAACCTTTTGGGTGACCATGGCATGCGCCTGAGCACTCTGACGAAATAGCCCCTCTGCCACCTGGAGTTCTGTTAGAAGCTCCGCCAACGAATACAACCTCTTGTTCATGTTGTAGTTCAGGCGAAACTGCTCAAAACTCCTAGGTAGAGATCAGAGAATGATATCGACCTAGGTTTCCCCATCGATTTCAGCTCCGAGGACTTCCAACTCATTTAAATGAGCCATCATCTTGAGAATATGATCCCTCACGAGTGTTCCCTCGATCATCGTGGTCGTCATCAAGTTCCTCATGGCTTCCTGCCTTGCAGCCCGATTCGTTGTCCGAAAAGTTCTTTGAGATTGAGCATCATATCATAAGCAGTGGGCATGGCTTGATCCTGAAGTTGCAGTACATTTGACATAGATGCCAAAATGTAACACTGCGCCTTCTCATTAGCCTTAATCCACTTCTTATAACTCTCCTTCTCCTTTTCCCCAGAATCATCCACAGGCTTAGGAGGGCACTCTTCGAGGAGTACATATTTGTATTCCTCAGCAGTCAAGACAATGTCAAGATTCCTCTTCCAATCAACATAGTTTGGTCCAGTAAGTTTATTCTCTTTCAGTATCACAGCAAGTGGGTTGAAAGTCAATATGAAAGAAAACCTAAGAGTTAACCTACGCATATTCTACTATTATCCGGCACATATAATATATGAAAAGTGCATAAAAGTAACTGAATCCTAAACACACAAAACCGGAAATCGTGGCTCTGATACCACTTGAAGGTGGGAAACTTCGCTTCCCACTTCAACTTGGTCGCTTGTTCATGGAAATCCCTTCTACGTCCCCGGATAAAAAAAAATTATCCTTGACAAGAGGAATTACCCAAGCAACCATGTCATCGTCGTGCTATTCGATTAGAGTAGTCACTTGAACAAACTTGTTGTTCAAGTAAACAACCTCTATTCTACGAATATCCGTGGAATAGACGATGTACGGATCGCCGACTTTTGTGTTTATGTTCGGGGTCCAAGTTATATTAGCCACAAAATAGAATATATTGTTAGGGCAATCTCTTGCCATAATAAGGTTTTGATGTGTGTGGCAAAGGGTTTAAGTTAGGTTGCTATTATTATTTGATATGTTCGTTGGAGTCTTGCAGGACTTAGTAATTCGCACATGGAGTCTTGGCGGGTTCACCCTCACAACCTCAGTCCTTGAGTCAGTGAAGGATGACTTTGCGGAAGCCATACGCTTGGAGCATCCGAGGGATCGCCGGACGAGAGGAATTGAAGTGAAGCTAAGGAAGCATATTTCGGAGGCAAGAGATGCGAAGGAGCATTGCAGAGTCGTGCGCCTGATGCTGCCGAGGGACGTGGCCTGATAAGAGAGCTTCAAGGGGACTTCGAGTGAGATGAGAGAATGAGTAAATGTAAGAGTATTAGGCGAACTTGAATGGTCGAGGTTTTAGACTCGACCGCAAGGGTTAAGGTTTAATCACGGGCTAAACTTATGTTAAGTTTGAGTTTCACACGGGACCAGTCGACTGCCATGGAATGGCAGTCGACTGCTCTGAGTCGAGTGTGTTCGACTAGTATTCGACTGATGGGTTTATGCCCGGCAATGATCATGGAATGGCGATGACCGCGAGGATGCGCGTAACCGCCAGAAGCCGAGCCAGGCATGATCGACCGAGAAGCTGACCGGAGAGGTCCATCAGTTGACTGCCAAGTGTTCCATTGAACTACAACGGTCGGGATCCGATGTGTTCGGAGGCCGTTGTAGTGACGACAGTCGACTACCAAGGGCAGCAGTCGACTGGTGGCGGCCAACGGGAAGAAATCAACCCTCTCTATAAAAAGAGAGGGTGTGAGCCTTTGAGAGGCCAATGCTTATGCTCTAAGTGATCTTCCTAGTGCCCCACAAGTTTTAAACTCTTCTTACTTGTCTTTACTTCAATCTTATTGTAAGAAGAGTGATCTTGATTGTAAAGGTTACCTCCACCTAGCTTGGTGCAAAGGAGAGACCATTAGTGGATTGGTTTTGGCGGAGTGATTCACCGAGGATGAATCGGGGACCGTGGATTAGCGGCGTAGCCGTGAACCACATTATACCATCTTGTTAGCATTTGTTTTCTTGTATTTCTATTTGCTTGTCTTGCTTTATTATTTTCGTTGCGCTAATCTCTTTGTAGATGAGCAAATACCGACATCCAATGATCGAGGGCTATTCACCCCCCTCTAGCCGCCCGTTCGATACCGTACAAGTGGTATCAGAGCCAAGGAAAGCTTGTCGAGGACTAACCGTCACAACAAGCAACATTCAAAATGGTCAGCTCAAACATTCATCCACCGAAATTTGAAGGAGAATTCGCTTGGTGGAAGAAGCGAATGGAGGTATTTTTCGAAACGGATTTTGATATCATGATTACAATGGAATCCGGTTTCGTTTTGCCTAGGGATGAAGAGGGGAAGCCAATAGAAAAGTCAAGATGGACCAAGAGGCAAAGAGAGGAGCACCTTGCAAACTCAAAAGGCAAGCACCATCTATACAATGTGCTTCCTCAACAAGAAATAAATAGAATTGGAGAATGCCTAAGTGCCAAGGAGATGTGGGAGAAGCTAGTAGAGCTTCATGAAGGCACTTCGGAGGAAAAGCTAGCAAGAAGAGACCTCCTCCGCTCCCAACTTTCAAATATCAAGCTTGAAAAGGGAGAAAAGGTAACTTCCTTACATTCTAGGTTTAAGGAAATTTTGATTGGACTAACAAGTGTAGGTGAAAGGCTCTCCAACCGAGATATGGTAATGAAGGCCATAGATGCCTTTCCCCGTTCCTCAAAGTGGAGCTCCATGGTAGATTCATTCTACATCTCCAAGAACTTGGAAGTAAGTACCTTGGAGGAGTTTTTCTCAACAATGGAGCTCCACGAAACGAGGCTTGAAGGAATACAAGAAGAGCCAAAAATCCAACCTTCAAGAGGAGTAGCATTCTTGGCAAACAAGGGGAAGAAGAAGATAGAGATCCCCTCCTCCTCCGATGATGATGAAGCATCCTCCTCCTCCTCAATGGATAGCACGGAAGAAGCGTATATGGTAAGGAGGGTAAGGTGTGCTTTAAAGGGTTTTCATTTTAATAAATCTAATGATAGGAATAGAAGACCAAGGGGGAAAATCATTTGCTACAATTGCCAAGGAGAGGGACACATAAGAGAGAATTGTCCCCTCTTGAACAAAAGAAAGGAGGAGAAGAGAAAGAAAGAAAAAAAAAAAGAAGAAAAAGGGTAGCAAGAAGAAAAAGGAAGAAGAAAAGAAGGCAAAGGAAAAGGGGAAGGCCAAAGCATTCAAGGCCAAGACATGGGATGACCCTTCCTCATCCTCTTCATCATCATCGGAAGAGGAGAATGCCTTTGTCACCAATTTGGCCTTAATGGCCTTTGATGACTTGGATTGCTCCTCCACCGAAAATGAAGGATCAAACTCAAGTGGAGAGAGCTCAAATGAAGGGGGAGTCTCCTCCACATCATCATCCTCCTCATCCGAAGAAGAAGAAGAGGACATGAAAACTATGGTAACGAATCTAACTCCTAAGAAAATAGTTTCCATGGTTTCTAGCTTAACTAGGGATTTATTTAGAGCTAAGAAGAAGACCAAAATCATGCTAGATCAAATTAAGGACTTAGAAAATAAACTAGAAAAAGCATGCTTAAATGATGATAATATTTCTTCTTACCATGATGATGCATGCTCACATGAATATATGCCATTTAATGTTAATGATGCATGCATAGAAGAAAATAGGGCTCTAAGGGAAAAGGTAGACTATTTGACAAAAGCCCTAGAGAAATTCACAATTAGCTCAAACACCTTGAACATGATTATAGGGAGCCAAAGAGCTAGCTTCAATAAGAAAGGCCTAGGATACAAAGAAAAGAAAAATGAAAAGGCCTACAAATGCCTAATTGCTAGGGAACAAGATAAGAAGAAGGTAATTGCTAGGAAATGGATCCCCAAGGAGTATCTAGTGAACCCCATAGGCAAGAACTTATTTTGGGTTCCAAAATCCATCCTTAAGGGTTAGGATAACCCTAGGGTAGTCAACCATATGCAATTGACCTATATCATATTTTGGTTGACTTAGGATGGCGGGACAACATTTTTAAATAGTGTTAGGTGATGATAACGTGCCTATAAATTGTTAATAATGCTTAAATCATGATGATTAATGTAATTGCTATGTTGGTTTGCAATCATGATTTATGATTTTGATTTTTGGCACATCATCATAAGAAATAGGGTTTAAATCATGCCTTAGGTGATATTTTGCTTATTATCAAGACATAATACCTAATGCATGATAACAATTCATGAATACATGTGTTTCATGATCATAATGTAGAATTAATTGATATATGCCTTTATGATCATGAGGATTGTTAGGTTGATACTTAACCTTGATAGAATTGTATGAATATAATGGTTAAGTATATACAAATACCCCCTAGGATGCATCTTAAACTCACCATAGGCTACTTTGATTGAAAACTTAGCATGGGTGAGATGTTAGGATGATACAAATGTCCACTAATGCCTATGACATTTAGATGGTCATTTAAAGTATCAAAATAGCAATAATAGACCAATCATGGGGAAGGCTTATGTTTAATTCATAGACATATTGCCCAAAGATCATGGTTGGATATTTCATATGTTTTCAAAACAATTTCTTACATTAAAATATGTGTATTCATGTTTTGAAACAATTGGATGCAAAACTAGGTGTTAAACTTGATACTAGAATGATCAACAACCTAGTGGTTTTTAAAACTTTTGGATTTTTTTGTCAAATCTCTGGAAATATAATGCCTTTTCATGAAAAACTTATTTTCTCTGATAACGAATCTTACAAGAAATATGTTCCCCAAATTTCATGATTTTTTGAATTTTCTAGAATTTTTAATGCATTTCTGAAATTCGCCTAGAAAATCAAAATTTCGGAAACCATTGTGCCAGTCGACTGCCATACTGATAGCAGTCGACTGCTCACCTGAAAAATAGTCTAATATTTTCTGATTTCAGATTTTAAACATGTTTTTGGTATTTTCCTTCTATTAGACTTGATGCCATGGGTTTATAACTTAGTATTAATCTTTTTGATGGTGTCAAAGGGGGAGAAATAATTATGTTTAAGTAAATTGTGATAGGGGGAGAAAATTTGTATGAGGAGTTTCATAGATTAAGGGGGAGTTGCATGTTGCTATATCATGTTTATGTTTACATGCTTTCTTACCTTAAAATTTATATCAAATGTTTTTACCTAACTTAAACGGATTGCCACACATCAAAAAGGGGGAGATTGTTAGGGCAATCTCTTGCCATAATAAGGTTTTGATGTGTGTGGCAAAGGGTTTAAGTTAGGTTGGTATTATTATTTGATATGTGCGTTGGAGTCTTGAAGGACTTAGTAATTCGCACATGGAGTCTTGGCGGGTTCACCCTCACAACCTCGGTCCTTGAGTCGGTGAAGGATGACTTTGCGGAAGTCGTGCACTTGGAGCATCCGAGGGATCGCCGGACGAGATGACTTCAAGTGAAGCCAAGGAAGTAGACTTCGGAGGCAAGAGACGCAAAGGAGCATTGCAGAGCCGTGCGCCTGATGCTGCCGAGGGATGTGGCCGCGAACGAAGAGAGCTTCGGCGAGGGACTTCGAGTGAGATGAGAGAATGAGTGAAATGTAAGTAGCTCATTAGGTGAACTTGGCAGAATGGCTGAGTGTCAGAGACTTGATCACAAGGGTAAAGGTTTACCCGACCGTCGGCAGCTCAAACTTATGTTAAGTTAAGTTTGAGTTTCACGGCACCGGCCGATCGCCATGGAATAGCGATCGCTTCTGAGTCGAGTGTGTTCGATCGTATCCGATCGATGGGTTTATGCCTAGCGATCGCCATGGAATGACATGATCGCCGGAGGATGTCGTGGCAGAACGCCGTGAGCCATCGGCGTCGACTACGGAGGCGAATGATTGGTGAGGTCCATCAGTCGACTGCCAAGTGTTCTGTTGGACTACAACGGTCGGGATCTGACGTGTTCGGAGGCCGTTGTAGTGATGGAAGTCGACTGCCAAGGGCAGCAGTCGACTGGTGGCAGGCAACGGGAAGAAATCAACCCTCTCTATAAAAAGAGAGGGTGTGCGCCTTTGAGAGGCCAATGCTTATGCTCTAAGTGATCTTCCTAGTGCCCCACAAGTTTTAAACTCTTCTTACTTGTCTTTACTTCAATCTTATTGTAAGATGAGTGATCTTGGTTGTAAAGGTTACCTCCACCTAGCTTGGTGCAAAGGAGAGACCTTTAGTGGATTGGTTTTGGCGGAGTGATTCACCAAGGACGAATCGGAGACCGTGGATTAGCGGCGTAGCCGTGAACCACGTTATACCATCTTGTTAGTGTTTGTTTTCTTGTATTTCTATTTGCTTGTCTTGCTTTATTGTTTCCATTGCGCTAATCTCTTTGTAGACGAGCAAATACCGACATCAAACGTTCGAGGGCTATTCACCCCCCTCTAGCCGGACGTTGGATACCCTACATATATAACATTCATATAATTGAAAAACAAATATAAACATGTTACAAAAGAAAATAGATATCGATATACCTCTCGATCTTCTATTGTATGACCTTCCTCCTTTTGGACGTCGTGTGGGCGACGATCTACCAAAAGTTGAAGCTCCTAGATCACCAATCTTCCTTCCTTGCTCGCTCCGAACAAGAGGAAGTATAGAAACAAGACCCTTCTCCTTCCTTTAGCCAACCAACAAGCACCAAGCAAGATGCTTGCCACCGGCCAATAAGGAAAAGGGATGAGAATGATGGATGCCGACCAAGAGCTCCAAGGGAGGACCTTAAGCCTTGTTTCCACCGGCCAAGGAGAGGAGAAGAGATAGCTTTGGATGCCGGCCAAGGGAGGGAAGGCTGGTATGGGTGCTGACCACCAAGGGAGAAGAAGAAGATAAGGAAAAGATTTCCTTATTTGGTGCCGCCAACCCCAAACCCTAATATCCAAGCTTGCTGCCCAACTTAGCCCTAATCCTATCTCTAATGGGATTCCTTCTTGTCGCCCACCCCTTCCTCTCCTTTTATAGAGTTAGGGATAAGCCTTGTTTTAATCTCCACCATTGCTTCTAGGGATTTAATCTCAACCGTCGGATCTAGAGATTTAATCTCAACCGTCGGATCTAGAGATTTAATCTCTACCTTTGAATCTAGAGTTTTGTTTTCAACTATTGGATCTAGGCTTCATGAGGTATTAATAGACTACAATAGGGACCATGAGGAGGAGTTGGATCTTGGCAACCCAATGGATCAAGCTCACATAAAGTCCGATCCATTAATGATAATCCAATCCACTAAAGGATTATCATTGATCTACCTCACCAACCCCCATAAGTTAATATGGGCTCCATATATTATTTGTACATTTTTCTCCCCGTGTTTAAGATCTCGAATGTCCGTCGATTAATTAATTTACTGACCATTAATTAATCAACATCTAACTACATGAGTAGTACCACTCAACCTTTTCATCATGTCGGATCAAGTCCCCCTGTAGGGTTTACATGATGAACCAGATGAGCTACTCAAGGGGACATCATCATCCTAATATATAGGACATAGTTTCCTCCTATAATCAACGACACACCATATAAATAATATCATTTCCCAACTTACCTAGCCTATCGATTTAATCTATAAATCTCGCCCATTGGTAAATCAAATAAATGAATACTAAGTATATGTGCCCATTATTATATTGGGATTAAGAGTATGTACAATATAATATATGAGGCCCGATTCGATTATGTAGTCAGCAATAAATCGAATCACCTCTAAGTCGGTCCTGCTCAATAAACACAAAGTGCACTAGTGTGATTCTATGGTCAAGACAAACCAATACCAAATCAGACTACAACCATTCCGATGGTTTGTCCAAAGTCATCTCGGTTGTGAGCCTTTACTTATACTTTACAAGGAGCCGATAACATGATCTCCCGTGTGACACCACACGCCATGTTATCTACAATGTAATGTATTAGACAATATGCATAACCATAAAAATATGCAAACAATGATCACGTGATTCTTATTTCAAAAATAAAGATATTCATACAAAAGATAGACTTTTCAAATATACTATTACACAACATTATTCTATTATAGAAACAAGCTTATACCTCTTGATCTTCTATTAACAAAGAGAAGTATGAAACAAAACTCTTCTTCCTATCTACCAAGGAGGAGAATAGGATCACCGCCAACCTTGGAGAGGACCAAAGGATGAAGAAGAGATGTCCAAACCTTCCCCACCTTGCCGCCGACCCCTTTGCCCTTGAACAATTGGCGCCGCCCAAAGCAAAAGGAAAACATAACCCTAATGCCTTGCCGCCCAAGCAAAGGAAGCAAAAACCCTAATCTCCAAATTGTGTTGCACGCCCAAGCCTTGCCCATCCTTTTATAGAGCTAGGATTAAGACTCCTTTTAATCTCCACCGTCGGATCTAGGGATTTAATCTCAACCGACGGATCAAGGTATCTAATCTCAACTGTCGGATCTAGAGATTTAATCTCCACCGTCGGATCTAAAGATTTAATCTCCACCGTTGGATCTAGAGATTTAATCTTGACCGTCGGATTTAGAGTTTCATTTTCCATCATTGGATCTAGGCTCTATGAGGGTTTTAATAGGCTACAATAGGGACCATGAGGAGGAGTTGGATCTTGGCCACCCAATGGATAAAGCCCACATAAAGTCCGATCCATTAATGATAATCCATTCCACTAGAGGATTATCATTGATCTACCTCACCAACCCCCATAAGTTAATATGGGCTCCATATATTATTTGTACATTTATCTCCCCATGTTTAAGATCTCGAATGTCCGTCGATTAATTAATTTACTGACCATTAATTAATCAACATCTAACTCCATGAGTAGTACCACTCAACCTTATCATCATACCGGACCAAGTCCACTTGAAGGGTTTACATGATGAACCTTATGAGCTTCACAAGGGGACATCATCATCCTAATATATAGGACACCGTTTCCTCCTATAATTAATATCACACTATATAAATAATATTATTTCCCAACAAAAACTTGCGAGAGCAAATATTTTTAGAATCTAAAAAATAACTTAAATCAAAGAAATGAATACTAAGTATATGTGCCCGTTATTATATCGGGATTAAGAGCATGTACAATATAATATCTGAGGTCTGATTCGATTATGTAGTGAGCAATAAATCGAATCACCTCTAAGTCAGTCCTACTCAATACACACAAAAGTGTACTAGTGTAATTCTATGGTCAAGACAAACCAATACCAAATTACACTACAACCATACCAATGGTTTGTCCATAACCATCTCGGTTGAGCCTTTACTTATACTTTACAAGTAACTGATAACATGATCTCCCGTGTGACACTACATGCCATGTTATCTACAATGTAATGTATTAGACAATATGCATAACAATAAATATGCAAACAATGATCATGTGATTCTTATTTCAAAAATAAAGATGTTCATCATCTTGAAGACTTCTTTGATACATCCCAACAATTTGATCCATCATCTTAGAATGTATAAGGTCCTCCCTATACAAGGGCTTCACCTCTAACGGAAGAATGGCCTCTTCCCTATAAGAAGAGGCCTTGGGTCATCTTGGGGGGTTAATGCTTCTTCTCTATACATACTCATAAGTGCCCAAACTTTTTCTACTCTTCTTACCTGCTCTTATTTCAATTCAATTGTAAGAAGAGAGATCTTGTAAAGAAAAGGATTAAAGTAATTGTATGGTGCAAAGGAGAGACTAGTGAAGATTGAGGTAGTGATTCACCTTGAAGAATCTAAGATCACAAGGGTCATGAACCACATTAAATCTCTTTGTTAGCATTTCTAGCTTCTACCTTGTGTTGTTCTTTAATATGTTCTGTCCAGATTATGTTTTATTCCATTTTTAGCTATTTTAAGTATATTTCATTGGACACAAGAGGTAAAGATCGAATGACGCTTCCATAAGTACAAGAGGGCTATTCAATCTTGAAAGACTTTCCTCCAACAAAACTATAGGTATGATCATGTTAAATGATTTGATCCTGATAAAAAATATGTTTGATCCATTAAATAGGTGTGTTTAGATTTTTACTATTTGTTGAAATCTTGAGAAGTTTGACATAAGAGACTTCTAAGCATATCTCTCAAGATTAATACACTCTTGATCGGGGATTTGCACATCTAGATCATCAAAGCTTATAGATTTATAGATTCTGGCAAAGATTTATGTTTGTATTTTTAGGTATTTTAAGTATATTTTATTGGAAGCAAATGTAAAGCACATAGTGAGAATTTCCCCTGTTTGGGGAAATCAAAGAGCATGATTATTGTAGAAACTTTCTTGTTCTCTAAGATAAAAACTTAAGTGATCCATGAAGCAAATATTTTTAAATTTCTAAAAAACCTAACTTAAAAATAATGTTGAAAAATCCTTGAATGATACAATACTCTATGGCTTCAAATCACTAAACCATTGTTGTGTCACTCCTATTAATGTAGTAAGGAACACCCGACACTTAACTCCATCAGTATAGCTGTAAAACAAAGCAAAATTTTCAAATCTACTTAAATGACCCTAGAGAAAGAGAAAGGAGAAGAAGAGGCAATCCTCTTCTTGGGCAATTCTACACTCAATAACCCTCACAGAAAGGACTTAACTCTTCTATTTTGACAATGGTGCTTTCAACAAGTAAAGCCAATGCTTGTGCATTCCACTTAGGGTGTCTTTTAGTTGGAAACACTTCTTTTCTTCCCTTTTCTTGTTCCATGTAGCATTGAGGAATCATTCTCCGGACGAGAGACTCTAACCACCTCTTCTTCAAAGTCATCATCAGATACATCATCTTGTTTAATCTTCTTTGGGGTGGCTCTTTGTGAAATTTGATCCATCATCTTAGCCATAATTTGCATAAGGTCTTATTAATTCAATTTCACAATACCTTTGATTTAATCTTATTAAATCAATAGAGATAGAATTTCTCCTCCTCAATCCTAAAGTTGTCCTTCTAGTGTTCCCCATCATAACTTTTTGTTCAAATTCCCACACATGGCGCTAATTTGATGGTGTTCTGTAACGCCCATAAAATTATAAAATTGTTCAAAGTAATTGTATGGTGATCAGATTTATAGTTGAGGTATAGGTCTTTTTAAGCAAGATCTAAGATCACAAAGATGCTATCTCTCAACTATAGCATAAGTAACTCTTTGATATGCCCATCTAGCTTCTAGCACTATGTTTTATTCGGATTTATATGTTCTGTCCAGATTATGTTTGTTTGTATTTTTAGGTATTTTAAGTATATTTCATTGGAAGCAAGAGGTAAAGATCGCAAGGATGCTTCCCCTATAAGTTTTGGGGACAAAGAGCATGATTGAATGTCTTGAAAGACTTTCTATATGAGTTTTTAGGGGTATGATCATGTTAAATGTTTGATAAATGATAAAAATATGTTTGATCAGATTATATAGGTGTGTTTAGATTTATAGGTAAGGTATATGTTGTCTTTAAGCAAGACATAAGATGACTAAGATACTATCTCTCACCTATAGCATAAGTAACTCTTTGATTTGCACATCTAGCTTCTAGTATCATGTTTTTATTCAGTTTTATAGATTCTGTCCAGATTATGGTTGTTTGTATTTTTAGGTATTTTAAGTATATTTTATTGGAAGCAAGATGTAAAGATCGCAAAGATGCTTCCCCTACGAGTTTTGGGGACAAAGAGCATGATTATATGTCTTGAAAGGCTCCCTATATGAGTTTTGGGAGTATGAGAATGTTACATGTTGGTTAAATGACAAAATCTGTATGTCATATATATTTATAGGTATATTTCATGTTGAAGCAAGACATAAGATCGCAAAGATGCTTCCCCTATAAGTTTTGGGGGCAAAGAGCATGATCGCATGTTTTGAAAGGCTTCCTATATGAGTTTTGGGAGTATGATCCTGTTAAATGTTTGATAAAAGACAAAGATCAGTAAGTCATATATAAAGGAAGTATTTTACTTTGAATATTTCATTGGAAGCAAGATGTAAGGATCACAAGATGCTTCCCCTATGAGTTTTGGGGACAAAGAGCATGATCAAATGTCTTGAAAGACTTCCTATATGGGTTTCTGATTATGATCATGTAAAATACTCGTTAAATGACAAAAATAAGTAAGTCATATATAAAGGAAGTATTTTACTTTGAAGTGGCATGTACCGGACTCTTAGATCGCCCACGGGCCCTAGACCACCCTTGAAAGTTGCCCTAATAAGTTCGGTGGCTAGCTACCCCGAGTTCTATTAGGGTTGCACGCAAAGTTGGTACAATGTCGGGCTAGCCAAACAAGGATGATTAGTATTTTAAAGTATATATGTATATATGGTTTCGAAAGTTAACCAAAGCACAATGTTTACAAGTTTAAGTATAGTATGTCTCATGTATATGTTTCTACAAGCGAAGTATATTTCAAGCATGTATTGAAAGTTGCGTATGTTAAGTTCATGCATTTCAAGTTGAGCCATTGTGTTATGTGCAAGTGTCTCTATATGTCTAATCCAAAAAGAGGAAGTATACGTAATGCTCGAAAAACACATACACTTCTCGAGAAACACATATATTGCTCGGGAAAAGTACTTACCACTCTGTTAATACCATACTTCACCTCTGAACAATACTACACTACTCACCCCTACTATGCTCGGGAATCATATATACTGCTTAGGAAATACATACATAGTTCAAGAAACATATATGTTGCTAAGAAAAAGTACTTACTACTCTGTTAATACCACACTTCACCTCTAAACAATACTGAACTACTCACCCCCATTGTGCTCGGGAATCATAAATACTGCCCAGGAAACACATATACTGCTTAGGTAATGAACATATTATTGGTGCAGGAGCACCAGATAATCGAACTTGTGTTTTGATTATGGAAAAGACACAAAGTTAAGTTTACATCGTTATCTCACGAGCTGAATCAAGTGTGCAAGAATGCTAAGCTAAGCTAAAGGTCAGCGACACCCGGAGGGAACCATGGTGGTCGGGCAACATCGGGAGGACTTCAGAGGGAGCCAAAGAAATTAGATAGAGACCAGAAGCAAAGCTTTAAAGGTAAAGCTTGAGGTAAGCTCGTGTGAGTCAGTGTAAATAAGGTTGTGTCCTCCATACGGGGACATCTTTAGGTGATGATCTGACTAAGACATCCCATGGAAGGTCAATGTTGAGATCAGACAGTAAGTGGTCGTTGAATTCACTTATATAAGTTTCATTTTCGAGCTAACTTTCCAATGAAGTCAAACACACTAGCCAAAAGTTGACTGTTGGCTATTGGTAGTTGACTATTGGTCATCAGTTCGACTGATAAGGGTGGCAGTTGATTGTTGTTCAAATTTCAGCCTCGAAGAGAGTCAAAACTTCACCCCCTTATCTTAGAGTGAGGTGGCATTTGATGATAATGATTGAGTTCAATGTCTAGGGTTCTCAAAGACTATAAAAGAAGGGTCATTCTTCACCATTTCATCATCTTAAGAGCCTCCAACGTGCTTCCGAAATGCTACCACTCTCCGACACTCCTACGACGACGAAGCGCTGCCGAAACGATGACAAATCGAGCTCAAAGCATCCAACTTCAAGTTGTCGGTATCATTTTGAGTTTTGTACTCTATAATTTTTTAGTCCATTGGTAATTTCTCGGAGCTTTAATTGTAAAGAGGAGAGGGGGGGTGTCCCTCTACCTCAAGATTTTATCTTCTTGTACTCGTCTACTCCTACCTCTAACGAGGAAGAGTATTTTAGTGATTTGCCCTCCGTACATGGTCTAGGACCGTTAAGGCCTTGGATTAGGAGCCAGTAGGCTGTGAACTAAGTAAAAAATATTTCATCTTCATTTACTTTCCGCTACACTTTACTCTTACGCACCACCTCACGCTAAAATAAGGGGGTGAAGTTTTGACTCTCCTAGAGGCTAGAATTTGAACAGGAGTCAACTACCACCCTTATATGTTGAACTGATGACCAATAGTCGATTGCCAATTGCCAGCAGTCGACTGCTAGCTAGGGTTTTCGACTCCATTGGAAAGTTAGCTCGAAAATGAAACATATATAAGTGAGTTCGACGAATACTTACCGTCAGATCTCGACATAGACCTTCCAAGGGATGTCTTAGTCAGATCGTCGCCTAAGGATGTCCCCGTACGGAGGACACAACCTTACTTACACTCACTCACACGAGCTTACCTCAACCTTTACCTTTGAAGCTTTGCTTCCTATCTCCACCTGATTTCTTTCGCTCCCTCCGAAGTCCTCTTGGTGTCGCCTGACCACCACGGTTCCCTCCAGGTGTCGTTGACCTTTAGCTTAGCTTAGCATTCCTGCACACTTGATTCAGCTCATGAGATAACGATGTAAACTTAACTTTGTGTCTTTTCCATAATCAAAACACAAGTTCGATTATCTCGTGCCCCTGCACCGACAATCTCCCTCTTTTTGATCTACGACAAAACAACACAAAGTTAAGGGAAAATTAAAGCATGAAAATAAGTAAAGTAAATGATAAACTCACTTAAAATAACTCCCCTTTGACCTAGGTGAGTTTTGAAAGAAATACTTTAATTTTTTTAAATTTAAATTTTGTGGTACTCCCCCTTAACTTTCGTCTTCATTTACTTTTCGCTGCAATTTACTATTACACATTATTTTATTCGAACGAAAAAGAAAAAGAACTATTTCACTATTCACCCCCTCTAGCGCGTATTCCGATCCAACAATTGGTATCAGAGCGAGGGCGCTATGATTTGGTGAAACCATGAAACTAGCAACGTTTTACAGATTTTTTCTTTTTTGTTTTTGGTTTTTTGACTTTTTCGTTTCGTTCAAATTCTTTCTCTCACACTACTAATCCAAGATGAGAGTCTTGGTACATTTGTGTTGTTTTTGTTTTGCGAGGTTCTCTCTTTTCATTTAAATGGCCCATCTCGAAGAGTTTAGCACCGTCCAACCTCCGTTTTACCATGGAGACGACTTCCGTTACTGGAAGGGTCGGATGGAGTGCTTCCTAAAAACCCAAATTGAGATGTGGATTGTAATCCAAACCAGGTTCACTCTTCCTACTAATGAAGTTGGTGAATCATTGGATTATAATCAATGGACAAATGTCATGAAAAGACAAGTGGAAGTCGACGCAAAGGGTACCCAAATTCTTCAATGTGGCTTGTCCAAAGAGGAGCTAAACCGTGTCATCCCCTTCATCAATGCAAAAGATCTATGGAACAAACTCGTAGAACTACATGAAGGAATCGACGATGCAAAGGTGAGTAAATGCGACTTACTTTTCAATAAGTTGTATAACCTTAAGATGCAGGAACACGAGATGACAACCCAACTACATGCACGAATCCAAGACATCATCAATAGCCTGCACTCCATCGGACAAAAGGTCAAAAACCAATACCTTATAAGGTATGCTCTAAACGCATTTCCTAGGACTACCTTGTGGGCATCCATGGTCGATGTCTACAAGGTTTCTAAGGACCTCTCTAAAATTAGACTAGATGAATTATTTTTGGAATTCGAACTTCATGAACAAACTAACGTGGTCTGGGCTAAGAAAGGAGTTGCCTTACTTGTAGGTCAAAGAGGAAAAGGAAAGAGCAAGCCACCTCCCGAGCAAGAAGATGAATTCGAACTCGAAGGCGAATTCGAGTCTGAATCCGAAGAGGAGGTTGTGATAGTGAACATGGTGCGGAGGATTGTTCGAAAAGAAAGAGAGCTATTAAAGAACAAAAAGAGGGTACAATTCAAATCAAAGCAAAAGGGAGCAAAGAAAGTCTTTCGTGCAACTTGGGACAACGAAGAAGAAGGCGTCAATAGAGCATACATGGCAAGACCAGAAGAGTTCGAGTCAGAGTTCGGAGATGAGTATGGATCTAACTATAACTCCGACCCCGAAGACTACTTTGAGAAGAAACTCAAAGCCGGACCGAAAGAGAAAGTCAAGCTTAGTCGTTCTTTAATTAGTACGCTTTTTCATACAATTAAAATGATAACTAGGAAATTAGCTAAGTCCGAGGCTAGGATTGAGTCCTTGCTTGAAGAGGTTGAAACCCCCAAGCAAGAGGCCACTCTGACCTCTTCGACTAGTCGAGTTCGAGAGGAGAACTCAACTCGAGTTGAGAAACTCGAAGAAGCGAACTCCCTCTTGAAAGGACAAGTCCAAGAGTTCGAGGCTCTGTTGGACAAGTTCTCAATGGGGCCCAAGAATCTTATCCGACTTCTTGGAACTCAGAGAGTTGTGTACAACAGAGTCGAACTCGGGTTTAGTCCAAAAACTACAAATAGATCATATATGTCTATCGTAAATCATAGTCATCAACGAGTCCAAGCTTGGGTCCCGAAGACTCTCTTAAATTCATATACCATCCCTCTGCACCAATAATAAGTTTTTGAAACTTAGCTTTTGATTTTCAAAATACTTATAAGCTAATTTTTAAGAATAACTTTAAAGATTTATAGCCCTTAGGGTTAGTTTGCTCTCCCCCTTAGTCAAGTATATGAGGTATAAGAGAGTTAGGGGGCGCTAAACTTTAACCTAGAGAGTTTTATAGTTAATATTGGTCGATTATAATTATTCGTTCAAGCACAATAGTTAAAGAAATGGCTTTTGAAAAAAGTTATGTATATTATAATTATTCTTTAATCATCTCACATATTCTATGTGTCTCAGAATTTATTCACCTTATATGTTTTGTGAGATAATTTGAACTTAATTAAAGTTAGTCAACATTGGGTTATATTCAAATTTAACCCTAAGCTCGTCAAGTAACCTTTTCGAGAAATTGGCTTCCAAGTCGTAGCGAGGCATAGGGGCCTTCTTTGATCGGAACAACGACGACTTCCTTAGACAAAGCCAAGTTCGAGAAAATGATAACTTGATTCACCTAAGATTACTTCCTGGTCTAACTAGTTAAGGATATGGCGAGGTAGCTTCAGCTAGTTCCACTCGGTCAAGTGCACCAAGATAAATACGCCTTATCTAGCTCGAATACACGAAACTTTGTTTCCCTAATGTACTATCATCTCGCCGCATTCTGATACTATGTTATCAAGAGTTGACTAACTACTTGTCCTATCTTGCTATTATAAAAAATAAAATAAAAGTTTGATCATGCTAAGTTATCAGGTATACTATTTTGGTATTAGCTCCCCCTGGATCATTGAACCAACATGGTCTATTCAAGTAATGAACTTGATATTGGGGAATCCAATACCTATTGGTCCTTATATGTGAATTTAAGAGAGTCTTTGGGACCCAATCTTGGACTAGTTGATGACTATGATTTATGATAGACATAAAAGATTTCGTTTTCATTTACTTTCCGCTACACTTTACTCTTACGCATTATTTTATTTGAACGAAAAAGAAAAACAACTCTTGCGGTATTCATCCCCCCCTCTAGCGCTTATTCTGATCCAAGACATATGACTTGGGAAATACACTAACCACTCGAGCTTTTACATAAACTGTTTGAGAAAAGCTTAATCTTGATTATAAAAAACCCAGACCCCATCAATTACCTAGGTTGTTCTTATCCTTAGGTAAGGTAGTCTTAGGGTTATCCTTAGGCCTAATATTACAATGTTTATCACCTAAACAAAAATATTTACTACGAACATACTTATTATCATTAACAATTGCAAGTAAAATATGTAATAAATTCCTAGCATGCTTCTTATCACTAATAATAGGAAGAACATTATTAAAATATACTTAGGGTTTGGCTTAGCTCCCCCTACATATGAAATCTCTCCTTTATCCTTGGTCAGGTGTCTTCCCCTAGGACATTGGCTTCAGTAATGACTCTTTTGTTGATATTTGAAGCATACTATATGCTCCTTGCCTTTTTGTATTAGGGCTACGAACTCTTTTACCTTCTCCTTGGCTTTAGGTGATGGTTGATCCTTCCTGATTTTTTTGTGCATTTGCTCTTATAATGCCCTACTTCCCTACACTCAAAACATATAATGTGATTTTTATTTTTACAAATTATGCTTTGTTACCTATAGGTGTATCTTGAGTTTGTTCTTGAGTTTGCCCAGATGTAGAGGGTTCCTCTTGCTCTTTCTCTAGCGTTGGTTGTCTCTCCTCCCCCTCAATCCTAGAGGTGAAGGCTTCGTCCAATCCTTCTACCTCTTCTTCGGAAGTTGAACATCTCTCAAACTCTGACTAGTCAAGCTCTTGAGATAAGCAACTTGATTCTTCTTCGAGCTTGTCATCTTATTTTCCTAGGGCCGATGAATGTTCTTCATGGAACTTGACAAAGTTGTTCCATAAATCCCTTGCTTCGTTATAGTCACCTAACTTGGGAAAAATATTGTTAGATATTAATTTAACCAACATTTTGCCTACCTTGTCATTGGTCTTAGATTTTTGAAGTTGCTCCTCGATCCATCTTTTCTTCTTAAAAAATCACCCTTCGGACCCCTTGGAGCTTCGAATCTATCTACAAGGATAAACCAATCGTCTATATTTCACATTAGAAAATTTCTATCCTAGCTTTCCAATAGCCAAAATTTTCGTAATCGAAAGAGGGTGGAATTGTAATGGTATAGCTCAATCTATCATTGGGCAACTCTATTTCTCTTCTACTCCTCTAGCACGTGCTCCATTGGCAATTAGTCCTTGAAGAGCGGTCTCCCTCTGATACCACTTGTTGGGGACCTTTGGATGCACTAGGGGGTGAATAGCAACTTTCAATTTTTTCCAATTCATTTATTGATCATCTAAAAACTTATTAGTGTTCAGCAAAATATGGAACAAAACACAAACAAAAGAACAACATGATCACACACATAAGACAACATTTTTTACGTGGTTCGGAACCTATGGTTCCTACTCCCCGGTCGGTCTTTAGTGTCTACTCTACCAAACCTAGTCTCCTTCTCGACAACACACCGGAGGTTGAGAAAACCTCTTACAATTAATATATACAGCAAATACAACAAGCAAATACAAATATAAAGAAAGAATGAAATAGAATGAACACTTTATAAAGATTGCTTGATTGTTGTTGTTTGGTTGCTTTAAATGCCTTGGAAGGTCTAGAATGCAATAGCAAATCCCTTCCCAAATCACCAAGAACTGGCTTCCTTCCTTCTTCTCGTCGAGCTCCTTTTAAATCATGTGTCAAGCTAATTTTTTGCCTTCCAGCCGACTGGCCTTACTCACCAATCGTCTTCTCACCTATTTATTGTCTCACAACGAACTAATCCATGTAGGATTTGGGTCGATCAGTTGACTATCCTTACTCAGCACTCGACTGTTGGAAGCCACCAATTGACTGCTATAAGCTACGAGTCGATTGCCAAACCTTCTATGCCCATGTCCATCGAAACCAGTCAACTGCTCAATCCTGGTAGTCAACTGTCAGTGACTAGTAGACTACTCAACCCTAGCATTCAACTAACATAGCCACAAGTCATAGTTGAACCTCAGTCGGCTACATGACTAGTCGATTGGGAACTGCCTGAGTCAACTAGGCCTCTCAAGTGTCACACACTCGACAAGTCGACTGACAAATACCGCTAGTTGACTGGTAAATCTCAAACATGAGGTTTAATCCAAGTATGATCCTCTTATGCTTAATACTCACCCTTAGCCTAGACCTAAACCTTCTAGCTACCTCCATTAGTCTCACACCCTCAGGGTCCATTTGAGTCCTCCACGACTCATTCACCCTTCGCGCTAGCCTTCAGGTGCTTCCATCGACTATGTCATGCCATCGGGTCTACTTTGCCAAGAGGTCATGCCTCCAGGAATTCTCCATTGTCAAGTGTCAATGCTCGGACTTTCACTGCCAAGACTACACCCTTTAACTTTTCCTTTGCAAAATATCCATATTTGGACTTTTGCCGCCATGACTACACACTTGGACTTACACGGTCAAGACAAAACCCTTGGACTTTTCTTTTGCCAAGTATCCATACTTGGACTTCTCCTTAACAAGTATCCATACTTTTGCCAAGATTTCACCCTTGGACTTTTCCTTGCCAAGCATCCGTACTTAGACTTCTCCATCGCCAAGAATCCATTCTTAGACTTCTCCTTGCCAAGTATCCATACTTACACTCCTCCATTGGCAAGACTCCAATCTTGTACTTCCACTCGAGTCTCACTCGAGCTTGGTCAACCTTGACTTGAGGTCGATTGCTCCAACAATCACCTCCTAACAATCTCTCTCATATGGCCTTGGATATCCCAAACATCCACTTGTCATATGGTCAATATATGGTCAACCCATATTGATAAACACATTGACAATCCCATTATTAAACATATTGTCAAACATCAAAATCCTACTCGAGTCCCACTCGAGTCTGGTCAATGGTGACCTAGATGATTGAACCAACAGAGGTTTCTTTTAGTTTAATGTACAAATTAGAATAGTGCTAGTATAGTACTAGATCATAGGGTTGTTATTGAGGAGAAGGAGATGAACAACACATGGTAATTGAGGAAGCACTTAGAGAAGATGCAGTTCCCTTAAGTTGACTTTTTCGATCTTCTCAATAGCTTGAGAAATTCATAAAATTCTGAGCCATAACCATGTCACCTTTATTTTTTAATTTGATATATATGTTGATATATGCCATGTTCATATGTGTATATGATGCATGATAAATTAGTTAAGTCAATTTAAAATGGCTACTAAAGTTTGATACTCATTACTACAGATGTTTGCAAATCATATAGAGTTTTTGGAGTATTTTTAGCACACATCTCATTGCATTTCATACTTGTTTCATGCATATTTACTTTAGTTTACACCTATTTTCTATTTTCTAGTTCAGAGATCTTTGTTTGCAAATTTTACACATAGGATGGCGTTTTGGAGGCAAAATGGCGCTATAAAAGGAGCTCAAGAAGGGCAAGCGTGTTGTGGCCATGTTCCCAAGGCACGAGCATGCTTTGGATGAGAAGGATAGTAAAAAAATAGAATTCCAGAGAAAGAAATGACTGACCATGTGAAATTTACATGGTTGTGCCTATTCCTAATGCCAAATTTAGAGTTGATTTCTAGCCTTCTGTTGGAGATTTGACGCCGCTAGAGGGGGCGTGAATAGCGTTGAATTCGTACGAAGATGGAATTCGATCGTGATCGTGTCTACAATTTCGTTAGCGCAGCGGAATATAGAAATGAAAGCAATAACGAAATACAAACAATCACGAACACAAACACAACACGAGATATAACGTGGTTCAGAACCGAAACGGTTCCTACTCCACGGATTGAGCTCTAACGAGCTCTAGCGATGGCAATGCAATCACTAATCAATAAACTCCTTCTCGACAACAAGTCGGAGGCGGAGAAACCTCGTACAAATGTTTACAACAATAAATGAAAGAAATACAAGCAAATACAAAGGAAATGTAAAGAACACTTTACAAACTAGGATTTTGAGCGCTTGCTTGTTGGTTGCTTGGATGAGCTTGAAGGACCCTGAAATGCACCTGCAAATCGTCTTCAAATCGCCTCACCAAAGCTCCCAAAAATTTGATTCTTGAGCCTTCCACGAACAGCTGCTTTTATCCTCCATCGGGCTGGATTTCCGCCTAGCGATCGCGCCATAAGTCCCCGATCACAAGATCGTAGCTCGAGACAACGGCTCAATCCATGTTGGACAAGTTCCAACGGGACTCATGGCGGATCGCCAACATTGGCAATCGCGCCACGTAGTCAACGTCCCCAATCGGCTACGGAGCATTACGCTCATGGTGAACTAGCGATCATTGCCACCCTTGGCATCGATCGTCGATATATCTCTCGATTATTGCTCGATGAGTGCCGATCAGCAGCGATTCCCATCTTAAACGGTGAACTTAAGTCGACTCACGGCAATGAACCGGCCATAATGCGGTCATCGTCAACCTCAAGGATGAGGTTTTAACCCAAGTATGGTGCCCCCATACTTGCTAGACCACCCTTAGCCTAGACCTAAGCCTTTTAGCCACCTCCATTAGCCTCACGCCTCTCGGATCCCTCCAAGTCATCCATGACTTGTTCATCCATTGCGCTAGCCTCCAGGTGCTTCCCTCGGCTATGTCATGCTAACGGTGTCTACACAGCCAAGGCACATTGGACTTACACCGCCAAGACTCCGCTTGGACTTTACGCTGCCAACCATTGGTCATATGCTGCCAAGACTCCCGCTTGGACTTTACGGTGCCAATATCAAACCCTTGGACTTCTCAAATGCCAAGACTCAAGCTTGGACTTTCCCTTGCCAACCCATGTTGGACTTTCCATGCCAAGACCATGCTTGGACTTTCCTTGCTAACCCATGTTGGACTTTCCATTTGCCAAGACCCATGCTTGGACTTCTCATGCCAAGTACTCAAGACTTGGACTTTCCTTGCCAACCCATGTTGGACTTTTCATGCCAAGACCATGCTTGGACTTTCCTTGCCAACCCATGTTGGACTTTACATTGCCAAGACCCATGCTTGGACTTTTACATTGCCAAGACCCATGCTTGGACTTTTCATGTGCCAAGTGTCCTACTTGGACTTTTCATGCCAAGTACTCAAGACTTGGACTTTACCAAATGCAAAGTGTTCCACTTAGACTTTCCCATGACAATTACATTGTCATATGTTTTTGTCGAAACATCAAAACATCACTCGAGTCAAACTCGAGTCCTGGTCAATCGTGACCTGGGCCGATTGCACCAACAATCTCCCCCTTTTTGATGTTTGACAAAAACCAAACAAATCATTTAAGTTAGACCTCTAACTCAAATCCCTTACCAATTATCCCAAATTGGTAAACACTCTCCAAATGTTCTCCCCCAAACATTCTCCCCCTTTTTGACTAACATCAAAAAGGTTTTCTCTCCAAGGAGGTCAATGTCTCATGTCCCAATGAGATCTTACAATCTCCCCCTTTTTGACCTAAAAATATCTAGGATGCCTACCATCGTCCTAGTGATAAGTCCCATATCACTCAAGAGAGGCAATCCTATAATCTCTCCCAATTTCCAAATTGGGTATCAAAAACCCATCAATTTTCCCAATTGATGATACTTTCCCAATAACTTCTCCTCTCCAAGGAGAAAAACACATCCATCATCCCAAGATGGATAACTCCCCCTAAAGGCTTGCTCCCCCTTGACCATTGCACCAACAATGTCCTTGGGAGGCCCCTAAGCTAATAGGAAATCTAAACCATCAAAATTAAGGTTCTAAATTCAACATAGAACTTTCCAACACCTTAACATTGATACTTTGACCTAACACTTCTCCTAATCCATATCCAATGGATTTTCACCCTTTATAATGCTTCCCAAAGCATATCCTAGGGTTAGAAGTGATTAGGAACCTTTTCCATAGCTGAACACGGGCTAAACAAACCTCGTTAACCCGAAATCAGACTGGCAATGACTCACGATGTCGACCGCCACTCACATCGATTGATCGCCACATAGGCCGATCGAGATCAAAATCTCGATTTTCAACTATCAGAAATGAATTTTGGAAATTCATAAATAATTATACGTAATTCGAAAAATCGTGAAAATTCATACGTATAATACTTATGACACACACAATGGGTGAAAAATATTTGAAAATTATTTTACCCATAAAATAGTGAGTTTGATACAAAACTCAAAACCATTAAAATTTTCAATGTTTTGGCCCTATTTTGTATCAACTTCATCGATGGTGATTGCTATCAAAAGATAGACTTCACCAAGGTTTTTCAAAATGATTTTAAAATGTTTTTTAAAACCTTGTTTTGGATCATATTCCTTGGGCTCTATGTACATGACTTGTACACATGCTCTCCCAATGATCCACAAATGAAACAAGATGAGTTTTAGTTCATCTAGATGCAAAAACTATGCACCTTGAACTTAACTCATATCCTAGCATCTCACATGTATCTAGGGTGTATAAATACACATACATGTCAATTGGATGTGAGATGTGGGTTTTGGTTCATTTAATCTAGGGTTTCATGCATTCTCTAAGGCAACCCTACTTGATTCCCTTATAAATGGGACTTCAAGTCATGCCATAGTCCTTAATTCAATTTCAACCAAATTGTCTTAAATGCATGAATGATTATGGCATTAGAAATGTTATAAATAAGCATATGCTCATAATCATGATGTCATGGCATAATATGAAATCTAAAAGCACATGACATTAAATCTGTTAGGGCAATCTCTTGCCGTAATATGGTTTTGATGGTGTGGCAAAGGGTTTAAGTTAGTTTGATATGTTGATGTGATATGTGCGTTGAAGTCGTGCAGGACTTAGTAATTCGCACATGGAGCCGTGGCGAGTTTCACATCTCATGACTCGTGCCTTGAGTCGGTGAAGGATAGCTTTGCGGAAGTCGTGCGCTTGGAGCATCCGAGGGATCGCTGGACGAGAAGCTTGGAGTGAAGCCGGAGGAAGTAGACTTCGAGGCAAGAGACGCGAAGGAGCATTGCAGAGCCGTGCGCCTGATGCTGCCGAGGGACGTGGCCGAGAACAAAGAGAACTTCGAAGGCGAGGGACTCCGAGAAATGAGAGTGAGCGATTGTAACCCGGGGAAGGGTAGCTCTTAGGTGAAACTTGGCCATTTGGCCAAGTGTCGGATGGGTTTTCAGCACCGATCATTGCCATGTCATGGCGATCGGCCGCTTCAGTCGAGTTCGATTGGTATACGGATCGATTGGATTGTGCAGCGATCGCCATACGTGGCGACGCCAAGACATCGATCGGCTGGCGGCCGATCATCATTGGGGTTTCGCCGCCGTTCGTAGCCGACTTGGCGATGCGACTACGGGCGTAGCAAATCAAGCGATGAGGTCCATCGATCCGCCAAGAGTTCCGCTGGACTACAACGGTCGGGATCCGACGTGTTCGGAGGCCGTTGTAGTCGCGATCGCCAAGGGCGGATCGGTGATGGCGCAACGGAAGAAGTTATCCCTCTCTATAAAAAGAGAGGGTGTGAGCCTTTGAGAGGCTAATGCTCATACTCCAAACGATCTTCCTAGTGCCCCACAAGCTCTAAACTCTTCTTACTTGTCTTTACTTCAATCCTATTGTAAGAAGAGTGATCTTGGTTGTAAAGGTTACCTCCACCTAGCTTGGTGCAAAGGAGAGACCATTTAGTGGATTGGTTTAACGGAGTGATTCACCGAGGATGAATCAGGGACCGTGGATTAGCGGCGTAGCCGTGAACCACGTTATACCATCGTGTTAGCGTTTGTTTTATTGTTTGTCTTTTGCTTTGTATTTGTATATTCCGCTTGCGCTAATCTTTTGTAGACGAGCAATTTACAACGTCCAACGTACGAGGGCTATTCACCCCCCTCTAGCCGGCCATACCGATCCCCTACAAAATCCTTAATCCTAAACATGTACATGACATATAGAATGATTAAAAATAAGCATGATGTCATGTCATGTTATATGGCAAACAAAGCATGACATATAAAATATATAGGTATAGTAATACCTAAATTTTAATATTAATTTCCATTTGATATAATTAAGTATATTTTGCCATTTTAACCTAAATTTTCCCAAGTGTGCCAAAAACCCAAAATGACACACTATGACCTCTAAACCTAAATTGTGCCAATTTGACCATTTTATCAAGCTTCTCAAATAATATTGGCACACCCTAAAATCTTTTAGGATGATAATTCAAATCTATTTCCAAGGTATCCATAACCTTGAAAATAACCTAAAGTGCCACCTTTGCCATGGTTGAGTTAACTACCCATCCATTTAAGGTTGGCACACCCTAACCCATCTAGCGTGAATCAATCACGCTCTTAGGAACCCAAAACCGATTTGAGCTCCTAGGATTAATTAGGTATTCCTTAGGGATAACCTCCCTAGATACCTTCCTAATGACCCTCCTAGGCTTATTAGCCTTGGTCATTTGGGTCTTACCTAGGTTGACTCTAGGGGTAACTCCCCTTGCAACCTTCTTAGTGGCCACCCTAGGTTTCCTTGAAACCCTAGCCACTAGGCACACCCTTTGGTCAATTCTAGGGATGACTTCCCTATTGACCTTGGTCTTCCTAGACCTAGTTTGTGTTCCATAGTCAAATGGAACACTATGGTAAGCTACCTTAGGCTTAGGTTTGTGACCCAAACCTTGCTTGCCTTTGGTTGACTTTTGACTCTTAGGTCCTTGGTGTTGACTTTGACTTTTGGACCTTTGACTTTGACCATTTGACCCTTTAAATTGGTTTTGTATATTCCTAAGGGTCTTTTCAAGTTTTTCAAGCCTTGACCTCAAGACTTGATTTTCCTTTTCTAATTTCCCGATTTTAGAATTTTGATTTAAATCTTGGGCATTGGACTTCCTAGGCATATGCCTAGTCCATTTAGGGTTTAGACCTAGGTGCTCTTGCACCTTTCTAATTGTCTCCCTAGGTAAAAATTTTCTAGAGTTATTTGATCTAGGTTTGTCCTTAGATAAGTTATTTTTTGGGACATTAGTCCCAAATTTCTCCCTATTATCTAAGTGAATATTTTTAGCTCCTAAACAAAAGTATTTATTTCTATTAGCATGCTTTTCATGGCAAATTGCTAGGGAATTGAAATTTCTAGCATGCTTTTGTCTATTAACTAAAGAAAGAGCATTATTAACTTGATATACCTTAGGGTTAGCCTTAGTAGCTCCCCCTACTTGTGATGCTCCCCTTTGCCCCTTCTTCTCCCCCTTCGGGCATTGACTCCGGTAATGACCCGGTAGTCGGCATTTGAAGCAAATCACTTGCTCCTTGCTCTTTTTCATTGAGGCACCGGTCTCCTTGACTTTTGGCACGGGTGGAGTCTTCTTAACCAGTTTAGGACACTTACTCTTGTAGTGTCTTTTCTCCCTACACTCAAAGCATATAATATTCATTTTATTATTAATTGACATGCTTGAGTTACCTAGGGTGGTTGTGGTGGTCGGAGTGGATTCTTGAGCTTGCTCTTCCTCTCTACCGGATGTAGATGGTTCTTCTTGTTGCTCCGGTGTTGAGGTTCTCTCCTCCCCCTCAATCCTTGAGGTTGATGCTTCTTCCACTTCCTCCACCTCTTCCGATCCGGATGTTGATTCCCTATCAACTTCCAATTCTACTTCCTCTTCCTCTTTGGATGTTGATGATCTCTCAACCTCCAAGTCCTCACTTCCTTGTGAGGGTGATGCATTAGCCTCTTCGGTCTCTTCCTCTTGGACCATTGATGTGCTTTCATAGAGCTTGGCCAAATCGCTCCATAGCTCCTTGGCATCCACATAGTCACCTAGACTACACAAGAGGTTATTAGGAATTAAATCAAAAATGAATTTTATTACCTTCTTATTTTTATCGATTTGTTGGAGTTGCTCCTCACTCCACTTCTTCTTCTTGAGAAACCCTCCCTTTGGTCCCTTAGGATATTCAAATCCTTCCATCAACGCGGATCACTCCTCAAGGTCTCTCATCATCAAAAAATCTTCAATTCTCGCCTTCCAAGAATTGAAACCTTCTCGTCCATAGAAGGAATAGGGAATTGGGGTGTTGATGTCCCATCCCAATTGTCCTTGAACTTCCATCTTTTCCTCTAGCGTCTTGACTCCGGGTTGTTAATCCGTAGAAGAGCCCCGGGCTCTGATACCAATTGTTGGAGATTTGACGCCGCTAGAGGGGGGGTGAATAGCGTTGAATTCGTACGAAGATGGAATTCGATCATGATCGTGTCTACAATTTCGTTAGCGCAGAGGAATATAGAAATGAAAGCAATAACGAAATACAAACAATCACGAACATAAACACAACACGAGATATAAAGTGGTTCGGAACCGAAACGGTTCCTACTCCACGGATTGAGCTCTAACGAGCTCTAGCGATGCCAATGCAATCACTAATCAATAAACTCCTTCTCGACAACAAGTCGGAGGCGGAGAAACCTCGTACAAACGTTTAGAACAATAAACGAAAGAAATACAAGCAAATACAAAGGAAATGTAAAGAACACTTTACAAACTAGGATTTTGAGCGCTTGATTGTTGGTTGCTTGGATGAGCTTGAAGGACCCTGAAATGCACCTGCAAATCGCCTCACCAAAGCTCCCAAAAATCTGATTCTTGAGCCTTCCACGAACAGCTGCTTTTATCCTCCATCAAGCTGGATTTCCGCCTAGCAGTCGACTGCCATAAGTCCCCAGTCGACTGCCAGCACTGTAGCTGTGAGACAACGCCTCAATCCACGTTGGACAAGTTTTAACGGGACTCTTGGCGCCGATCGCCAACATTGGCCGATCGCCACCGCGTAGTCGACCGCCTACGGCTACGAGCATTCTGCTCATGCGGAACTAGCGATCGCACTTCGCGCCGATCGCCAGATACATCGCTGATCGTCTAATGAGCATCGCCAGAGCAGTTCCATCTCTTAAACGGCAGTCGAACTCAAGTCGACTCACGGCAGTCGAACCGGCCATAATGCCAGTCGACTGTCAACCTCAAGGATGAGGTTTTAACCCAAGTATGGTGCCCCCATACTTGCTAGACCACCCTTAGCCTAGACCTAAGCCTTCTAGCCACCTCCATCAGTCTCACGCCTCTCGGATCCCTCCAAGTCATCCATGACTTGTTCATCAATTGCACTAGCCTCCAGGTGCTTCCCTCAGCTATGTCATACTAACGGTGTCTACACCGCCAAGGCACATTGGACTTACGCCGCCAAGACTCCGCTTGGACTTTACGCTGCCAACCATTGGTCATATGCTGCCAAGACTCCCGCTTGGACTTTACGCTGCCAATATCAAACCCTTGGACTTCTCAAATGCCAAGACTCAAGCTTGGACTTTCCCTTGCCAACCCATGTTGGACTTTCCATGCCAAGACCATGCTTGGACTTTCCTTGCCAACCCATGTTGGACTTTCCATTTGCCAAGACCCATGCTTGGACTTCTCATGCCAAGTACTCAAGACTTGGACTTTCCTTGCCAACCCATGTTGGACTTTTCATGCCAAGACCATGCTTGAACTTTTCTTGCCAACCCATGTTGGACTTTACATTGCCAAGACCCATGCTTGGACTTTTACATTGCCAAGACCCATGCTTGGACTTTTCATGTGCCAAGTGTCCTACTTGGACTTTTCATGCCAAGTACTCAAGACTTGTACTTTACCAAATGCCAAGTGTTCCACTTGGACTTTCCCATGACAATTACATTGTCATATGTTTTTGTCGAAACATCAAAACATCACTCGAGTCAATCTCGAGTCCTGGTCAATCGTGACCTGGGCCGATTGCACCAACACCTTCCACACGACTAGTCGTGTGGATTCCATATTGTCGTGTGATGTCAATGTGACTTATGCAAATCAAGGTTCACAAGCAATTAAGGAAAGCTAGGGTGCACCCCTATATAAGGAAAGGCACGAATAAACCTAAAGGGGGAGGCCTGATGGCTAGTATAGCAAGAAGGTACCCTAAGAAGCACCGGAGGCTCGCAACGGGGAGGAAGGAAGTAGCTCGAAGACCCAAATCAATGCTCCAACACCTTGAAGAGTGACCAAGGCACACATTGGATCAAATTGAGCATATTATCTCTTTTCTTACAACTATTTGGTTTGTAATGATGCATAAAAAGATGTCTTGTGCTTGTTGTTCTTTATTCATGGAGTAGGTGCTTCTATTCTAGGATTAGAGAGTAGCTTGTGTATGATGGAAATGCTAGTTCAAATATTTATTCGATGCTTTTGAATATATTCATAATTTATGTTATTTAAATCAATGGAGGATATGATTTGATTCTATTTCTATGGCACGTGATCAATATAAGGGTGGAAAGCCTTTTTATCGAAATCTAGGAGAACCAAGGAGGAAACTTACGGTCATCCTTCCTCCCCTAATCGTAGGAAGTAGGATATGAAATATGATCCACCTTTTCATAAGGATTAATAGGACATCCTAATCCTCAAGAACTTATTCTAGCAGAAGGCCCAAAATAAGAGACATCAACTCTAGAAGGGTTGAGGGACCCCAGTGACAGGGGGATCCTAAAGATATCAACCTCTTGATCTCTAACAATTTAAAAGGGAAACTTGGCTAGGAATAAGCAGTTCCCGGTAAAAGCAAAAGTACATCGGGATAACACATGATAATCCACTCGCAAGCTCATAACTAGAGATCCTAGGAGCATTAAATTGATATCATGTTCAACAACACATAAGTGAAACCAAAATTCTGGAATCTTTTAAGAAACTTTAAGCCCCCTTCGCTTTCTCCAAGTGACACCGTATTAGAGCCAGGACCATCATCGACCTCATATCTGACTCGCAAGGGATTTCCTTTGAACAAACAACATTCACTAGAGAAATGATACTCGAATCACAGTCTCTATGGTATCGATACATAAATTATTACTTGACAACAATCGTGCACTTACGGGCATTGAGCGCGAGTGCGCACTTCAAATCCTTAGCAATCTTCGTCGTAGATTTGAGGTCGTGCTCACGTGCATCAATTTTTTGGCAGCATTGTCAGGTACTGTATATTTGATATCGGATAGAAAGTGAATATTTTTTATCGGGCCTAGATTATATTTGCTTTATAGTTTTACTTTATTCCAATTAATTTAGTTTTAGATTTTTGTTATCTCTATTCAGTTTAGATTTATTTCACTAGTCATATTTCATTTCCAATTTAAGTTAGTTTAGTTAAATTTTCTTTATTTGGTTCATTACTTTTAGTTCATTTGATTTCCATTCTAGTAAGTAGCTCTACCATGTTAGTACAACACACTCGACCTTTGAAAGATTATGCAGCATCTGGTCTCAAGGTGTGGAATTCTAGTATAGTTATTCCACAAACCAAAGTTGTAAGTTGGGAGATAAAATCTCATTAATTACCCTAATTCAAAAGCATAAGTTCGGAGGAACTCAGATCGAGGAACTTTACCAACACCTTGAGGAGTTCTTGGCATATTGTGGCATGGTGTAGTATGAAGGGGTCCCAGCAGATGCCATTAGGCTCAATACTTTCCCATTTTCTCTAAAAGGGGAGGCCAAACAATGGATACGCACCTTACAAAAAAGGAGTATAACGACGTGGGAGAAGCTGTAACATTTATTTCTGGGCAAATACTTCGGCTAAGTAAAACAACCTCCTTAAGCCATAAAATCCTTGCCTTTAAGTAGGACAATAGAGAGACTTTTGCTGAGGCATGGAGGAAATTCTAGGAGTTGATTCTTCGATGTCCACACCATGGATTATAGGATTGGTTGCTTATTCACACCTTTTGTTTTGGAATTACTAGCTCAACTAAAGAACTCTTAGACACAGTCGCAAGAGGGGGGGTATTGATGAAGAGGAGCGTGGACGAAGCTTATGGCATTGTAGAAAAAGTGGTATGGACTCTTCAAATATGGTCAGATAGTGAACATGAGTTTCAAGGGTCTCTCCCTGAAAAAAGGAAGCCGATGAGTTAGAGGTAGCATGCCAGATACAAGACGAAAGCGATGGGAGAAAGTATTGTGGGAAAAAGTCTCCCATTTCTCGGAGCCTGAAAAAGGAGAAGATATGGAGATGAGGATAATAAAAAAATACCCTAGCCCTGAGATGAAAACCCTCCCACCAAATCTTAGCATGATTATTAATGCCAGCTTGAAAGAAGGTGAGACAGGGAAATTACTAGAGGTACTGAAGAGGTATAGAAAGGTACTGGACTATACCATCGATGACATTAAGGGGATAAACCCATCCCTCTGCATGCACATAATAGTATTCAAGGATGGGTATAAGTTAACTGTGGAGTGTCAAAGATGACTTAATCTTAACCTGCAAGAGGTTGTGAAGAAGAAAGTGCTTAAGTTATTGGATGCAGGAATAATTTACCCTATTTTTAATAGTGAATGGGTCAATCCGGTACATGTAGTCCCAAAGAAAGGTGGGATTGTGGTGGTCAAGAACGAAGAGAATGAGCTGATTCCTACCGGAACGGTAACGGGATGGAGAATGTGTATAGATTACCGTAAACTAAACAATGCAACAAGGAAAGATCACTTCCCAATTCTCTTTATTGATCAGATGCTAGAATATCTAGCTAAGCACTCTAATTTTTGTTACCTTGATGGGTACTCTGAATTCTTTCAAATCCCTATTCACCCTAATGATTAGGAGAAGACTACTTTCACCTACCCCTATGGGACCTTTGCATATAGAAGAATGGCTTTTTGGATATGCAACACTCCGACCACCTTTCAATGATGTATTATAGCCATTTTCTTAGACCTGATTGAAAAAACCATGGAAGTATTCATGGATGACTTTTCGATTTATGGAATGAGTTTTGATTCCTATCTAAAAAACATGTCTAAGGTCTTACAGAGGTGTGAGGAAAATAACTTGGTCTTGAATTGGGAAAAATGTCACTTCATGGTTACCGAAGGAATATTATTAGGCCATAAGATATCGATAAACGGTATTGAAGTAGATACAACAATGATGGAAGTTATTAAGAAATTTCCACCACCTAGGGATGTTAAAGGCATTCGAAGTTTCCTTGGTCACGCAAGATTTTACCAGAGGTTCATAAAGAATTTCTCTCAAATAATAAAACCCCTGACAAACCTACAGGCTAAAGATGTAGAATTTGTTTTTGACCAGTAATGTTTTGAAGCATTTGAAGAAATTAAAAAGGTTCTAGTGGCCACCCCGATAATACAACCCCTTGATTATAGGTTACCATTCGAAATTATGTGCGACGCAAGTAATTATGTAGTAGGAGCAGTATTAGGGTAGCGGAAGGACAAGAAATTGCACGTAATTCACTATGCCAGTAAGACACTGGATGAGGCACAGATTAATTACACCACAACAAAAAAAGAATTACTAGTAGTGGTATTTGCTTTTGACAAGTTCATATCATACCTCGTAGGGTCGAAGATCATAGTTTATACTAGCCATGCAGCAGTTCGATACTTAATAAAAAAGAGGCTAAACCCCACCTCATTCGATGGATCCTACTATTGCAAGAATTTGATATAGAAATTAGGGATAAGAAAGTTCAGAGAATGTTGTTGCAGACCATTTATCTAATATGTCTCTAAACAAGTAGTTAGAAGGGGAAGATAGTGTTGGGATGTATACTGAAAGTCTAGCCTTTGTATGAACATCTTTATTTTGAAATAAGAATCATATGATCATTGTTTGCATATTTATGGTTATGCATATAGTCTGATACATTACATTATAGATAACATGGTGTGTGGTGTCACATAGAAGATTATTTTATCAGTTCCTTGTAGAGTATAAGTAGAGGCTCACAACCAAGATGGTTTTGGACAAACCATTAGTATGGTTGTAGTGTAATTTGGAATTTGTTTGTCTTGACCATAGAATTACACTAGTACACTTTGTGTGTATTGAGCAGGATCGAGTTAGAGGTGATTCAATTTATTATTGACTATATAATTGAATCAGACATCAGATATTATGGTGTACATGCTCTTAATCCCGATATAATAATGGGCACATGTACTTAATATTTATTTCTTTGATTTACCAATGAGCGAGATTTATGGATTAAATCGATAGGCTCGGTAAGTTGGGAAATAATATTATTTACATGGTGTGTCATTGATTATAGGAGGAAACCGTATCCTATATATTAGTAAGATGATGTCCCCTTGAGGAACTCATAAGGATCATCATGTAAATCCTGCAGGTGGACTTGGTCCTACATTATGATAAGGTTGAGTGGTACTACTCATAGAGTTAGATGTTGATTAAATAATTATCTATAAATTAATTAATTAATGGATATTCGATATCTTAAATACGGGGAGACATTTGTACAATTAATATATGAAGCCTATATTTATTTATGTGGTTGGTGAGGTAGATCAATGATAATCCTCTAGTGGAATAGATTATCATTGATGGATTAGATTTTATGTGGGTCGGATCCATTGGGTGGCCAAGATCCAACTCCTCCTCATAGTCCCTATTGTAGCCTATTAAAACCCTCAAGAAGCCTAGATCCAAAGGGCACGATTAAAAGGGGGCGTGGGCAAAATCTATAAATTAGGCCCCAAGGCTTGGGCGACAAAGAGAGAATTGGATTCTAGGGTTTTGAGTCCAAGGCTTGAGCAGCAAGCAAAGATTGGAGTTGTGATAGGGTTTGGAGAAGGTTTGGGCAGCAACAAGTGGAAGGGTTAGGGTTTTTGTTGTCCTCTCTTCCTAAGGTATAGCCGACACCTCTCCTCTTCTTCATCACCAAGGTCGGCACCCCTTTCTTCTTCCTCTTCTTGGGCCGGCGGCAAAGCAAGGAGGAGAGGGTCCTTTCTTCCATTTCCTTGGCCAGTTCTTCTTCTCCCTCTCCTTAGGGCCGGCGGACACCAAGGGTTTGGCATTTGGTGGTTGGCGCAAGTAAGGAGAAGAAGGGAAAAGTATTCTTCCCTTTGTTCGAAGCGAGCAAGGAAGGGAAGAACGAGATCTAGGAGGCTTCAACTCTTGGAGGATCATTGCCCACACAATGTCCATGAGGAGGATAGTGTTATTTATAGCTCTAGAACCAATCATGTGATGGTTGAATAGGGAACATTTTGTATCATATTCTATAAAGGCAAAGGATTGGTTATTATATTTACGTCTTGCTTGTGCCAGCTAAATTAAATATAATAATGCCCTAGAAAAGTAGGTTCTTATCTACAGCACATCAATTGGCAGAATTGATTATGAGAGGTTATAGAGAACACTTTCCTAAATGTTCCTAGTCAAGTATTAATATGCAAGGGCAATATTAATACATAAAGACTAGCGTGTAGGTCAATTGATGACTTGATCTCACAAGTTATGGATATATGATATCAAGTTGACACATGGGTATATATTAGAGAATATATACTGAACTGTCCCGCCATGAGAAAGTTTCATGGATCATCATATGAGTGTCATAAACTTTCTCATGTGACTATTGGTATGAATAGTCCTCAAACCTGAAGTCACTACGGTTCCCTACATAAGGAGTTATGTACTTTGGTATCGTCAAACGTCACCCATAACAGGGTGGACCATAAAGGCGATTACTGGGTATATAACAAATTATGCAGAGGGATGTGAGTGATGTAGATGGGATCTATCCCTCCCATATGACGGGAATGATATCTGTGGGCCCCTTGATTGAGTAGAACTACTACAACGCATGGCCATGCTTGAATGAGTCAATATGAGATATTGAGCTCATTTGTTTGAGTTAGTTTACTCAGGGATCAAGAAATACATAGATTGATCGAGGATGACACGGTCTATGCCTCATTGGTCAATCTGATATCAAGGATAGAAGGACACGGTCATACATTATAGTAGTCACGGAAAGGTTAGTCGGATCTTGACTTATTTCGTAACTTGGGTAGCAATGATGTATTGCTAGATGCCGCTCATTGCTTGTGTATCTAAAAGAGTTTAGATCCACTGCCAACGTTATGAGAGCCTATAGGGTCACACACAAAGAGCATGATGATTAGAAGAATTAGTGCATTCTAGTTTGACTAGAATAATTTGGGAATAAGCTTAAGTACAAAATGGTTTTTGGACTTTAAGCTTAATGAGAATTTTAGCTTGTTTATTTAATGAGATTAATTCAATATGCTAAGCTTATTAATTTAATAAGATTAAATAAATATGTTATCATGATAGCCTAAGCTTAATTGATTTAATAAGATTAATTCAATATGTTACCTTATTGATTTAATGAGATTAATTCAATATGATAACATAAGCTTATTGAATTAATAAGATTAATTCAACATGAATGAATGCCACATAAGCATGCCACATAAGCATGCCACCTAAGCTTGATGAGGTGGAAGGAGACAAAGGGTTTTGACCTTTGGAATTTCTCCACATGTGGCCGGCCAAACAAGGAGTGTAATTATTTTTCAATGCAATTGATTGCATTGAATGTGATAGGAGGTGAAAGGTTTTTTCAATCCTATAAAACACTCCATGGGGTGGCCGGCCAAATGGGTGGAAGCTTGAGGCTTGGAGAGAGCTTGGTGGTGAGAGGCTTTGGTCGTGTGGCTTTTGTGAGTATAGGCTAGCAAGAAGAGTGGTCTTCTTCTTCCTTTCCCTTTTTCCCTACCTTCCTCTCCTTTAGGGACTTCTCTAGCAAGAAGTAAAGGAGAGCTCTTCTAGTTTCTTTTGTGAGACAAGAGCTTGCTCGTGTGGATACATATAGAGGCACGGACATTTGAACGTGCTAAAAGATCCAACAAACCCAAGGAGAAGCGGGATTAAAAAGGGTACGCAACAAAGGTAATGTTCTCCTATAAGATAAGTTTTTTTTTCTTTTAGAGAAATTTATTTTTCTTGTACGAGGTTTTCTTTCGCAAGGATCACTTGGAAGGGATCCTATTTTTCCGTTGCGCATATGCTATTTTGCATAAAAAAAATCCCTACAGTGGTATCAGAGCCACTTGCGAAAGATCGTATAAAAAAAAAAGGTTTTCTCTATTTTATATATGATATAGAAGTAGGATAAATTTTATTATGAGTTGATAATTGCATCAGCAATTTTTCAAACATAATAAAATATCCGATGTCTTTTAAAAGTTAAAATTGACATGGTGCATGGTTATGGCCTAGTCCCAAAAAGTTTGTGAATGTGTGTGTTGTAATTCTTAATACGACCTGCGTGTCATGCCTTTCTCCTAAAATTCTTGTTGTAAAATTAGTTTTAGACTCGAATGTAACTCGAGTATTTCTCCTTTTGTAATATACAAAATAAAGATGGAGGGTCCATTGGAAGATGACGTTACAAGGAGGAAGTCAACAACACAAGACAACCAAAAGGAAGCACTCGGGAGAAGATGCTATCCCTAGGTTGACCAATCAATCTTATCATTGGCTTGAGAAGATTGTAGAATAAGGGCCATAACCATGACACGCTTAGTTTAATATATATGTGATGCATGTTAATTTAGCTTATATGTGATGTATGCTAATATGTATGTGATGCATGTTTAAGTTTATTTCTTAATAAGTCAAAAACGATATGCCTACCAAAGTTTGGTACTCACTACTTCCTCGATCATTTGTTGTTGGGTTTGCCAAAGCAAAGCAATGCATTTTATCTTGGAAGAGTGCGAGTGGACAATCGTGATGTCCCGCTATCAAACTTGGTTAAGACTTAATTAAGTTTTTCTTAATTAATTAAGAAAGTAGAGGCATATATTAGCTTTGAACATAAGTTTTAAAAATTAGTTTTGTGTGATTTCCGAACATCAGCTTTGTCTTAGAAAGTGGTCGTTGCTCCGATATCAAAGAAGGCCTCTGTGCCTCGCCACGGCCTGGAAGCTGGTTTAGGAATAAGCACTAAACTAATCTAAACATAACCAAAGCTATTAAAGAGTTACATCAGATTTAATTGGCAAAAGATTGCCTACCTAATCATACTACGTCTTGGGCGATTAGCCAAAGCTAACTCAAGATGAAGTATGATGTGGATCTTTATCCCATATAAATTTATAGCTAAATAAAAGCTAATGATGTAAGCAAAATGTGTTTGCCTACATCAATGATTAGCTCATATCAAAGCTATGAGAATTTAGTGGGAGCCTCATTTAATTAAAGGCCTAATTAAATGACTTAGGTATGATACTTAATTTTGCATTTTAATGTTGTAGATCACCATGTCATCTAACACGACACACCCCCTCAACTTGCGATCTATCCTTGAGAAAGACAAGCTCAATGGAGCTAACTTTCTAGACTGGTATAGGAACTTGAGGATTATCCTCAAGCAAGAACGTAAACTGTATGTCTTAGAGCAGTCTATCTCTGAAAAACCCGCCCCTGCGGCCACTCGTGCTGAAAAGGATGCTTATAAGAAGCATCAAGATGATGCATTAGATGTGTCATGTCTTATGCTTGCCACCATGAACTCTGAGCTTCAGAAGCAACATGAGAACATGGATGCCTATGGTATGGTTGAGCATTTGAAACAACTATATCAAGGACAAGCTAGGCACAAGCGTTTTGAAGTGTCTAAGGCTCTTTTTGCATGCAAGATGCAAGAAGGAACACCTGTAGGAACTCACGTACTTAAAATGATAGGGTACGTTGAGAACCTTGAAAGACTAGGTTTTCCACTGAGCCAAGAATTGGCAATCGATGTTATCCTGCAATCATTGCCAGAAGCATATAATCAATTCGTCATGAATTATAACATGAATGAAATTGATAAGCCTTTGCCTGAGATTCTCAGCATGTTAAGAACTGCTAAACTGAATCTCAAGAAGAAAGTTAGTAACGTACTAATGGTCAAGAAGGGCAAAGGTAAGTGCAAAGGCAAGGGTATGACCCAAGCCAAAGGCAAGGCCAATTCATCCACTTCAAAGGGTAAAGGTAAAGTACCTAAGGAAGGGGACTGTTTCCATTGCGGTGAGACTGGACACTGGAAGCGGAACTGCAAAGTCTACCTTGAGGAAGTAAAGAAGAAAAGAAGTGGGACTTCTGCCTCAGGTATACATGTTATAGAAGTTAATCTATCTATTTCTTCTACATGGGTATTAGATACCGAATGTGCATCTCACATTTGTACTAATGTGCAGGGACTGAGAAATAGTAGACTAATGGCAAAGGGCGAAGTGGACCTACGAGTAGGCAATGGCACAAAAGTTGCTGCTGTAGGTGTAGGAACATATTCTTTGTCTTTGCCCACTGGGCTTATCTTAGAACTAGAGGAGTGCTTTTATGTACCTGCATTAACGAAGAACATAATTTTTGTATCTTGTTTAGACAAGAAAAACTTTTCTTTTATAATAAAGGACAAATGTTGTTCCATTTATTTGAATGAAATGTTCTATTGTAATGCACCACTTATGAATGGTCTCTATGTTCTAGATTTAGAAAACCCAATTTATAACGTAAATACCAAACGGTTCAAATCGAATAATTTAAACCAAACATATCTCTGGCACTGTCGCCTAGGTCACATAAATGAAAAACGCATATCCCAACTCCATAAAGATGGATTATTGGACTCATTTGATTTTGAATCATATGAGATATGCGAATCTTGTCTTTTAGGAAAGATGACTAAAACTCCATTTAGTGGACATGGCGAGAGAGCGACGGACTTGTTAGGACTCATACATACTGATGTATGTGGCCCTTTCAATGTCGAAGCCAGAGGAGGCTATAAGTACTTTATTACTTTCACTGATGATATGAGTAGATTTGGCTACTTATATTTGATGAGACATAAGTCAGAATCCTTTGAAAAGTTCAAAGAATTCAAGAATAAAGTACAAAACCAACTTGGTAAGCGTATTAAGCTACTTCGATCAGATCGAGGTGGTGAATACCTTAGTCAAGAGTTTCGTGATCACCTGGCTGAGTGTGGGATAATATCCCAACTCACTCCACCTGGAACACCACAATGGAATGGTGTATCTGAGAGGAGAAATCGTACTCTATTAGATATGGTACGATCAATGATGAGCCAGACTGATCTACCTACTTCCTTTTGGGGTTTAGCTCTAGAGACAGTCGCTTTCACACTTAATCGCGTCCCATCAAAAGTCGTAGAAAAGACACCATATACGTTATGGACTGGGAAGAGTCCCAAAATGTCTTTTATAAAGATTTGGGGTTGTGAAGCTTATGTTAGACGTCAAGTCTCAGATAAACTAGGACCCAAATCAAATAAGTTTTATTTTGTAGGATATCCCAAGGAAACTAAGGGATATTACTTTTACAATCCCACACTTGGCAAGGTGTTTGTTCCCAGAAATGTTGTCTTTCTAGAAAGAGAATTTATTTCTAGAAAAACTAGTGGGAGTAAAATTCATCTTGAAGAAATTCAAGATGAAGATAACACTAAGGCTTCGATGGAAAATGAACAGGCACCACAAAGTGTTGTGGATGAGGAAATTGTTGCCCAAAGAGTTGTGGAGAAAACACTTGTTCAAGTAGACCAACCTCTTCGTAGATTTGATAGGATCCGTTGTCAACCCGAGAGATATTTTTTTCTCTTGACTGACAACGGTGATGTATTGCTTGTCGATCTTGATGAGCCTACATCCTATCAAGAAGCTATGATGAGCCCAGATTTCAAGAAATGGCTAGAGGCCATGAGATCCGAAATGGAATCCATGTACACTAACCAAGTATGGACTTTGGTTGATCCACCTGAAGGGGTAAAACCCATTAGGTGTAAGTGGGTCTTTAAAGTAAAGACTGACATGGATGGTAATAAGCATACATATAAAGGTAGATTGGTGGCTAAAGGATTCAAACAAATTCATGGTATTGACTATGATGAAACCTTTTCACCAGTTGCAATGCTTAAATTCATTCGAATCATACTTGCTATTGCAGCCTACCACGATTATGAGATCTGGCAGATGGATGTCAAAACCGCTTTTCTAAATGGAAAGCTACTCGAGGATGTGTACATGACACAGCCTGAGGGTTTTGAAGATCTAAAGCATCTTGGAAATGTATGCAAATTGCAAAGGTCTATTTATGGACTAAAGCAAGCCTCTCGAAGCTGGAATCTTCGATTTGATGATGCAATCAAGGAGTTTGGTTTCATCAAGAATGAAGATGAACCTTGTGTCTACAAGAGAAATAGTGGGAGCACAGTTGTATTTCTTATCTTGTATGTAGATGACATACTTCTCATCGGAAATGATATTCCCTCACACCAGTCTGTGAAGATGTGGTTAGGGAATTGTTTCTCAATGAAAGACTTAGGTGAAGCTGCCTATATTCTAGGCATCAAGATCTATAGAGATAGATCTAAAAGATTACTTGGCCTAAGTCAGAGTACATACATTGATAAAGTGCTAGATCATTTTGCTATGCAAAATTCCAAGAAAGGATTTCTGCCTTTATCACATGGTGTGAGTCTTTCAAAGACTCAATGTCCCTCTTCTAAGGAGGAGAGAGATCGCATGGATAAGATCCCTTATGCATCTGCTATAGGGTCTATCATGTACGCCATGCTTTGTACTCGTTCTGACATCTCGTATGCTTTGAGCATGACGAGTAGATACCAGTCGGATCCAGGTGAAAGTCACTGGATAGCAGTCAAAAATATTCTTAAATACTTACGAAGAACGAAAGAATATTTCCTGATATTTGGAGGCAATGAGGAGCTAACTGTAAAGGGTTACAGTGATGCAAGCTTCCAAACAGACAAGGATGACTATAGATCGCAATCGGGGTACGTGTTTTGCCTGAATGGTGGAGCTGTGAGCTGGAAGAGTTCGAAGCAGGACACAGTTGCTGATTCTACAATAGAAGCCGAGTATATTGCTGCGTCTGATGCAGCAAAGGAGGTTGTTTGGCTCCGCAAGTTCATCAGTGAACTTGGGGTAGTTCCTAGCATTGCAAATCCAATAGACCTCTATTGTGACAACAATGGGGCTATTGCACAGGCTAAGGAACCTCGATCACATCAGCGGACCAAACACATACTGCGGCGCTTCCATCTCATTCGAGAGATCATCGATAGAGGAGATGTGAGGATATGCAGAGTACCGACAGAAGCTAACATCGCAGATCCATTGACCAAGGCTTTGGCACAGAGGAAGCATGATGGTCACACTAGGTCACTAGGTATCAGATATTATAGTGATTGGTACTAGTGCTAGTGGGAGATTGTTAGTTATAGCCCTAGAACCAATCATGTGATGGTTGAATAGGGAACATTTTGTATCATATTCTATAAAGGCAAAGGATTGGTTATTATATTTACATCTTGCTTGTGCCAGCTAAATTAAATATAATAATGCCCTAGAAAAGTAGGTTCTTATCTATAGCACATCAATTGGCAGAATTGATTATGAGAGGTTGTAGAGAACACTTTCCTAAATGTTCCTAGTCAAGTATTAATATGCAAGGGCAATATTAATACATAAAGATTAGCATTTAGGTCAATTGATGACTTGATCTCACAAGTCATGGATATATGATATCAAGTTGACACATGGGTATATATTAGAGAATATATACTGAACTGACCCGCCATGAGAAAGTTTCATGGATCGTCATATGAGTGTCATAAACTTTCTCATGTGACTATTGGTATGAATAGTCCTCAAACTCAAGTCACTACGGTTCCTCTACATAAGGAGTTATGTACTTTTGTAGCGTCAAACGTCACCCGTAACAGGGTGGACCATAAAGGCGATTACTGGGTATATAACAAATTATGCGGAGGGATGTGAGTGATGTAGATGGGATCTATCCCTCCCATATGACGGGAGTGATGTAGAACTACTAAAACGCATGGCCATGCTCGAATGAGTCAATATGAGATATTGAGCTCATTTGTTTGAGTTAGTTTACTCAGGGATCAAGAAACACATAGATTGATCGAGGATGACACGGTCTATACCTCATTGGTCAATCTGATATCAAGGATAGAAGGACACGGTCATACATTATAGTAGTCACGGAAAGGTTAGTCGGATCTTGACTTATTTCGTAACTTGGGTAGCAATGATGTATTGCTAGATGCCGCTCATTGCTTGTGTATCTAAAATAGTTTAGATCCACTGCCAACGTTATGAGAGCCTATAGGGTCACACACAAAGAGCATGATGATTAGAAGAATTAGTGCATTCTAGTTTGACTAGAATAATTTGGGAATAAGCTTAAGTACAAAATGGTTTTTGGACTTTAAGCTTAATGAGAATTTTAGCTTGTTGATTTAATGAGATTAATTCAATATGCTAAGCTTATTAATTTAATAAGATTAAATAAATATGTTATCATGATAGCCTAAGCTTAATTGATTTAATAAGATTAATTCAATATGTTACCTTATTGATTTAATGAGATTAATTCAATATGATAACATAAGCTTATTGAATTAATAAGATTAATTCAACATGCATGAATGTCACATAAGCATGCCACCTAAGCATGCCACATAAGCTTGGTGAGGTGGAAGGAGACAGAGGGTTTTGACCTTTGGAATTTCTCCACATGTGGCCGGCCAAACAAGGAGTTTGATTATTTTTCAATGCAATTGATTGCATTGAATGTGATAGGAGGTGAAAGGTTTTTTCAATCCTATAAAACACTCCATGGGGTGGCCGGCCAAATGGGTGGAAGCTTGAGGCTTGGAGAGAGCTTGGTGGTGAGAGGCTTTGGTTGTGTGGCTTTTGTGAGTGTAGGCTAGCAAGAACAGTGGTCTTCTTCTTCCTTTCTCTTTTTCCCTACCTTTCTCTCCTTTAGGGACTTCTCTAGCAAGAAGTAAAGGAGAGCTCTTCTAGTTTCTTTTGTGAGACAAGAGCTTGCTCGTGTGGATACATATAGAGGCACGGACATTTGAACGTGCTAAAAGATCCAACAAACCCAAGGAGAAGCGGGATTAAAAAGGGCACGCAACAAAGGTAATATTCTCCTATAAGATAAGTTTTTTTTTTCTTTTAGAGAAATTTATTTTTTTTGTACGAGGTTTTCTTTCGCAAGGATCACTTGGAAGGGATCCTATTTTTCCGTTCCGCATATGCTATTTTATATAAAAGAAAATCCCTACAGATAGGTCATACGATAGAAGATCAAGAGGTAAACAAAAGGTATAATTCTTGTTTAAGTTTCTTTCTTGTTCTATGCATTTTGTATGTAATTGTATGCGGTTAATTTACTTGGACCCTGAAGATAATCACAAAAATTGGCGATCCGTACATCATCTATTCCGCGGCTAATCGAGGGAAAGAGTTTTGTTGCTTGAACAACAAGTTTGTTCAAGTGACCACTCTGATCGAATAGCACGATGATGGATTGGTTGTTTGGGTAATCCCTCTTTGTCAAGGATTAATTTTTTAATCCCTGGATATAGAGAGGATCGCCATGCACAAGTGACCGAAGTGGGAAGCAATTCCCTTCATGTGGTATCAGAGCCACGGTTTCTGATTTTGTGTGTTTAGGATTCAGTTACTTTTATTCACTTAACACATATTATATGTGTCAGATAATAGTAGGATGTGCGTAGGCTAACTTTTTGATTGCAGGCATAAGATCCAACTATTATGACCATATGTGTGTGCATATAATTGTATGTGTGTAATTGTAATATTATTTTAATCCTCGGGGTTGATGAAGCTAGTATTTAATTTTTGTAATTAAGTACGACATTGTTTAGCCACTCTTTTATTTTAGTTTACTTTCAATCTAGACTTCATCTACACTCCTTTGTGAAGTATAGGATCGATGGATGTAAATTAAAATAATTATTCTCGGCTAGGATCTCCGGATGGCTTGTACATAGTGTATGGAGGAGCGAACGAGATGGTGACACGACGAGAGGAATGTTGGAAAACAAAATCCATATTAGTTGGAAAATATTTTTTTCATATTTATTGCTTCTTGTTTGATATGCATGTTGTGTGCTTGGAAAATTCCTCATTTTAAATTACTAAGTGGGAGAGGGATATTTTTTAAATTCTCATAGCCTCTATTAATTTGACATGTGATGCAAACAAGCTTGCGCGTCGGCTCTGAGTGCCTTCCTCCCCATTGGATGAGTTTGTTTTGCGGATCACAAGGTCAAATATAGTTATAGGAAATTATTTAGTAGCGTGTGTACTTCCCCATCGGAAGGCACATAATCCGAGATAATTGCCTTGGTATCAAGTAATGATGAATACTTAGATGCAAATAAAAGTATCCTCCCCATCGGAGTCACTACTTTTATTTGTAGGACTGAAGAGGAACCAACTATTAATTTTATTTGTCAAAAAGTAAGGTTAACAGGATAATAAAATTAATGGGTAAAACTTCCTCTTACAAATGTAGAATTCGTATACGTCCACACTATCGTGGCATATGATATTCTCGGTGTTTTGAGGTGTTGGTTAATTTTAAAATTTTATTGTTTGAGGAATCAATAAATTTTTGAAATCTAATGTTTTGATCTATGTGATTCTTAGGTTTTTCAAAAATGACTTTCAGCCCACTTGCTGTGATACTAAAGGATAATAAACTTACTGGACCTAACTATGTGGATTGAAAAAGGAATCTGAATATAGTCTTGACTGCTGAGGAGTACAAGTATATACTTCTCGAAGAGTGTCCTCCTAAGCCTGTGGATGATTCTGGGGAAAAGGAGAAAGAGAGTTATAAGAAGTGGATCAAGGCTGATGAGATGGCACAGTGTTACATTTTGGCTTCTATGTCAAATGTATTACAACATCAGCATCAGGCCATGTCTACTGCTTTTGACATGATGCTCAATCTCAAGGAACTTTTCGGACACCAGAATCGGGCTGCTAGGCAGGAAGCCATGAGGAACTTGATGACGACTACCATGGTTGAGGGAACACTCGTGAGGGATCATGTTCTCAAGATGATGGCTCATTTGAATGAGATGGAAGTCCTTGGAGCTGAGATCGATAGGGAAACCTAGGTCGATATCATTCTCCAATCTCTACCTAGGAGTTTTGTGTAGTTTCATTTGAATTACAACATGTATAAGAGGTTGTATTCATTGGCGGAGCTTCTGACATAACTCCAGACGACAGAGGGGCTTTTTCATCAGAGTGCTCAGGCTCAGGACATGGTTGCTCAGAAGGTTTCAACTTCTAAGCCGAAAGGCAAGAAGAAGAAGAAACAAGGTGGAGCAAAGGTGGTGGGAGGATCTCAGGGAGGAGTGAAGAAGCCGAAAGGCAAGTACTTCACTTGCAAACAAACTGGACATTGGAAGAAGGACTGCCCCAACCAGAAGCAGAACAAAGGTATATATTTTGGTTTAGTCATTGAAACATGTTTAGTGGTGTTATCTATCGGTACCTGGTGTGTAGATATGAGAGCCACTGATCATGTCTGCAATACTTTGCAAGGGTTCCAGGAAACCAGACGACTAACTAAGCGGGAGATTACTGTCTAAATTGTTGGTGCAACAATGCTCCAAGCATTTATATGTTTTGATGTTTGGATAATCATCTAAGCTAGGCAAAACATTATGATCTAATTATTAACATGTTTAATTGACAGGAAAATCAAAGTATGAAGACTTGGTAAAGGTAAAGTCCAAGTGTGATCTTGGCAAGAGAAGTCCAAGGAAAAGGCTTGGTAGCGTAAGACCAAGCATGTAGTCTTGGCGGCATAAAGTCCAAGCAGACCTTGGCAAAGGAAGTCCAAAGATAAGTCTTGGCAGCGTAAGTCCAAGCATGTAGTCTTGGCGGCGTAAAGTCCAAGTGCACTTTGGCAAAGGGAAACCCAAGACATGATAAAATCGAAGGAAGCTCTTGGAAGCAAGCGCAAATGATGAACAAGTTACGGACTCGGAGGGATCCTGGAGGTTCAAGGCTTAAGGAAGAGCTAGAAGGTTGAGTCTAGGTCTAGGGAGTCAATTCAAGTATGAATTATTTATACTTGACGAGTATCAGTCGATTGATACGATGTAGCAGTAGACTGATAGGGTGCTCGACTGAGTCAGGCTGAAAAGCTGATGAACAGTCAACTGCCTAGTCTTGAAAGTCGACTGATGTCACCATTAGTCAACTGCCAAACAGTGGCAATCGGCTGATCAAGTCGAACCTGGGCATAGAATGGAGTCTCACTCGACTGCGCACCGTGATCATTCGACTGATCACTCCATCAGTCGACTGATAGAGGGATCAGTCAACTGATGAGCGTGCCGTTGGATGATGACACTTATGAATCCTGCGAATTCAGCTGTTCAGAAGTCGTTAGCTATGACGACAGTCGACTGATGTTGTACATCAGTCGACTGATTGTGGCCCAACGGGAAAAACAACCCTCTCTCTATAAAAAGAGGGCTTGGGGTGGTTGAGAGGGTTAATGCTTACATTCTGATTATTCTCTCAAGCCCCCATGAATTTTCTAAGATTTCTAGGTATTTTAATTCCCCTCCTCTCTAATCTTCATCTACATCTTTTGTAAGAAGAGGAGGGTTTTGTAAAAGAGAAAGTTTCTTAGTGAAGATTGATTTGGGTTGATCCACCTTAAGGATCACCGTGGAGTAGGAGCATTATCTCCGAACCACGTAAAGGCTTCCGTGTTAACATTGTATTTTCATTTCCATTACTATTGTATTTGTTGTGCTTCCGCTAACCATTTTTGTAGAAATCGAAAGAAGAGTCTATTCACCCCCTCTAGCCTACCAAGGATCCCCAACAAGTGGTATCAGAGCCTGGATCACGTCGAAAGATCTAACCATCAACCGGAGCATAATGGCTTTTCAAGAGGGGTATAGCACGACGAGGCCTCCATTCTTCGACGACAATGATTTCGACTACTGGAAAGGTAGGATGGAATACTACCTTATGAATGATATTGATAATTGGTTTAGTGTTGTATACGGATTCGAGAAGCCAGTCGATGAACACAGAGCACCCATACTGACCAAGGATTGGACGAGGGACATGGCCAAGAAGGCTCAAGCTAATGCCAAATCAATAACCACACTTTAATGTGGTTTGTCCAAAGAGCAACTAAGTAAGGTGGGGCCTTTTGAATCGGCGAAGGAGCTTTGAGAGAAGCTAATTGAGCTCAATGAGGGATCGAAGGAAACAAGAAGAGCCAAGAGAGATCTCTTAATAGGCCAACTCCAAAGCTTCGCCATGAAGACCAACAAAACCGTGAGCCAAATGCAAGGTCGCTTCAAGGAAGTAGTCAACAGACTACATGTGATAGGTGAGACGGTCGACAACCGAGACCTTGTGAGGTACATTCTCCAAGCTTTCCCTAGAACAACCTTGTGGGCTTCAATGGTAGATACCTATAAGGTCTCTAGGGATCTTTCTTTGGTTAAATTAGATGAACTCTTTTGTGAATTTGGGTTACATGAGCAAGCTAATACTTCATCAAAAGAGAAAGGTGTAGCTCTTTTTGTAGGAAAGAAGGACAAAAAGAAGAAGGAGAAGAAAGAAGTCTCTTCCTCATCCGAATCTGAGGAGGAGTCATCAAGTAGCGACGACGAGCTATCGGCTAGTGAGGTAGCTCACTATGTAAAGAAGTTTGGTGGGAAGTCAAGGAAACTCACAAAGAAAGATGTGAGGAGGATGTTTTAATCCTCCAAAGGTAAAAACTCTAGTAGTTCAAATTTTACTCCTAATGTTGTTTGTTATGGTTGCAACAAGAAAGGACATATCAAGTCAAATTGCCCGGAACTAAAGAAAAAGGAGGAGAAGGAAAAGAAAAAGAAGTAAAAGAAGGAGAAGAAGAAGGAGGCAATGGTGGCACAAACATGGGACACACTAAGCTTGGAGGACTCTTCCGATGATGAAGAAATGTGTCATGCCACCCGGAACCTAGCTCTCATGGTCTTGGAGGAGGAAGCCGAAAGCTCAAGTGAGGAGTCTTCATCCTCATCCTCAAGCGACGAATCATCATCAAGTGATGATGAGGTAAGAGACTCCCCTAGGATAGATTTACTTTATAAAATCATTGCATGCCTTCAAAATGCCTTAAATAGATCAAAAAATAAGATTAAGGACTTAAAAGTAGAAATTAAATCACTTAAACATGTAGAACCGTCTTGTGATGATGCATGTACACTTTGGAATGAGAATGATGAACTTAGGAAGGAAATAGGTGATTTACATGCATGTTTAGAAAAGTTTACAAATGGGTCCAAATATCTTGATATGATTCTTAGGGACCAAAGGGACATTTATAACAAGGCCAACATAGGATACAAGCCTAAGGAGAAAGAAGTAGCCTTCACCTCTCTAATTAGTAGAAAAGCAACCATTGAGAGCAAGGCTAAAAAGGCTTGGGTCCCCAAAAGTTATATAGTTAATGCTATTGGTCCTAAAATTTGGGTGCCTAAGGCTTGCATTTTTCATGTTGTATAAATAAAAGAACCAAGCTTATGAATTGTTGATAGTGGGTGCTCAAAATACATGACCGGTGATGAGAGAAAATTTTCCACCATCAACCACACTAGCAAGGGGAAGGTGTCTTTTGGAAATAGTGGTAAACTTAAGATCCTAGGAAAAGGCACAATTGAGGTATCCCCAAATCTTGTCATTCACAAAGTGTTATTAGTTAAAAATATGAAATTTAATTTTCTTAGTGTAAGTCAACTATGTGATGCCAATTTTGATGTTAAATTTGATTCTTCAAAATGCTTCATAAGACACAAAAATTTAAATGATTGCATGCTAGTAGGTTTTAGGATATCAAATATATACCATGTTGATTTATCCTATTCTATTAATGCTTCTACTAAGTGTCTTATTGCAAAAGAAGAAGAGAGTTGGCTTTGGTATAGGAGGCTAGGGCACATCAATATGAAGAACATTGCCAAAATAACCAAAATGAAGTTAGTCAAGGGGTTTCCAAAAGTCAAGTATCTCAAGGATAAAATGTGTGATGCATGCCAAGAGGGGAAGCAATCAAAATCATCACACAAAGGTAAAACTTTACTTAGTACAGCTTTACCTTTAGAACTATTGCATATGGATTTATTTGATTGTCATAGTACCCCTTCCATGATTGGTAGTAAATATTGTTTAGTGATAGTAGATGATTTTTCTAGTTTTACTTGGGTATTTTCCATGAAAAATAAGGATGAAACCCTCAGAATAATCATAGGATTTAGCAAGAGAGTAGAGAATGAAAGAAAACTCAAAATCAACCGGATCCGTAGTGATCATGGTGGAGAATTTGAGAAGTCTAACTTCTCAAACTTTTTCTTAGAATAAGGGTACAAGCACGAATTTTCTTGTCCTAGAACACCCCAACAAAATAGGGTTGTGGAAAGGAAAAATCATGCCCTACAAGAAGCGGCTAGGACTATACTTAATGTATATTCTTTACCTAGCTACTTGTGGGCAGAAGCGGTCAACACCGCTTGCTATATTCAAAATAGGGTTTTAATTCATAGATTTTTAGGAAAAAACCCCATTTGAATTATGTAATGGTACAATTCCAACAATTCACTATTTCAAGGTCTTTGGATGCAAAGTCTTTATTTTAAACACCAAAGACAACCTAGGTAAATTTGAGTCCAAAGCGGATGAGGGAATTCTAATTGGATACTCATCCACTAGTGTAGGGTATAGACTTTATAATAAAAGAACTCAAAAGATTGAGGAATCTTCAAATGCCCAATTTGATGAAACCTCTAATACTTACCCTAGGAAATCCCCCATTGATAATGATATCAATGACAAAAATCAAGAAATTACTCAAAATTTTCAAGATTTAACTTTAGGGGGTAATGATCAAGGGGGAGAGTTAAATTAAGGGGGAGTAAGAGGTGATTCCGATGATGAAAGAAGGGTTGAGGATAATCATGATCAAAATCAATTTAATACACCCCCTAGAAAAATAAGAGTTCATCAAAATCACCCTCTAGATCAAATTGTGGGTGAATTATCTCAAGGTGTTAGGACTAGGTCATTTCATAGAGATCCTTCTAGTCATATAACACTAATCTCTCAAATTGAGCCCAAAACAATCAATGATGCATTACTTGATCCAGATTGGATCTTGCAATGCAAGATGTATTGGCTCAATTTGAAAGGAGTCATGTATGGGAGTTAGCTCTTAGACCTAATGACAACTCCATCATTACTACAAGATGGGTCTTTAGGAACAAACTAGATGATCAAGGCAATATAACTAGGAATAAGGCAAGGTTAGTTTCAAGGGGCTTTAATCAAGTTGAAGGACTTGACTATGATGAAACATATGTCCCGGTTGCTAAGTTAGAGTCTATCAGGATCCTATTAGGGTATGTCTCTTATATGGGTTTCAAACTTTATCAAATGGATGTAAAATTGGCATTCCTAAATGGGTTCATTAAGGAAGAGATATATGTAGAACAACCTCCCGGGTTTGAGAATATGAACTATCCAAACCATGTATACAAGCTTAGGAAAGCTTTGTATGGTTTGAAATAAGCTCCCCGGGCTTGGTATGAAAGATTATCATCTTTCTTAATTTCTAAAGACTTTAGGAGGGGTAATGTAGATCAAACTCTATTTATAAAGTCAACATCAAAGGACATCTTTGTAGCCCAAGTATATATTGATGACATTATCTTTAGGTCAACAAATGATGAACTCCTTCAAGACCTTATCAAGAATATGGAAAATGAGTTTGAGATAAGTCTAGTTGGGGAACTAAATTTCTTCCTAGGATTACAAGTCAAACAAACAAGTGAAGGAATTTATATTTACCAAACCAAATATGCGAAGGAAATGATTAAGAAATTTGGTTTGGAAAATGTTAAAGTAGTGTCAACCCCAATGGAAACTAATACAAAAATCGATAATGATCATGAAGGAAAACAAATTGACCTTACACTCTATAGGAGTATGATTGGTAGCCTTTTGTACCAAACCGCTAGTAGACCCGATATATTATTTGCGGTTGGTATGTGTGCTAGGTACAAATCATGTGCCAAAGAATCTCATTTAGTTGCCGTTAAGAGAATCTTAAGATATATTAAAGGCACACTAAGTGTAGAACTATTGTACCCTAGGACTAGGTCTTTTGATTTGGTTGGGTACACCAATTTCGATTATGCCGGTTGCAAATTGGATCGGAAGAGTACTAGTGGTGGATGTCAATTCCTTGGGTCCTCCCTAGTTAGTTGGAGTAGTAGGAAGCAACCTTGTGTTGCCCTATCCACCACCGAGGCTGAGTATGTGGCTATGAGTGGTTGTGTAGCTCAACTACTATGGATGAGACATACTTTAGAGGACTATGAGCTATCTTACTCCAACATAAAAGTATTTTGTGATAATGTGAGCACCATAAATTTGAATAAAAATCCGATGCATCACTCTAGGACCAAACACATTGAAGTGAAACATCACTTCATTAGAGATCATGTAGCTAAGGGGGACATTGAACTCAATTACATTGAATCTAAGTCCAACCTAGCCAACATCTTTACTAAGCCTCTCCCCGAAGTAGAATTTTCATCACTTAGGAGAGAACTTGAAATGTGCTTAGTTGAATAAAGGTGTAGGTTTGCATGATCCTATAGAAATTCTAGAATTTATACCTTTAAGCATTTCACAAAACACCTAAGAAACCATAATTTTTGTATTGAGCAACTTAGACAACATGTGAGATGTTAGGAAGATGCACTTGGTTCATCATGCTTGTTATGATGCCTTATTATGAACCAAAGTGTCATCTAGAGACATTAATCCTTCATTGGACCAATCATTGGGAAGGCTTATGCGCAATTAATGTGTATATAGCTCCAAGAATATGATTGGAAATGTCAAATAAAACATAATTTAAACTATGCTTATCAAACTTTGAAAAACAATTTTCAAGTTGAATACAAAAGTGATACAAAGTTTGCAAAATACTTAAAGCTTTTGCTAGGTTTCAAAATTTTATCATTTTCAAAATCTGGAAAATATATATATTTTAAATTATTTTTCCTTTATAGAAAATGATTTCAGAAATGTATACACAAAATTTCGTGATTTTTCGATGTTTCTAGAATTTTTGACGCATTTCTGAAGTTGGGTTAAAAATTCAAAAAACTAGAATTCGAGCGTAGCAGTCGACTGAATCAGAATTCAGTCGACTGATACACTGTGTTTTCTGAAAAATAGCTCTATTTCCTGGTTTTAAGTGTATTTTTGAATGTCCTAAAACTATGGTATGATAATATTCAGTATGAAGAAGTTTTTAGACTGTTTGATGCAATGTTTTAGGAGCAGTTTCATAATATAAATCTTTTCATTCCCTAAACTTATATTGTTGGTGCAAAGTTAGGATTTAACCTCCAATCTTTTGTTAGGCTTTTTTTCACATGTTATTCACACATCATAAACCATATCATGGATTAAGGGGGAGCTTAATCTCAATCTTATACCTTAGTTCAAGATACAAAAATTTTAACTCTTTCATGAAATTTATGAATCCTTCTCTTTTTAATGTATGTCAAAGGGGGAGAAGGAATGTTTAAGTTAGAATTCATATTGGAAATATGATTATGTGCATGTGTTAAAGACCTAACTTAAATTATTGCCAAACATCAAAAAGGGGGAGATTGTTGGTGCAACAATGCCCCAAGCATTTATATGTTTTGATGTTTGGATAATCATCTAAGTTAGGCAATACTTTGTGATCTAATTATGAATATATTTAAGTGACAGGAAAATCCAAGTATGAAGACTTGGTAAAGGCAAAGTCCAAGAGTGATCTTGGCAAGAGAAGTTCAAGGAAAAGGCTTGGTGGCGTAAGACCAAGCATGTAGTCTTTGTGGCGTAAAGTCCAAGCGGACCTTGGCAAAGGAAGTCCAAAGGTAAGTCTTGGAAGCGTAAGTCCAAGCATATAGTCTTGGTAGCATAAAGTCCAAGTGCACTTTGGCAAAGGGAAACCCAAGACATGACAAAATCGAAGGAATCTCTTGGAAGCAAGATCAAAGGATGAACAAGTCGCGGACTCGGAGGGATCCTGGAGGCGCAAGGCTAAAGGAAGAGCCAGAAGGTTGAGTCTAGGTATAGGAAATCAATTCAAGTATTAATTATTCATACTTGATGACCGATCGATGGTAGTCGATCGATAGGGTATCACGAGTAAAGGTGCAATAGTCAACGCGTCTTGACAATCGACCCATCAAGTCGAACCGGAGAGAATGGAGTCTCACTGACCGCGATCGTGTTCACTGATCGATCTCCATCACCGATCATGGAGGGATCAATCGATCGAGCGTGTCGGGATGATGACGCGAATCCTACAATCCGCCATTTAGAAGCCGTCACGATAATCGACTGATGTTGTACATCAATCTACTGATCATGGCCCAATGGGAAAAACAACCCTCTCTCTATAAAAAGAGGGCTTGGGGTGGTTGAGAGGGTTAATGCTTACATTCTGATCATTCTCTCAAGCCCCCACAAATTTTCTAAGCTTTCTAAGTGTTTTAATTCCCCTCCCCCTCTCTAATCTTCATCTACATCTTTTGTAAGAAGAGGAGGGTTTTGTAAAAGAGAAAGTTTCTTAGTGGAGATTGATTTGGGCTGATCCACCTTAAGGATCACCGTGGAGTAGGAGTGTTATCTCCGAACCACGTAAAGGGTTTCATGTTAGCATTGTATTTTCGTTTCCATTACTATTGTATTTTTGTGCTTCCACTAACCATTTTTGAAGAAATCGAAAGAATAGGCTATTCACCCCCCCTCTAGTCTTCTAAGAATCCCCAACATACATGAGCAATACTATTAAGGTGGCAGCTATTATAGTGAGAGATGTTTATTTATCTTTTGATAGGAATAAAACTTTGGTTATGAGAAATTGTTTTTATGTACCTTCATTTATAAAGAATTTAATTTTAGTTTCTAAATTATTTTATGATGGATATTCTATTTCTTTTAATGACAAAGTTGTTATAAAAAGGAATAGGGAGATTATCTGTCCTGGTGCGTTGGTAGGAAATTTATATACACTTAAAGCAAAAGCTCCCACGATGCAAATTGAAGTAAATAACTCATCTTTTAAATATAATAAGAGAAAAGAACCTTCAAAAATGAACCAAAAGTATCTTTGGCATCTAAGGTTAGGTCATATTTACCTAAGTAGAATTCAAAGGTTGATAGCTGATGGACCTTTGGGTTCATTAGTGGTGGAAGATTTTCCAACCTGTGAATCTTGCTTGGAAGGTAAAATGACCAAGAGTCCTTTTAATGCCAAGGGGTATAGAGCCAAAGATGTGTTAGAATTGGTTCATTCTGATTTATGCGGTCCTATGTCTATCCAGGCTAGAGGTGGTTTTGAATATTTTGTCTCTTTTATAGACGATTATTCAAGATACAGATACATTTACTTGATGCGCCGCAAGTCCGAATGCTTTAACAAGTTCAAAGAATTCAAGGCTGATGTGGAGAAACATCAAGGTAAAAGTATCAAGACACTACGATCTGATCATGGTGGTGAGTACCTCTTGGGAGAGTTTAGGAATTACTTATCAGAGGCTGAGATTCAATCCCAATTTTATGCACCTGGCACACCCTAGCAAAATGGTGTAGCGGAGCGAAGGAATAGGACTCTTATGGAGATGGTTAGATCGATGATGAGTTATTCTGAGTTACCAGATTTGTTCTGGGGGTATGCTTTGGATACGGCAGTGTATATTCTAAACTTGGTACCATCTAAATCAATGCCTTCTACTCCCATAGAATTATGGACTGGGCGAAAGCCTAGTTTGAGACATATTAGAGTCTAGAAATATATGTCAAGGCATGTCTAAGTTGAACCTCGCATGCGCGCATGTTTGTTGGCTATCCTAGAGGAATGAAAGGTGGTTTGTTCTATAGTCCTAGAGATCAGAGAGTGATCGTTAGCACGAATGCCAGATTTTTAGAGGAAGACTATGTGATGAACCACAAGCCCATGAGTAAGATTTGTTCTGAGGAATTGAGGGGGGAAGTCACTACTTCAGTACCACCACTACAAAAGGATATACCACAAGTGACTGCACCGCGTGTCACAGAGGATACACAAGTGATACCTCATTGTAGTTGGAGGGTTGTTAGACAATATGATAGATTTATGTTCTTGAGAGAATCTTCTGATTTGGTCCATGGCGAACATGAACCTGATCCCTAGACATATGATGAGGCAATTCAAGATAAAGATGCGGTATCTTGGCAAAGTGCAATGAATCTGAGATAGAATCTATGGATTCAAATCAGGTCTGGGAGCTAGTAGAACCACCCAATGGTGTAAAACCCATTGGATGCAAGTAGATCTACAAAAGAAAGGGAGGAATAGACGGGAAGGTTGAGACCTTCAAAGTAAGGCTTGTTGCGAAAGGGTATACTCAGAAAGAGGGTATCGATTATGAGGAGACCTTTTCGTCAGTAGCCATGCTTAAGTCTATCCGAATTCTCTTGTCTATTGCTGCTCATATGGATTATGAGGTATGGCAGATGGATGTCAAGACATCCTTCCTTAATGAAAGTCTTGAGGAAAACATCTATATGGAGCAACCAAAGGGATTCATTGCAAAGGGAAAGAGCATCTTGTGTGGAAGCTTAATCGATCCATTTATGGATTGAAGCAAGCTTCGAGATCTTGGAACATCCGCTTTGATGAGGTAATCCAGTATTATAGATTTATTCAAAGTCCGAATGAGTCTTGTGTATACAAGAGATGTGACGAAAACATAGTGGTATTTCTTGTACTAGACGTAGATGACATTTTACTCATTAGCAGCAATGTCAAAATGTTGTCAGATATAAGGGTATGGTTGTCCAAACATTTTGATATGAAGGACTTGGGAGAAGTGGGACACATCCTTGGGATCATGGTTATAAGGGATCGTAAGAAAAGGATGTTGTGCTTATCTCAACCTTCATACATAGACACTATTTTGGCTCGTTTCAGCATGTAGAACTCCAAGAAAGGTTTTCTACCTTTTAGGCATGGATTACCTTATCTAAACAGATGTGTCCTAGAACATCAAAGGAGATAGAGGAGATGAAGGCGGTTCCTTATGCTTCGGCAGTAGGAAGACTCATGTATGTTATGTTATGTACGAAGTCGAATATCTACTTTGCCATGGGCATGGTTAGCAGATATCAGAGTAATCCAGGACAGGGACATTGGACTGCGATAAAGCATATATTGAAGTACCTGAGAAGGACTAGGGATTATATGATGGTATACCAGGCAGATCAATTACTCCCTATGGATTACACAGATTCCAACTTCTAATCAAATAGGGATAACAGTAAGTCTACCTTGGGTTTTGTGTTTACTTTGGGAGGTGGAGCCATTGTATAGAGGAATGTCAAGTAGAAATGCATGGCAGACTCTACCATTGAAGATGATTATGTGGCAGCCTCTACGGCAACCAAAGAAGTTGTATGGCTCATGAAATTCTTGATAAACTTTGATGTGATTGTTAGTTTGCCCATAACTATCACAATTTATTGTGATAATAGTGATGCAGTTGCAAACTCGAAGGTACCACGAGCCCATAAGGAAAGTAAACACATAGAGCACAAGTACTATATGATACGAGAGATCATAAAGCGAGGAGAAGTTGTTGTTGCCAAGATTGCATCAAAGGATAACCTAGCAGATCCTTTCACTAAGGCCCTTACAGTGAGATCTTTTGATAGGCATGTGGGGGGAATGGGAATTAGATGTATGGCAGTTTGATGGCAGCATAGTCTTCTAGTATAAGTGAGAGATTATTGGGATGTATACTAAAAGCCTAGCCTTTGTATGAAAGTCTTTATTTTGAAATAAGAATCACATGATCATTGTTTGCATATTTATGGTTATGCATATTTTCTGATACATTACATTATAGATAACGTGGTGTGTGGTGTCACACAGAAGATCATGTTATCAGTTCCTTGTAGAGTGTAAGTAGAGGCTCACAACCAAGATGGTTTTGACCAAACCATTGGTATGGTTGTAGTGTAATTTGGAATTAGTTTGTCTTGTTCATAGAATTACACTAGTACACTTTGTTTGTATTGAGCAGGACCAACTTAGAGGTGATTCAATTTATTACTGACTACATAATTAAATCAGACCTCGGATATTATGGTGTACATGCTCTTAGTCCCGATATAATAACGGGCACATGTACTTAATATTTATTTCTTTGATTTACCAATGGGCGAGATTTATGGATTAAATCGATAGACTCGGTAAGTTGAGAAATAATATTATTTACATGGTGTGTTGTTGATTATAGGAGGAAACCGTGTCATATATATTAGGATGATGATGTCCCCTTGAGGAGCTCATAAGAATCATCATGTAAATCTTGCAGGTGGACTTGGTCCTGCATGATCATAAGGTTGAGTGGTACTACTCATGGAGTTAGATGTTGATTAATTAATTGTCAGTAAATTAATTAATTAACTAACATTCGATATCTTAAACACGGGGAGACATTTGTACAATTAATATATGGAGCCCATGTTTATTTATGGGGGTTGGTGATGTAGATCAATGATAATCCTCTAGTGGAATGGATTATCATTAATGGATTGGATTTTATGTGGGCCGCATCCATTGGGTGGCCAAGATCCAACTCCTCCTCATGGTCCCTATTGTAGCCTATTAAAACCCTCAAGAAGCCTAGATCCAATGGACATGATTAAAAGGGGGCTTAGGCAAAATCTATAAATAAGGCCCCAAGGCTTGGGTGGCAAAGAGAGAATTGGATTCTAGGGTTTTGAGTCAAAGGCTTGAGCGGCAAGCAAAGATTTGAGTTGTGCTAGGGTTTGGAGAAGGTTTGGGCGGCAACAAGTGGAAGGGTTAGGGTTTTTGTTTTCCTCTCTTCTTAAGGTATAGCCGGTGCCCCTCCTCTTCTTCATCACCAAGACCGGCGCCCCTTTCTTCTTCCTCTTCAAGGGTCGGCGGCAAAGCATGGAGGAGAGGGTCCTTTCTTTCATTACCTTGGTCAGTTCTTCTTCTCCTTCTCCTTAGGGCTGGCGGACACTAAGGGTTTGGCATTTGGTGGTTGGCGCAAGTAAGGAGAAGAAGGGAGAAGTATTCTTCCCTTTGTTCAGAGCGAGCAAGGAATGGGAAGAATGAGATCTAGGAGGCTTCAATCTTGGAGGATCGTTGCCCACACAATGTCCAAGAGGAGGATAGGTCATACGATAGAAGATCAACAGGTAAATAAGAGGTATAATTCTTGTTTAAGTTTCTTTCTTGTTCTATGGATTTTGTATTTAATTGTATGTGGTTAATTTACTTGGACCCCGAAGATAAACAAAAAAATCGGCAATTCGTACATCATCTATTCAGTGGTTAATCGAGGGAAAGAGTTAGGTTGCTTGAACAACAAGTTTGTTCAAGTGACCACTCTAATTGAATAGCACGATGATGGATCGGTTGCTTGGATAATCCCTTTTCGTTAAGGATTAATTTTTTAATCTGGGGGCGTAGAGAGGATCGCCATGCACAAGAGATCGAAGTGGGAAGCAATTCCCTTTAGATAGTGCCCGAATAAATGACACCTTACTGGATGATACACTCATGGTTGTTAATAATGTTATTGCCCCCTGGTACGCAAATCTGGTGAACTTCTTAGCAAGGAAAATAATTTCACCAGAATACACAACCTAACAAAAGAAATGATTCTTTGCATATGTAAGACAATATGTATGGGACAATCCTTTTCTATTTAGGAGATGTGCTAATAGTATAGATCAAAGATGCATACCAGAAGAGGAAGTTGGTAGCATTCTTTTTCATTGTCATTCTTCCGCATATGGTGGCACGATGGAGTCTCAAAAATGGCTGCAAAGGTGATCTAGGTAGGGTTCTACTAGCCCAGTTTATTTAAAGATACGCGTAACTATGTGGTCTTCTATGATCGGTGTTTGCAAATACGTAATATAGGTAGGAGACATGAAATTCCATCGATTACCATCCTAGAGGTAGAGCTCTTTGACATATGGGGTATAGATTTCATGGGACCTTTTCCCACCTCGGACACGAATAGATATATTCTGGTAGTGGTAGATTATGTTTCTAAGTAGTTAGAAGTTGTAGCATCACCCCACTGTGATGCTAAAACAATTATAAAGATGTTTAAGAGGACTATATTTCTCAGATTTGGAGTTCCACGGGCTGTAATTAGTCATTGGGGATCTCACTTCATTGAGAAGCAATTTGAAAGGTTGGTGCACAAGTATGTGGTAATCCATAAGGTCTCGACAACCTACCATCCTCAAATGAGCGGGCAGGTGGAAATTTAAAATCGAGAGATTAAAAGTATTCTAGAGAAAACAGTCATGGCATCTAGAAGAGACTGGTCACAAAAATTGGATGATACTCTTTGGGCTTATCGAACAGCTTACAAGACTCCTATCGGTATGACCCCATTTTGTAGGGTCGATGAAGTGTAGATGTTGGCCGGCTAGAGGTGGGTGAATAGCCTTTGTCAGATGGCGGAGTTCGTTCGTTCGTTGTTCGTCTACAAAACTATTAGCGCAAGAGGAATATGCAAATACAAACAATTAAAGACAAAAACAATAATGAGAATACAAACGCTAACAAAAATTGTAACGTGGTTCACGGCTACGCCGCTAATCCACGGTCCGATTCGTCCAAGGTGAATCACTCCGCAATCTATTCACTAGATCTCTCCTTTGCACAAAGCTAGGTGGAGGTAACCTCTTTTACACAAGGATCACTCTTCTACAATAGAATGAAGATTAGCACAAGTAGAAGAGTGGAAAATGTTTAGGGCACTTTGGGAGTTGTTAGGAGTTCAAGAATTAGTCCCCCAAAGCCCCACACTCTTCCTCTTTATAGAGGAAGAGGGTTTCTTCCCGTTGACACAGGACCAGTTGATTGATGCCCCTGATCAGTCGACTGATCCTGTAGTCGTTGCCCAATAATGGCTACTTTCCACGTTGGATTTCATCATCCAGACCGATCACCGATCGATGATCACCGACCGATGCTCGATCACCGAGTGCTCGCGAGCCGACTCCATTCGCGCCCAAACACTTGCTACCACCGACTAATGGCTTCATCAATCGATCGGTGGTCTCAATGATCGCCAATCCATGGCAATGACTGAACTTGAATCGACTCAACACTAGTCGAGTCACAGTCGACTTAGAGTAGTCAACTACCATAACATGGTAGTCAACTGATGTCGGGAAATCCCATCCGACACTTAGCCAAATGGCCAAGTTTCACCTAAGAACACTACCCCTTCCCGGGTTACATTCGCTCTCATCCCTTAGAGTCCCTCACCTTTGAAGTTATCTTCGTCCGACCACGTCCCTCGGATGTGCCAAGTGTACAGCTCTACAGCGCCATCCTTCACATCTCGCCCTGAAGTCTACTTCCTCCGGGTTCACTCGAAGCTCCTCGTCCGGCGATCCCTCGGATGCTCCAAGCGCACGACTTTCACAAAGCCATCCTTCACCGACTCAAGGACCGAGTCATGAGATGTGAAACTCGCCAAGGCTCCATGTGCGAATTACTAAGTCCTGCAAGACTCCAATGCACATATCAAATCCACACATCCTAACTTAAACCCTTTGCCACACACATCAAAACCATATCAAGGATTGATTGCACTAACAATCTCCCCCTTTTTGATGTGTGGCAATCCATTTAGTTAGGTAAAACATTTGATAAAACTATTAAGGAAAGAAAGAATGTAAATAACATGATTAGCAACTCTCCCCCTTAATACATGAAACTCCCCATAAATACAATTCCCCCTTACTTAAACATATACAATTCTCCCCCTTTGACACCATCAAAAATATTAAACAAAGATTATACAAGTATGACATCAAGTTTAGAAAAAACAAAAACCAAAACATGCCTTAAAATTGGATAAAAGAAATTACTGGGCAGTTTTTCAGATGAGCATTCAACTACTTCAGACTACCAGTCGACTGGCACATGCATTTCAGATTTTTCTAATATTCGGACTGAATTTCAGAAATGCATTAAAAATTTAAAAAATAATAAAATTTGGGGAACATATTTATTTTAAGGTTCTTTATCAGTGAAAAATAGTTTTCCTTGAAAAATCATTATATTTTAAAGTATTTGCCAAAAATCCAAAAACTTTAAAAACAACTAGTGTTTTGATCAAATTTGTATGCATTTTAACACCTAGTTTTTCTTTGGATTGTTTCAAAACATGAACATGCAGATTTTAAAGTAAGAAATTATTTTGAAAACATATGAAATATCCAACCATGATCTTTGGGCAATATGTCTATGAATTAAACATAAGTCTTCCCCATGATTGGTCTATTATTGCTATTTGATACCTTAAATGACCATCTAAATGTCATAGGCATTAGTGGACATTTGTATCATCCTAACATCTCACTCATGCTAAGTTTTCAATCAAGGTAGCCTATGGTGAGTGTGAGATGTATCCTAAAGGTATTTGTATATACTTAACCATTATTTTCATGCAATTCTATACAAGGTTAAGTATCATCCTAACATACCACATGATCATAAAGACATATATGTATGAATTCCATATTATGATCATGAAACAAGTGTATTCATTAAATTGTGATCATGCATTAGGTATTACATCATGATAATAAGGCAAATATCACCTAAAGCATGATTTATCTATTAATAGGTGCATTATCACCACCTAACACTATTTCAAAAATGTTGTCTTGCCATCCTAAGTCAACCAACATATGATATAGATAAATTCCATATGGTTGACTATATTAGGGTTTTCCTAACCCTTAAGGATGGATTTAGGAACCCAAAATAAATTCTTTCCTATGGGGTTCACTAAAAATTCCTTAGGGATCCATTTTCTAGCTATTACTTTCTTTTTGTCTTGACCCCTAGCGATTAAACATTTATAGGCCTTTTCATTTTTATTTTCTTTATATCCTAGGTCTTTCTTGTTGAAGCTTGCCCTTTGGCTCCCTATGATCATGTTAAGAGTGTTGGAGCTAATGGTGAACTTTTCTAGGGCCTTGGTCAAGTGGTATACCTTTTCCCTTAGGACCCTATTTTCTTCCATACATGCATCATTAACATCAAATGGCATATAGTGATCATGTGAGCATGCATCATCATTATTAACACTTGAACATGCTTGTTCTAATTTATTTTCTAGATCCTTAATTTGATCAAGCATGCTTTTGTTCTTTTTCTTGTCTCTAAATAAATCCTTAGTGAGGCTAGAAATAATTGACATAACTTTCTTGGGGGAAAGATTTGTTACCTCACTTACCAAATTCTCTTCCGATGATGAGGATGTAGAAGAAGCTCACCCTTCACTCGAGCTCTCCTCACTTGAGTTTGCTTCTTCATTTTCAGAGGAGGAGGTGGAGTCTAGGTCATCAAAGGCCATTAGGGCAAGATTTGAGTAGACATGTTCTTCTTCTTCCGATGAGGATGAGGAAGAAGGATCATCCCATGTCTTTTCTTTTAGTGCTTTGACCTTTCCCTTTTCTTTGGCCTTCTTCTCTTCTTCCTTCTTCTTGCCCCCCTTTTTCTTCTTTTCTTCTTTCTTTCTCCTTTCTTCTTTACTCTTGTTTAGGAGGGGACAATTGTCCCTTATGTGTCCCTCTCTTTGGCAATTATAGCATATCACCTTCCTCCTTGGTCTTCTTCTCCTATCATTAGATTTATTAAATTTGAAATTTTTCAAAGCACAACTTACCTTCCTTACCATGTAGGCTTCTTCCGTGCTATCCATGGAGGAGGAGGAGGATGCTTCATCATCGGAGGAGGTGGGAATCTCCATCTTTTTCTTCCCCTTGTTGGCTACCAAGGCCACTCCTCTTGAATGTTGAATTCTTTGCTCTTCATTTATTCCTTCAAGCCTTGTTTCATGGAGCTCCATAGTTGAGAAGAACTCCTCCAAAGTGCTCACTTCCAAATTCTTGGAGATGTAGAAGGAGTCCACCATAGAGCTCCATCTGGAGGACTGGGGAAAGCCATCTATGGCCTTCATTACTATATCCCGGTTGGAGAGTTTTTCACCTACACTTGTCAAACCGGTTAGAATTTCCTTAAATCTAGAGTGGAGGGATTTTACCTTCTCTCCCTTTTCGAGTTTGATATTGGATAATTGGGAGCGAAGGACATCTCTCCTTGCTAGCTTTGCCTCGGATGTTCCTTCATGAATCTCTATTAGTTTCTCCCACATGTCCTTGGCGCTAGTGCATTCCCCAATCCGATTCACTTCTTGTTGGGGGAGTATGTTGTAAAGATGATGTTTGGCTTTTGAGTTTGCCAAGTACTCTTCCCTTTGCCTCTTTCTCCACCTTGATTTTTCTAATGGCTCCCCTTCTTCATTCCAAGGCATTTCGAAACCATTTTCCATAATTAAAAGAATTTCGAAATCGGTTTCGAAAAATACCTCCATTCTCTTTTTCCACCAAGAGAATTCTCCTTCAAACTTCGGTGGATGAATGTTCGAGCCGGTCATTCTTGAATGTAGTGCTTGTGCTGGTGGTTAGTCCTCAACAAGCGCCTTGGCTCTGATACCACTTGTAGGGTCGATGAAGTGAAGATATTGGCCGGCTAAAGGGGGGTGAATAGCCTTTGTCATAGATGGTGGAGTTCGTTCGTTCGTTGCTCGTCTACAAAACTATTAGCGCAAGCAGAATATGCAAATACAAACAATTAAAGACAAAAACAATAACGAGAATACAAACGCTAACAAAGGATGTAACGTGGTTCACGGCTACGCCGCTAATCCACGGTCTGATTCGTCCAAGGCGAATCACTTCTCAATCTATCCACGAGATCTCTCCTTTGCACAAAGCTAGGTGGAGGTAACCTCTTTTACACAAGGATCACTCTTCTACAATAGAATGAAGATTAGCACAAGTATAAGAGTGGAAAACATTTAGGGCACTTTGGGAGCTGTTAGGAGTTCAAGTATTAGGCCCCCAAAGCCCCACACCCATCCTCTTTATAGAGGAAGAGGGTTTCTTCCCGTTGACACAGGACCAGTCGACTGATGCCCCAGATCAGTCGACTGATCCGGTAGTCATTGGCCAATAACGACTGCTTTCCACATTGGATTTCATCCAACGACACCATCATCAGTTGACTGATATTGCCATCAGTCGAGTGCTCGCGAGCTCGACTCCATTCTATGCCCGAAACACTTGCGACCAGTCGACTGATGCCTTCATTAATCGACTGATGGTCTCGCAGTCGACTGCCAATCCATGGAAGACGACTGTTGTGTAGGGATGTATACTGAAAAGTCTATCTTTTCTATGAACATCTTTATTTTTGAAATAAGAATAACATGATAATTGTTTGCATATTTTTATGCATATTGTCTAATACTTTACATTGTATATAACATGGTGTGTGGTGTCACAAAGGAGATCATGTAATCGGCCCCTTGAAAAGTATAAGTAAAGGCTCACAACCGAGATGGCTTTGGACAAACCATCGGAATGGTTGTAGTGTGATTTGGTATTGGTTTGTCTTGACCATAGAATCACACTAGTGCACTTTGTGTGTATTGGGCAGGACCGACTTAGAGGTGATTTGATTTATTGCTGACTACATAATCGAATCGGACCTCAGATATTATTTAGTACATGCTCTTATCCCGATATAATAACGGGAAAATATACGTAGTACTCATCTCTATGATTTACCAATGGGAGAGATTTATAGATTAAATCGATAGGCTCGGTAAGTTGGGAGATGATATTATTTATATGGTGTGTCGTTGATTATAGGAGGAAACCGTGTCTTATATATTAAGATGATGATGTCCCCTTGAGGAGCTCATAAGGTTCATCATGTAAACCCTGCAGGTGGACTTGGTCCGGCATGATGAAAAGGTTGAGTGGTACTACTCAAGGAGTTAGATGTTGATTAATTAATGGTCAGTAAATTAATTAATCGACGGACATTCGAGATCTTAAACACGGGGAGAAAATGTACAAATAATATATGGAGCTCATATTATCATATGGGGGTTGGTGAGGTAGATCAATGATGAACCTTTAGTGGATTGGATCATCATTAGTGGATCGGACTTTATGTGGGCTTGATCCATGGGTGGCCAAGACCCAACTCCTCCTCATGGTCCCTAATGTAGCCTATTAACACCTCATGATGCTTAGATCCAATGGATAGAAACAAAACTCTAAGATCCATTGGTAGAGATTAAATCTCTAAGATCCGACGGTTGAGATTAAATCTCTAGGTCCGACGGTTGAGATTAAATCACTAGAACCAATGGATGAGATTAATTCATGGCTTATCCCTAACTCTATAAAAGGATGTCAAGGGAGTTCACTTCAAAAAAACTGTCTTTTGGCGACGAAATTTGGCAATGAATTATTTTCGTTGCAAATCTGCAACAAATATAGCGACGAATTTTAGATTTCGTCGCAATTTTGTAACGAAAAATATTTTCGTCGAAAATTTGCGACGAAAAATAAATTCGTCCCAAATTTCTACAACGAATTATAAATTTGTTGCAGAAATTTGCGACGAATTTACTTTTTCGTCGCCAATTTGTGACGGAAATAATTTTGGTCGCATAATTTAGCGACGAATTCTGAATTCGTCGCAGATATTTAATTTATTAAAAATAAAAATAGAAAACAAGCTCTGCTGAACGAGGTTATTTTTAAATATTTTGCAACGAATTAGTGAATTTGTTGCAAAATAGCAACGAATCCAGGATTCGTTGCAAAAATAATATTAAAAAATAAATTAACGTTTTAAAAAGTTAAAAAAAAAAATTTTAAAAAAATTGCAATGAATCCAGGATTCGTTGCAAAATTGCAACGAATCCAGAATTCGTTGCAACAATTGCAACGAATCCACGGATTCATTGCAAAAATTGCAACGAATCTAGGATTCGTTGCAAAAATTGCAATGAATCCAGGATTCATTGCAAAATTAATATTAATATTAAAAAATAAAATAACATTTTAAAAAGGTTAAATTTTTTTTTTAATTTTGCAACGAATCCCGGATTCGTTGCAAAAATCTGCAACGAATCCGTGGATTCGTTGCATATTTCCAACGAATCCACGGATTCGTTGCAGATTTTTGCAATGAATCCTGGATTCGTTGCAAAATTAATATTAATATTAAAAAATAAAATAACGTTTTAAAAAGGTTAAATTTTTTTTAAATTAATTCGGGATTAATTCGTGATTTTTGCAACGAATCGATTATTGCAGATTTTGCAACGAATTCGGGATTCGTTGCTAAATTTGCAAAATTCGTTTAGATTTTTATAAAAAGATTGCTAAATTAAAAATACAAAATAACCGTTTATTTTTTTTATAAAAAATTTGCAACGAATCCGTGGATTCGTTGCAAAAATTTGCAAATAACCATAACTTCCAGACCTCAACACGCCCTGGGTGTGTTAGCAAACACGCCCATGTATTAACGCCGACACGCCCATGTTAGCCGACACGCCCATGTTAACGCGACACACCCATGTTAACGCCAACACGCTGTTCCTCAAACAACGCCCACGCCCTCCGTTGGCATGGGCGTGTCGACCTATTTCGTTTTTAAATGATTTTGTGCATGTGATTTGGAGAGGAAAAGCTGTGTAATATTTGGGCAGATTGAAATTTAATCAATGGGCAATGATATTTTTGTCTCAATAAGTAAAAGGCTAATATTGGAAAAGAAAATCCCTTAACCCTGGAATATTTTCTTAGGTTTTTCAATTCCGAGTTGCATGTCCTTGCATGTAGTTATTTGCTAGCGTGGCAGGTATTCTTCATTACTTGGTAATCATTTAAAACTTAAACCAAATAGGGATTTTGTTGATAACTTTGGATTGGATGAATAACTAAGGTTATTCCTAATAACCCCGAACCAAACACCCCTTAACGTTTTAAAAAATTTATTTTTATAAAGATTTACGAATCTTTGGATTCGATTGCAAAATTTTTAATTTTACCCTCGCGCACTAATCTTTTCCTTCCTCGATCGAACCCTAAAACCCTTTCTTTTCCTCGCCGGTGTTCCGCTTCCGACCACGACCGCCCTCGGGCCGCTGGAGACAAGCCAAGCCGCCGCCCGCGCCCCCTCGTCCGTCGCCTGCCCCGCGTTTTGCCGGCGCCTCGCGCCGCCGCCACCCCTCCTGCCGGCGCCTCCTGCCTCCTACCGGTGCCGCCTCACCCTGGCCGTGGCGTTCCACGCTGCCTCCCCGCCCGGTGGCCACACGCCTCCTGCCGCCGGCCGTGGCGTCCTGCCTCCTGCCCGGTGGCCGCCTCCTGCCTCGCTCCACTGCGTGCGGCGCCTCGCTCCTGCCACCGGTACGGCCGCCTCCTGCCACGCCGGGGCCTCCTGCCTCCTGCCGGCCGTGCCGGCCCTCCACGCTGATGTCGCCTTCCAGCCTTCTGCCCGACCGCGAGTCTTATCGCTGCCGTTGTCCGACCGCCGTGGCAGGCGCCACCTCCTGCCAGGCATGAGCGAGCCGCCGGTGTCAGCGATTCAGCGGTAGCGACAGCGACCAGCTGCGGCCGGTATCGAGGCTGTCAGCTGACCGCCATGAAGTCCACCCGCCCTGCGTCGATAGGCTGAGTTAGGTCTGTCAGAGAGGTCGTGATCGCCAGTGTAGTCGTCGACAGCCATCAATCGCCGGCTCGGAGACGCCCGTGACCACCAGTGGTATAAATTTATTTTTTTTCCCTATATTTAACTCCATAATTGACTACAGAAGCTTTATGCTGCTATCCTACTTATTCTGTAACTATATAGTTAACTGTAAAACTACAGAAGCTTTAAGCTGCTAATTTGCCATAGAGATACACATACCAAATAATGCTAAGTACTAAGTTGGAAGAAATATTTTATGATTTTGTTTAGTCACATATAGGAAGTTATGGGATAAAACAAGCAGTTGATAAGGCTTAGATGAGCAAATCATGCACATCTACCTGAGTAATTATAAGCATCTTATTGATGTCCTCGTTAAGACCGAGGCGTGACAAAAATGAATGGTGAGCTGTTTGTAAAACAAAAGCACGGAAAAAAATTGAAGAGCGCTGGCAAGACATTTCATATCAACAAGACAAAGTTACAAATATGTTTCATACCGAGGAATATATAATTCCAACGTTACGAGATTCCAGCGGAGTAGTGATAAATGTGGATGCAACTGAAATTGATGATAATGATGAGGAGGGGAAGGAGGAGGAGGGGGACGAGGAGGAAGAGGAGGAGACCGAGGATGAGGATACTGATGAGGATGAGGAAGATGATAATGAGGACTTTGAAATTTGATGTCTAGGGTAAGTTTTTTTATATATAATTTTAGTTTAAAACTATAATTTTACAAATTTTCTCAGCTCAATTATTTGTTTATATAATGTCTCATTGTTAAATTTATATCTTTTGTCTCTGTATGTTGTGTATATTTTGTTCTTATAGGTTATCAGTGGTGAAATCATCGTAGCTTAGCGCAGTCGCAGTCTCTCATCTCTTCATTATGCATATTGTAAGTTTTTCATGTTCTTCATTAAGCATAAAAGTTTTATTTTCTTTATTCTAATTTTGTTTTTGGTTGATAGTTTCGACGTGGTGGACAGAGACGACAGAGTACTAGTAGTGGCCAGACTGATCCACCGCTTGCCAGCACTATACCTACTTGCCCTCCTGATCTGCCTGGACCTTCACATGATCAGTCGGCAGTACCATCTCATTCGCCGGCACGGCCTTCCCATTCTGATTCACTTGTACCCGCCAGACACTCCTCTACTGAGAACATCAAAAGTCGACCGTATATATTTCCGATTGGAGATTCATATGTAATATAAGTATTATAATTTTTAAACTATCTTAATTATTTATTCAATTTTTTTTCACTTTATCGTAGGTTTGAAAATTCTATACCTGTTATTCGCGAGATCAATAAAATCGTGAATAACTATTGGAGAGGAGACTCTTTGTCATACTCAAGCACGCCAGGACCTACAAAAGAACTATGGTGGTGCGAGTTTCAGGTATAATTGATTCATTTTATATATTAAATAAGTGATTATATAATCAAATGTTTTTTTTTCATCTCAGCGGAGATTTATTTGGGACCCTACTCAAGACTTGGAAGTTAAAAGAATTTTTAAAAAAAATGTGGCGATCATATCCGGCATGTATTGAGTCATGCCAAATGTAATCGAAAAACCCACTGTGTCACGTCGGAAAATTGGAGTAAAATCTCCAATTATTGGCAATCTGATGAGAGTAAAAAAAGAAGTCAACAGAATAAATTAAATCAAGCATGTAATTCTAGAGACTTATCTGCAACATATGCGGGAGGATCTATAAATATCGAGGAGCATTCACGTAGATTGGTAATTTTTAAATTCTACAATTAGTTTTTAAATATATTTTAGATTATTATTTTATTTCTAACATTCTTATATTTAGTCTAAGGAATTGGGAAAGGAGCCGAAATTTATAGATACTTTCGTTCGCACTTTCCAAAAAAAAGATAAGACTTGGAGTGGAGATAGAGCTCGAGCAATTAAGGTTTGAATTAATCTTTAAACTTACTTTATAACTTTAATTCTGTTAGTTATGTAAATGCTCTGATTAAAATTTTAATTTTGTGTAGGAGAGATATGATCAATTATCCTCATCTCAGAGAATTTCAGAAGATGACGGTGATACTGAGGGATCTGATCCATCTGTTAGTAATAATTTGGATTTATGGCTTGAGGCGAGTGGAGGATCAAAAGGGGGAAGGATATTAGGTATGGGTTCTCTGAGCAGAATGCATAATGCTCCTTGTAGATCTATTTCTTCTACTCCACCAGCAGTAGCGGCACAGATACATAACTTAACTGAGGAGGTTAGCAATTTGAAGGGCATAATACATGAAAGAGATCAGCAAATTCTAGAAATACAACAACAAAACTCACAAAGGGATCAAGAAATGATAGAAATGCGACGACAACAAGCCTTTCTTATGCTGCCAAAGAATTTAGTTCGGTCCAAGTCATATTCCTCCAGAGTATGCGATGATGGTGGCGATGATGATATTTTATGCATATTTTTAATTAGTACTTTTAAATTTTTTTAGTTTATTGAGTTTGTTTATTTTGCTTTAAACAGGAATGATCGATGAAGTTAATCCTTATGGCGGTTGAACATGCACATCATTGTAAGTCTTTGCATATTTATTTTCGTGTTAGTATATAGTTTTTAATAATGTATGATACTTTTTGTTTGTTTCTTTTCTAATGCAGGTAGAAGAATGTCGGCGATTGCTTACCTGATTCTCTTTTCTTTTTTCTTTCCCATCTGTTGAGATCTTTTGTAGACATTGTTATTTTGATATCAGAACTATGTTGATGTTTGAAATGTTGTAGGATATAACTTTTTATTTGGAATGTTGTATTGTTCTTAACTGATTGTGTTGCTTTGTATTTATTTGGATATGATTGAATATTATTTTGTTGTATTGAATGTGTGTGTGTTTTGTTTGTATTGAATGTATTATTTGGATATTAGAACTTATTGTGTTTTATTGTGTGTGTGTGAAAATTTGTATATACGATAGAATATCGAAACGGATGAAATCAGTTAAAAAAAATTTTATTTAGCGACAAAACTACAAATTCGTTGCTAAATTTCGAGAAATCTGTGACGACTTTTGCGATGAATTAAATTTTCGTCGCAAATTAGCGACAAATTTAGCAACGAATCCAACCTGCGACAAATTTTGCAACGAATATTGCGATGAATTTTGCGACGAAATGTTGCAGATATTAGAGTAATCCAGGACAGGGACATTAGACTGCGGTAAAGCATATATTAAAGTGCCTGAGAACGACTAGGGATTATATGCTAGTTTACCGAGCAGACCAATTACTCCCTGTGGGTTACAAGGATTTTGACTTCCAATCAGATAGGGATAACAGTAAGTCTACCTCAGGTTTTGTATTTACTTTGGGAGGTGGAGCCATTGTATGGAGGAGTGTCCAACAGAAATGCATGGCGGACTCCACCATGGAAGCTGAGTATGTGGCAGCCTCTTAGGCGGCCAAAGAAACTGTGTGGCTCAGGAACTTCCTGATGGACTTGGATGTGATTCCCGGTTTTGCCAGAACTATCACAATTTATTGTGATAATAATGGTGCAGTTGCAAACTCGAAGGAACCACGAGCCTATAAGGCTAGTAAACACATAGAGCGCAAGTACCACCTGATACGAGAAATCGTAAAGGAGGTAGAAGTTATTGTCGCCTAGATTGCATCAGAGGATGACCTGATAGACCCTTTAACTAAGGGCCTTCTAGCGAAAGCTTTGATAGGCATGTGGAGGGAAGGAGAATCAGATGTATGACAGTATGAGGACAACATAGTCTTTTAGTATAAGTGGGAGATTGTAGGGATGTATACTGAAAAGTCTATCTTTTCTATGAACATCTTTATTTTTGAAATAAGAATCACATGATAATTGTTTGCATATTTTTATGCATATTGTCTAATACTTTACATTGTAGATAATATGGTGTGTGGTGTCACACAAAAGATCATGTTATCGGCCCCTTGAAAAATATAAGTAAAGGCTCACAACTGAGATGGCTTTGGACAAACCATCGGAATGGTTGTAGTGTGATTTGGTATTGGTTTGTCTTGACCATAGAATCACACTAGTGCACTTTGTGTGTATTGAGCAGGACCGACTTAGAGGTGATTCGATTTATTGCTGACTACATAATCGAATCGGATCTCAGATATTATTTAGTACATGCTTTTAATCCCGATATAATAACAGGCACATATACTTAGTACTCATCTCTTTCATTTACCAATGGCCGAGATTTATAGATTAAATCGATAGGCCCGATAAGTTGGGAGATGATATTATTTATATGGTGTGCTGTTGATTATAGGAGGAAACCGTGTCCTATATATTAGGATGATGATGTCCCCTTGAGGAGCTCATAAGGTTCATCATGTAAACTCTGCAGGTGGACTTGGTCCGGCATGATGAAAAGGTTGAGTGGTACTACTCAAGGAGTTAGATGTTGATTAATTAATGGTCAGTAAATTAATTAATCGATGGACATTCGAGATCTTAAACACGGGGAGAAAAAGTTCAAATAATATATGGAGCCCATATTATCATATGGGGGTTGGTGAGGTAAATAAATGATGAACCTTTAGTGGATTGGATCATCATTAGTGGATCGGACTTTATGTGGGCTTGAACCATGGGTGGCCAAGACCCAACTCCTCCTCATGGTCCCTAATGTAGCCTATTAACACCTCATGATGCTTAGATCCAATGGATAGAAACAAAACTCTAAGATCCATAGGTAGAGATTAAATCTCTAGATCTGACGGTTGAGATTAAATTCCTAGAACCAATGGATGAGATTAATTCATGACTTATCCCTAACTCTATAAAAGGATGTCAAGGGAGTTGGCATGACAAATTGATGAGAGCTAGGGTTTTTTTGCGGCAAGGAAGAGGAATCCTAGTTGAGATAGGATTAGGATTAGGGTTTGGAGGCAAGGGTGACACCAAATAAGGAAGGTATTCTTCTCTTATTCTTCCTCTTTTGGCCAACGTCCAGCACCTCTCCAACCTCTTTTCCAGCCTTGGCCGGTGCCCAAAAGCTCCCTTCTCCTTCTCCTTTGGTCGTGGAAACAAGATATAGGGCTTCCCTTCGTTTCTTGGTTGTTTTCCACCATCTTCTCTTTCACCTAGTTGGCCGGCGGCAAGGATAGTTTTAGTTCCTTGTTGGTTGTTTCTAGAGAGGAGAAAAACCTTGTTTCTACTCTTCCTCCTGCTTTGGAAGAGCAAGGAAGGAAGATTTGTGATCTAGGAGCTTCGACTTTTGGTGGATCGTCGCCCACACGACGTCCAAAAGGAGGAAGGTCATACATTAAAAGATCGAGAGGTATTCCTATTCTACTTTCTTCTTTTGTTTGTTGCTTGTTTATGTTTTCCAATTATAAGCATGTTATAAATCTGTAAATGGATAAATAATACTTGGATCCCGAGCATAAACATAAAAACCGGCGATTCGGACATCGTCTATTCCGTGGCTACTCGTAGAATAGAGGATGGTTGCTTGAACAACTAGTTTGTTCAAGTGACCTCTCTAAACGAATAGCATGACGATGACTTGGTGGTTTGGGCAATCCCTTTTGTCTAGGATTATTTTTTTTTAATCCGGGGACATCGAAGGGATCGCCATGGACAAGCTATCTAGGTGAAGTGGGAAGCGAAGTTTCCCCTCACGGACTCGATAAGCAAAACCCTTCAATCGATGGTATGAGAGCTTCCGGGGGTCAAAAACCCCTACAATTGGTATCAGAGCCAAGGTTTCCGATTTTGTGTGTTTAGGATTTGGTTATTTCTTATGCACTTTTTCATATATTATATGTGCCGGATAATAGTAGGATATGCGTAGTTTAACTCTTTGGTTACAGACATAATATCCAACTATTATGGACATATGTGTGTATGTGATTGTATGTGTGTAAATATTTATTTTGTTGAATCCTCGGGGTTGACGAGGCTAGTATTTGATTATTTATAAATTAGATACGACATTGTTTAGCCACTCTTTATTTTATTTTACTTTCGATCTAGATTTCATGTACACTCTCTCATGGAGTATAGGATCGATGGATGTAAATTAAAATAGGTTTTAGTCTCGTCTCGGATCTCCGGATGGCTTGTACATGGCGTATGAGGAGCGGACGAGAAGGCGATGCGACGGGAGACATATTGAAGACAAAAGCCATATTAGTTAGAAAATAATTTATTGCTTATTGTTTGATATGCATGTCATAGCCTAGAAAATTCCTCATTTTCAAATTACGAAGTGGGAGAGGGATATTTTTATAAATTCCCATGGCCTCCATTACGATTTGACATGTGATGCAAGCAAACTTGCACGTCGGCTCTTAGTGCCTTCCTCCCCATCGGATGAGTTTGTTTGCAGATCACAAGGTCGAATATGGTTATAGGAAATTATTAAGGAGCGTGTGTACTTGCCCATCGTAAGGCACATAACCCGAGATAATTACCTTGGTACAGAGTAATGGTGAACACTTAGATACAAATATAAGTATCCTCCCCATCGGAGTCACTGCTTTTATTTGTAGGGCCGAAGAGAAACCAACTATTAATTTTTCTTGTCAAAAAGTTAGATTGACAAGATAGTAAATTAATGGGTAAAACCTCCTCTTAAACATGTAGAATTCGTATACGTCCACACGATCGTGGCATGCGATATTCTCGGTGTTTAGAGATGTTGGTTGATTTTAAAATTTTATTTTTTGAGGAATCAATAATTTTTTGAAATCTACAGTAATGATCTATGTGATTCTTAGGATTTTCAAGAATGACTTTCAGTCCACTTACTATGATACTAAAAGAAATAAACTTACTGTACCCAAATAAAGTTGATTGGAAAAGAATCTAGATATTGTCTTATCTGCCAAGGAGTACAAGTATGCACTCTTCGAAGAGTGTCCTCAAGCCATGGTTGCTCAAAAAGGTTTATACTTCTAAGCCGAAAGGCAAGAAGTAGGAGAAACAAGGTGAAGCAAAGCTTGTGGGAGGATCTCATGGAGGAGTGAAGAAGCCGAAAGACAAGTACTTCACTTATAAGCAGAATGGACATTAGAAGAAGGGTTGTCCCAATCCGAAGCAGAACAAAGGTATATCCTTTGGTCTAGTCGTTGAAACATGATTAGCGGTGATATCTACCGGCACTTGGTGTGTAGATACGGGAGTCACTAATCATGTCTGCAACACTTTGCAGGGGTTCCAGGAAACCCGACGACAAGCTAAAGGGGAGATTACCATTCACTTGGGCAATGCCATGAAGGTGGCAGCTATTGCAGTGGGAGAAGTTTTATTTATCTCTTGAGAAAAATAAAACATTGGTTCTGGAAAATTCCCTTTATGTACCTTTATTTAGAAAGAATTTAGTTTTAGTTTCTAAATTGTTTATGGATGGATATTCTATTTCCTTTAATGACAGAGTTGTTATAAGAAGGAATAGGGACATTATCTGTTCGGGTGCATTGATAGGAAATTTGTACACACTTGAACCAAAACCTCCCACGATGAAAATTGAAGTTAATAACTCATCTTCTAATTCCAATAAGAGAAAAGAACCTTCGAAGATGAACCAAACATATCTTTGGCATCTTAGGCTTGGTCACATTAACCTAAGCAGAATTCAAAGGTTGATAGCTGATGGACCTTTGGATTCATTAGTGGTGGAGGATCTCCCAACCTGTGAATCTTGCTTGGAGGGTAAGATGACCAAGAGGCCTTTTAAGGCCAAGGGGTATAGAGCCAAAGATGTGTTAGAATTGGTTCATTCTGATTTGTGTGGTCCTACGTCTATCTAGGCTAGAGGTGGTTTTGAGTATTTCGTCTCTTTTATAGAAGATTACTCAAGATATGGATACATTTACCTAATGTGCCGCAAGTCTGAATGCTTTGACAAGTTCAAAGAATTCAAGGCTGATGTGGAGATATGTCAAGGTAAAAGTATCAAGACACTACGATCTGATCATGGTAGTGAGTACCTCTTGGGAGAGTTTAGGAATTACTTATCATAGGCTGGGATTCAATCCCAATTGACTGCACCTGGCACACCCCAGCAGAACGGTGTAGCAGAGCGAAGGAATAGGACTCTTATAGAGATGGTTAGATCGATGATGAGTTATTCTGACTTGCCAGATTCGTTCTGGGGATATGCTCTAGATACGGCGGTGTACATTCTGAACTTGGTTCCATCTAAATCAGTGCCTTCTACTCCCACAGAGTTGTGGACTGGGCAAAAGCCTAGTCTAAGACATATTCGGATATGGGGGAGTCCAGCACATGTGCTGAAGGCAGATGCTGGTAAGTTGGAACCTCGTACAGAAGTACGCATATTCATTGGCTATCCCAGGGGAACGAAGGGTGGATTGTTTTATAGTCCTAGAGATCAGAGGGTGATCGTTAGCACGAACGCCAAATTTCTAGAGGAAGACTATGTGATGACCCACAAGCCCAAGAGTAAAATTGTTCTGGAGGAGTTAAAAGGGGAAGTCACTTCTTTAGTACCACCGGTACAAGAGGATATACCACATGTCACTGCACCGCGTGTCACAGAGGATACACAAGTGATACGCCGTCGTAGTGGGAGGGTTGTGAGACAGCCTGATAGATACATGTTCTTTGGAGAATCTTCTGATTTGGTCCCTGGCGAACATGAACCTGATCCCTGGACATATGACGAGGCAATCCAAGATAAAGATGCAGTATCTTGGCAAAGTGCAATGAATGCTGAGATTGAATCTATGGATTCAAATCAGGTCTGGGAGCAAGTAGAACCACCCGATGGTGTAAAAACCATTGGATGCAAGTGGATATACAAGAGAAAGAGAGGAATAGAAGGGAAGGTTGAGACCTTCAAAGTGAGGCTTTTTGCGAAGGGGTATACTCATAGCAGCTCATATGGATTATGAGGCATGGCAGATGGATGTCAAGACAGCTTTCCTTAATGGAAGTCTTGAGGAAAACATCTACATGAAGCAATCAGAGGGATTCATTGCTAAGGGCAAAGAGCATCTTATATGCAAGCTTAATCAGTCCATTTATGGATTGAAACAAGCTACGAGGTCTTGGAACATCCACTTTGATGAGGTGATCCAGTCTTATGGATTTATTCAAAGTCTGGATGAGTCTTGTGTATACAAGAGATGTGACGGAAACGTAGTGGTATTTCTTGTACTATACGTAAATGACATTTTGTTGATTGGCAACAATATCAAAGTGTTATCGGACGTAAAGGTATGGTTGTCCAAACAGTTTGATATGAAGGACTTGGGAGAGGTGGGACACATCCTTGCGATCAAGGTTATAAGGGATCGCAGGAAAAGGATGTTGTGCTTATCTCAAGCTTCATACATAGACACGATTATGGAGTGTTTTATCATGCAGAACTCGAAGAAGGGTTTTCTACCTTTCAGGCATGGAGTTCCTTTATCTAAGGTGATGTGTCCTAGATCATCTGAGGAGATAGAGGTCATGAACACGATTCCTTATGCTTCGGCGGCAGGAAGCCTCATGTATGCGATGCTATGTACGAGACTAGATATCTTCTTTGTCGTGGGCATGGTCAGCAGATATCAGAGTAATCCAGGACAGGGACATTAGACTGCGGTAAAGCATATATTAAAGTGCCTGAGAAGGACTAGGGATTATATGATAGTTTACCGAGCAGACCAATTACTCCCTGTGGGTTACATGGATTTTGACTTCCAATCAGATAGGGATAACAGTAAGTCTACCTCAGGTTTTGTATTTACTTTGGGAGGTGGAGCCATTGTATGGAGGAGTGTCCAAAAGAAATGCATGGCGGACTCCACCATGGAAGCTGAGTATGTGGCAGCCTCTTAGGCGGCCAAAGAAACTGTGTGGCTCAGGAACTTCCTGATGGACTTGGATGTGATTCCCGGTTTTCCCAGAACAATCACAATTTATTGTGATAATAATGGTGCAGTTGCAAACTCGAAGGAACCACGAGCCCATAAAGCTAGTAAACACATAGAGCGCAAGTACCACCTGATACGAGAAATCGTAAAGGAGGCAGAAGTTGTTGTCGCCTAGATTGCATCAGAGGATGACCTAGTAGACCCTTTCACTAAGGGCCTTCTAGCGAAAGCTTTGATAGGCATATGGAGGGAAGGAGAATCAGATGTATGGCAGTATGAGGACAACATAGTCTTTTAGTATAAGTGGGAGATTGTAGGGATGTATACTGAAAAGTCTATCTTTTCTATGAACATCTTTATTTTTGAAATAAGAATCACATGATAATTGTTTGCATATTTTTATGCATATTGTCTAATACTTTACATTGTAGATAACATGGTGTGTGGTGTCACACAAGAGATCATGTTATCGGCCCCTTGAAAAATATAATTAAAGGCTCACAACCGAGATGGCTTTGGACAAACCATCGGAATGGTTGTAGTGTGATTTGGTATTGGTTTGTCTTGACCATAGAATCACACTAGTGCACTTTGTGTGTATTGAGCAGGACCGACTTAGAGGTGATTCGATTTATTGCTGACTACATAATCGAATCGGATCTCAGATATTATTTAGTACATGCTCTTAATCCCGATATAATAACGGGCACATATACTTAGTACTCATCTCTTTCATTTACCAATGGCCGAGATTTATAGATTAAATCGATAGGCCCGATAAGTTGGGAGATGATATTATTTATATGGTGTACTGTTGATTATAGGAGGAAACCGTGTCCTATATATTAGGATGATGATGTCCCCTTGAGGAGCTCATAAGGTTCATCATGTAAACCCTGCAGGTGGATTTGGTCCGGCATGATGAAAAGGTTGAGTGGTACTACTCAAGGAGTTAGATGTTGATTAATTAATGGTCAGTAAATTAATTAATCGATGGACATTCGAGATCTTAAACACGGGGAGAAAATGTTCAAATAATATATGGAGCCCATATTATCATATGGGGGTTGGTGAGGTAGATCAATGATGAACCTTTAGTGGATTGGATCATCATTAGTGGATCGGACTTTATGTGGGCTTGAACCGTGGGTGGCCAAGACCCAACTCCTCCTCATGGTCCCTAATGTAGCCTATTAACACCTCATGATGCTTAGATCCAATGGATAGAAACAAAACTCTAAGATCCATAGGTAGAGATTAAATCTCTAGATCCGACGGTTGAGATTAAATTCCTAGAACCAATGGATGAGATTAATTCATGACTTATCCCTAACTATATAAAAGGATGTCAAGGGAGTTGGCGTGACAAATTGATGAGAGCTAGGGTTTTTGGGCGGCAAGGAAGAGGAATCCTAGTTGAGATAGGATTAGGATTAGGGTTTGGAGGCAAGGGTGACACCAAATAAGGAAGGTATTCTTCTCTTATTCTTCCTCTTTTGGCCAACGTCCAGCACCTCTCCAACCTCTTTTCCAGCCTTGGCCGGTGCCCAAAAGCTCCCTTCTCCTTCTCCTTTGGTCGTGGAAACAAGATATAGGGCTTCCCTTCGTTTCTTGGTTATTTTCCACCATCTTCTCTTTCACCTAGTTGGCCGGCGGCAAGGATAGTTTTAGTTCCTTGTTGGTTGTTTCTAGAGAGGAGAAAAACCTTGTTTCTACTCTTCCTCTTGCTTTGGAAGAGAAAGGAAGGAAGATTTGTGATCTAGGAGCTTCGACTTTTGGTGGATCGTCGCCCACACGACGTCCAAAAGGAGGAAGGTCATACATTAGAAGATCGAGAGGTATACCTATTCTACTTTCTTCTTTTGTTTGTTGCTTGTTTTTGTTTTCCAATTATAATCATGTTATAAATCTGTAAATGGATAAATAATACTTGGATCCCGAGCATAAACATAATAACCGGCGATTCAGACATCGTCTATTCCGCGGCTACTCGTAGAATAGAGGATGGTTGCTTGAACAACTAGTTTGTTCAAGTGACCTCTCTAAACGAATAGCACGACGATGACTTGGTGGTTTGGGCAATCCCTTTTGTCTAGGATTATTTTTTTTTAATCCGGGGACATCGAAGGGATCGCCATGGACAAGCTACCTAGGTGAAGTGGGAAGCGAAGTTTCCCCTCACGGACTCGATAAGCAAAACCCTTCAATCGATGGTATGAGAGCTTCCGGGGGTCAAAAACCCCTACAATTGGTATCAGAGCCAAGGTTTCTGGTTTTGTGTGTTTAGGATTCGGTTATTTTTTATGCACTTTTTCATATATTATATGTGCCGGATAATAGTAGGATATGCGTAGTTTAACTCTTTGGTTGCAGACATAATATCCGACTATTATGGACATATGTGTGTATGTGATTGTTTGTGTGTAAATATTTATTTTGTTGAATCCTCGGGGTTGACGAGGCTAGTATTTGATTATTTATAAATTAGATACGACATTGTTTAGCCACTCTTTATTTTATTTTACTTTCGATCTAGATTTCATGTACACTCCCTCATGGAGTATAGCATCGATGGATGTAAATTAAAATAGGTTTTAGTCTCGTCTCGGATCTCCGGATGGCTTGTACATGGCGTAGGAGGAGCGGACGAGAAGGCGATGCGACGGGAGACATATTGAAGACAAAAGTCATATTAGTTGGAAAATAATTTATTGCTTATTGTTTGATATGCATGTCATAGCCTAGAAAATTCCTCATTTTCAAATTACTAAGTGGGAGAGGGATATTTTTATAAATTCCCATGGCCTCCATTACGATTTGACATGTGATGCAAGCAAACTTGCGCGTCGGCTCTGAGTGCCTTCCTCCCCATCGGATGAGTTTGTTTGCAGATCACAAGGTCGAATATGGTTATAGGAAATTATTAAGGAGCGTGTGTACTTGCCCATCGTAAGGCACATAACCCGAGATAATTACCTTGGTACAGAGTAATGGTGAACACTTAGATACAAATATAAGTAACGTCCCCATCGGAGTCACTGCTTTTATTTGTAGGGCCGAAGAGAAACCAACTATTAATTTTTCTTGTCAAAAAGTTAGATTGACAAGATAGTAAATTAATGGGTAAAACCTCCTCTTAAACATGTAGAATTCGTATACGTCCACACGATCGTGGCATGCGATATTCTCGGTGTTTAGAGATGTTGGTTGATTTTAAAATTTTATTTTTTGAGGAATCAATAATTTTTTGAAATCTACAGTAATGATCTATGTGATTCTTAGGATTTTCAAGAATGACTTTCAGTCCACTTACTATGATACTAAAAGAAATAAACTTACTGTACCCAAATAAAGTTGATTGGAAAAGAATCTAGATATTGTCTTATCTGCCAAGGAGTACAAGTATGCACTCTTCGAAGAGTGTCCTCAAGCCATGGTTGCTCAAAAAGGTTTCTACTTCTAAGCCGAAAGGCAAGAAGAAGGAGAAACAAGGTGAAGCAAAGCTTGTGGGAGGATCTCATGGAGGAGTGAAGAAGCCGAAAGACAAGTACTTCACTTATAAGCAGAATGGACATTAGAAGAAGGGTTGTCCCAATCCGAATCAGAACAAAGGTATATCCTTTTGTCTAGTCGTTGAAACATGATTAGTGGTGATATCTACCGGCACTTGGTGTGTAGATACGAGAGTCACTAATCATGTTTGCAACACTTTGCAGGGGTTCCAGGAAACCCGACGACATGCTAAATGGGAGATTACCATTCACTTGGGCAATGCCATGAAGGTGGCAGCTATTGCAATGGGAGAAGTTTTATTTATCTCTTGAGAAAAATAAAACATTGGTTCTGGAAAATTCCCTTTATTTACCTTTATTTAGAAAGAATTTAGTTTCAGTTTCTAAATTGTTTATGGATGGATATTCTATTTCTTTTAATGATAGAGTTGTTATAAGAAGGAATAGGGACATTATCTGTTCGGGTGCATTGATAGGAAATTTGTACACACTTGAACCAAAACCTCCCATGATGAAAATTGAAGTTAATAACTCATCTTCTAATTCCAATAAGAGAAAAGAACCTTCGAAGATGAACCAAACATATCTTTGGCATCTTAGGCTTGGTCACATTAACCTAAGCAGAATTCAAAGGTTGATAGCTGATGGACCTTTGGATTCATTAGTGGTGGAGGATCTCCCAACCTGTGAATCTTGCTTGGAGGGTAAGATGACCAAGAGGCCTTTTAAGGCCAAGGGGTATAGAGCCAAAGATGTGTTAGAATTGGTTCATTCTGATTTGTGTGGTCCTACGTCTATCTAGGCTAGAGGTGGTTTTGAGTATTTCGTCTCTTTTATAGAAGATTACTCAAGATATGGATACATTTACCTAATGTGCCGCAAGTCTGAATGCTTTGACAAGTTCAAAGAATTCAAGGCTGATGTGGAGATATGTCAAGGTAAAAGTATCAAGACACTACGATCTGATAGTGGTAGTGAGTACCTCTCGGGAGAGTTTAGGAATTACTTATCATAGGCTGGGATTCAATCCCAATTGACTGTACCTGGCACACCCCAGTAGAATGGTGTAGCAGAGCGAAGGAATAGGACTCTTATGGAGATGGTTAGATCGATGATGAGTTATTCTGACTTGCCAGATTCGTTCTGGGGATATGCTCTAGATACGGCGGTGTACATTCTGAACTTAGTTCCATCTAAATCAGTGCCTTCTACTCCCACAGAGTTGTGGACTGGGCAAAAGCCTAGTCTAAGACATATTCGGATATGGGGGAGTCCAGCACATGTGCTGAAGGCAGATGCTGGTAAGTTGGAACCTCGTACAGAAGTACGCATATTCATTGGCTATCCCAGGGGAACGAAGGGTGGATTGTTTTATAGTCCTAGAGATCAGAGGGTGATCGTTAGCACGAATGCCAAATTTCTAGAGGAAGACTATGTGATGACCCACAAGCCCAAGAGTAAAATTGTTCTGGAGGAGTTAAAAGGGGAAGTTACTTCTTTAGTACCACCAGTACAAGAGGACATACCACATGTCACTGCACTGCGTGTCATAGAGGATACACAAGTGATACCTCGTCGTAGTGGGAGGGTTGTGAGACAGCCTCATAGATTCATGTTCTTTGGAGAATCTTCTGATTTGGTTCCTGGCGAACATGAACCTGATCCCTGGACATATGACGAGGCAATCCAAGATAAAGATGCAGTATCTTGGCAAATTGTAATGAATGATGAGATTGAATCTATGGATTCAAATCAAGTCTGGGAGCAAGTAGAACCACCCGATGGTGTAAAAACCATTGGATGCAAGTGGATCTACAAGAGAAAGAGAGGAATAGATGGGAAGGTTGAGACCTTCAAAGTGAGGCTTTTTGCGAAGGGGTATACTCATAGAAGCTCATATGGATTATGAGGCATGGCAGATGGATGTCAAGACAGCTTTCCTTAATGGAAGTCTTGAGGAAAACATCTATATGAAGCAACCAGAGGGATTCATTGCTAAGGGCAAAGAGCATCTTATATGTAAGCTTAATCAGTCCATTTATGGATTGAAACAAGCTACGAGGTCTTGGAACATCCACTTTGATGAGGTGATCCAGTCTTATGGATTTATTCAAAGTCTGGATGAGTCTTGTATATACAAGAGATGTGACGGAAACATAGTGGTATTTCTTGTACTATACGTAAATGACATTTTGTTGATTGGCAACAATATCAAAGTGTTATCGGACGTAAAGGTATGGTTGTCCAAACAGTTTGATATGAAGGACTTGGGAGAGGTGGGACACATCCTTGCGATCAAGGTTATAAGGGATCGCAGGAAAAGGATGTTGTATGGAGGAGTGTCCAACAGAAATGCATGGCGGACTCCACCATGGAAGCTGAGTATGTGGTAGCCTCTTAGGCGGCCAAAGAAACTGTGTGGCTCAGGAACTTCCTGATGGACTTGGATGTGATTCCCGGTTTTCCCAGAACTATCACAATTTATTATGATAATAATGGTGCAGTTGCAAACTCGAAGGAACCACGAGCCTATAAGGCTAGTAAACACATAGAGCGCAAGTACCACCTGATACGAGAAATCGTAAAGGAGGTAGAAGTTGTTGTCGCCTAGATTGCATCAGAGGATGACCTGGTAGACCCTTTCACTAAGGGCCTTCTAGCGAAAGCTTTGATAGGCATGTGGAGGGAAGGAGAATCAGATGTATGGCAGTATGAGGACAACATAGTCTTTTAGTATAAGTGGGAGATTGTAGGGATGTATACTGAAATTTCTATCTTTTCTATGAACATCTTTATTTTTGAAATAAGAATCACATGATAATTGTTTGCATATTTTTATGCATATTGTCTAATACTTTACATTGTAGATAACATGGTGTGTGGTGTCACACAAGAGATCATGTTATCGGCCCCTTGAAAAATATAAGTAAAGGCTCACAACCGAGATGGCTTTGGACAAACCATCGGAATGGTTGTAGTGTGATTTGGTATTGGTTTGTCTTGACCATAGAATCACACTAGTGCACTTTGTGTGTATTGAGTAGGACCGACTTAGAGGTGATTCGATTTATTGATGACTACATAATCGAATCGGATCTCAGATATTATTTAGTACATGCTCTTAATCCCGATATAATAACGGGCACATATACTTAGTACTCATCTCTTTCATTTACCAATGGCCGAGATTTATAGATTAAATCGATAGGCCCGATAAGTTGGGAGATGATATTATTTATATGGTGTGCTGTTGATTATAGGAGGAAACCGTGTCCTATATATTAGGATGATGATGTCCCCTTGAGGAGCTCATAAGGTTCATCATGTAAACCCTGCAGGTGGACTTGGTCCGGCATGATGAAAAGGTTGAGTGGTACTACTCAAGGAGTTAGATGTTGATTAATTAATGGTCAGTAAATTAATTAATCGATGGACATTCGAGATCTTAAACACGGGAAGAAAATGTTCAAATAATATATGGAGCCCATATTATCATATGGGGGATGGTGAGGTAGATCAATGATGAACCTTTAGTGGATTGGATCATCATTAGTGGATCGGACTTTATGTGGGCTTGAACCGTGGGTGGCCAAGACCCAACTCCTCCTCATGGTCCCTAATGTTGCCTATTAACACCTCATGATGCTTAGATCCAATGGATAGAAACAAAACTCTAAGATCCATAGGTAGAGATTAAATCTCTAGATCCGACGGTTGAGATTAAATTCCTAGAACCAATGGATGAGATTAATTCATGACTTATCCCTAACTCTATAAAAGGATGTCAAGGGAGTTGGCGTGACAAATTGATGAGAGCTAGGGTTTTTGGGCGGCAAGGAAGAGGAATCCTAGTTGAGATAAGATTAGGATTAGGGTTTGGAGGCAAGGGTGGCACCAAATAAGGAAGGTATTCTTCTCTTCTTCTTCCTCTTTTGGCCAACGTCCAACACCTCTCCAACCTCTTTTCCAGCCTTGGCCAGTGCCCAAAAGCTCCCTTCTCCTTCTCCTTAGGTGGTGGAAACAAGATATAGGGCTTCCCTTCGTGTCTTGGTTGTTTTCCACCATCTTCTCCTTCACCTAGTTGGCCGGCGGCAAGGATAGTTTTAGTTCCTTGTTTGTTGTTTCTAGAGAGGAGAAAAACCTTGTTTCTACTCTTCCTCTTGCTTTGGAAGAGCAAGGAAGGAAGATTTGTGATCTAGGAGCTTCGACTTTTGGTGGATCGTCGCCCACACGACGTCCAAAAGGAGGAAAGTTATACATTAGAAGATCGAGAGGTATACCTATTCTACTTTCTTCTTTTGTTCGTTGCTTGTTTTTGTTTTCCAATTATAAGCATGTTATAAATATGTAAATGGCTAAATAATACTTTGATCCCGAGCATAAACACAAAAACCGGCGATCCGGACATCGTCTATTCCGCGACTACTCGTAGAATAGAGGATGGTTGCTTGAACAACTAGTTTGTTCAATTGACCTCTCTAAACGAAAAGCACGACGATGACTTGGTGGTTTGGGCAATCCCTTTTGTCTAGGATTAATTTTTTTTTAATCCGGGGACATCGAAGGGATCACCATGGACAAGCTACTGAGGTGAAGTGGGAAGCGAAGTTTCCCCTCACGGACTTGATAAGCAAAACCCTTCAATCGATGGTATGAGAGCTTCCGGGGGTCAAAAACCCCTACATGTTGGCACTTGAACCGTACTCGAACACTAGTCGAGTCACAGACGACTTAGAGTAGTCGACTACCATAACATGGTAGTCAACTGATGTCGGGAAATCCCATGCGACACTTAGCCAAATGACCAAGTTTCACCTAAGAGCACTACCCCTTCCCGGGTTACATTCGCTCTCATCCCTTGGAGTCCCTCGCCTTTGAAGTTATCTTCGTCCAACCACGTCCCTCAGATGCGCCAAGTGCACGGCTCTGCAGCGCCATCCTTCGCATCTTACCCTGAAGTCTACTTCCTCCGGCTTCACTCCAAGCTCCTCGTCCGGCGGTCCCTCGGATGCTCCAAGCGCACGACTTCCGCAAAGCCATCCTTCACCGACTCAAGGACCGAGTCATGAGATGTGAAACTCGCCAAGGCTCCATGTGCGAATTACTAAGTCCTGCAAGACTCCAATGCACATATCAAATCCCCACATCCTAACTTAAACCCTTTGCCACACACATCAAAACCATATCAAGGATTGATTGCACTAACACATTTCGCTTGGTTTATGGAAAGTCATGCCACCATTCTGTCGAATTAGAGCACAAAGCTTATTGGGCTATTAAAAAAATGTACCTAGACTTAGATGCAGTAGGGGAGAAAAGGAAGCAACAGTTAATTGAGTAAGATGAAATTTGATGAGATGCTTATGAACATGCGAAGACATATAAAGAGTGAATGAAAAAATGGAATGACCAGCATATCCTCAGAAGAGAGTTTAAGGAAGGAGACTTAGTTCTTCTATATAATTCAAGATTGAAACTTTTCCCGGGAAAGTTGAAGTCAAGATTGTAGGGAATCCTATGCGATAAACAATAAAATCACAGCAGAAAAAGGATCCCTTGAGCGATCCATGCTAAAGAAAACTCATACACAGTATAGATCAAAAAGCTCTATCTTATAGGGTATACCTTTTATACATCCCCTTTTCTATCCCGCTCGTCAATGGTTCACCGGATCTCTTGCACATTCAAGCATACGTGCCTCTATGGTATCCACACAAACACTCTTTTGAAGAAAGGTTGTGCTAGCGACACGACAAAAGAGAGCTAGGCCAAGAAAGGATTTTGGACAAGAAGAAGAAGAAAGAAAACAAAGGCAATTTCACTAGATCTCTTCATGATCCAAAGCCCCCTTTTTATATTCATCCCATGAATATGAAAGGTTTCATCCAACTCTTGGTTTTCCCTCTTCAATCCATGATTAATCAACATTAATCATGCATGGAAGAAGGTTTCATTCATGCATGAATAGAGGTTTCATCCATCCCTTTGTTTTCCCTTTTCAATTCATGATTAATCCACATTAATCATGCATGATCAATTCATACCATTCAAATTGATTTTAGTCCAACTCAAATCAAATCAATTTGAGTCCCACTCAATTCGGCCATTTAATTTGAGTCTAACTCAAATCCAACCCATTCAATGAATCCAATTCAATGGCTAATGGTTCATTTAGTCAAACTAAATTGAACCCTATCTCCAAAATAACATGTTCTTTGTGTGTGACCTTATAGATTTTCATAACGTTAGCAATGTCCCAAGTAGACTCACTCAAACAAATGAGCTCATTATCTCATATTGACTCATTTGAGCATGGCCATGCATTTCATGGTCTTACTCTATCAAGAGGCCTAAAGATATCACTCCTATCATATGGGAGGGATAGATCCTATCTACATCACTTACATCCCTCCTCATAGTTTATTACATACACAGTGATCACCTTTATAGTCCACCCTATTACGGGTGACGTTTGACGACACCAAAGTAATAACTCCTTATGTAGGGAATCATAGTGATTTTCGATCTAAGGACTATTCATACTAATAGTCACATGAGAAAGTTTATGACACTCATATAATGATCTATGAAACTTTCTCATGGCTGGTCAATTCAGTACATAGTCTCTAATATGTATCCATGTGTCAATTTGATATCACATATCCGCGACTTGTGAGATTAATATTAAGTCATCAATTGACCTACATGCTAGTCTCTATGCATTAATATTGCCCTTGCATATTAATACTTGACTAGGAATAATTAAGAGTAGTGTTATATATATATATATATATATATATATATATATATATATATATACAGACTCTCACTATTAATTCAACCAATTGAAATGTCGTAAACTTGAACCTACTATTCAAGGACACTATTATATTATTCATATAGCACAGATAAAAAATAATATATTAAGCAAACCTTGCCTGTTATTAATGAAATATGATACATATAATCCCTAATCAATCATCTCATGATTGGCATAAGGGCTGACACTAACAATCTCCCACTAGCACTAGTGTCAATCACTGTAATCTCTATAACCCAGTGACCTTGTATGACCATCATGCTTCCTCTGTGCTAAAGCCTTGGTCAAGGGATCCGCAATGTTAGCATCAGTATCTACTCTGCATATTCACACATCTCCTCTATTGATGATCTCTCGAATGAGGTGATATCGTCGTAGTATATGTTTAGAACCCTAGTAAGAACGAGGTTCCATATCCTGTGCTATAGCCCCGTTGTTGTCACAATAAAGCTCTATAGGGCTCACGATACTAGGAACTACACCAAGCTCAAAAACAAACTTCATGATCCAAACAACCTCCTTTGTTGCATCTAAAGTAGTAATATACTCAGCCTCTGTAGTAGAATCGGCAACTGTCTTGCTTTGAACTCTTCCAGCTCACAGCACCACCATTTAAACAAAAGACATATCCTGACTGCGATCTGTAATTGTCCTTGTCCATTTTTAAGCTAGCATCGTTGTAACCCTTTACAGCGAGCTCTTCATTGCCTCCAAATATCAAGAAATATTCTTTAGTTCTTCTCAAGTACTGAAGAATATTCTTGATGGCTATCCAGTGATTGTCACCTGGATCTGATTGGTACCTGCTCATCATGCTTAAAGAATACGAGACATCAGGATGAGTGAATAGCATGGCGTACATAATAGCCCTATAGCAGATGCATAAGGGATCTGATCCATACGTTCCCTTTATTTCTTAGAAGAAGGGCATTGAGACTTCGAAAGGCTCACACCATATGACATTGGTAGAAATCCCTTCTTGGAATTCTGCATGGCAAAATGTTTAAGCACCTTGTCAATGTATACACTCTGACTTAAGCCAAGCAATCTCTTAGATCTATCTCTATAGATCTTAATGCCTAAAATGTAGGGTGCTTCACCTAAGTCCTTCATTAAGAAACAATTCCCAAGCCAAGTCTTCAAAACTGCAGTGTAGGGATGTCATTTCCAATAAGAAGTATGTCATCAACATACAAGATAAGAAAGCTAACTATGCTCCCACTAACCCTCTTGTAGACACAAAGTTTATCTTCATTCTTGATGAAACCAAACTGTTTGATCGCATCATCGAATCAAAGATTCCAGCTTCTATATGCTTTCTTTAAACCATAAATGGACCTTTGAAGCTTGCATACCTTGTCAGCATACTTTGGATCTACAAAACCCTCAGGTTGTGCCATGTACACATCCTCGAGGAGGTTTTCATTCAGAAATACAGTTTTGACATCCATTTGCTAGATCTCATAATCGTGGTAAGCTGTAATAGCAAGCATGATCTGAATGGACTTAAGCATCACAATTGGTTAAAAAGTTTCATCATAATCAATACCATGAATCTTTTTGAAACCTTTAGCTAACAATCACCCTTTATAGGTATACATAAGACCACCATGTCAGTCTTTCTCTTAAAGACCCACTTACACCCAATGGGTTTGACCCCTTCAGGTGGATTAACCAAAGTCCATACTTTGTTAGTGTACATGGATTTTATTTCGGATCTCATGGTCTCTAGCCATTTCTCAGAATCAGGACTCATCATATCTTCCTGATAGGATGTATGCTCGTTCAACTAAACAAGCATAACATCATCATTGTCAGACAAGAGAAATGAATATCTCTCAGGCTTATGATGTATCATATCAGACCTATGAAGAGGTTAGTCTACTTGAACAGGCTGTTGCTCCACAACTTCTTGTGCAACAATCTCATCATCCTTAACACTTTGTAGTGCCTATTCAATTTCCATCTCAGTGCTATCTTTATCTTGAATTTCTTCAAGATGTATTTTACTCCCACTAGTTCTTCTAGAAATGAACTCTCTTTATAGAAATACGCCATTTATAGCGACAAACACTTTGCCTTGTGTGGGATTTAGAAGTAATATCCTTTCATTTCCTTATGATATCCTATAAAGTAGCACTTGTTTGATTTGGGGCCTAGTTTGTCAGAGACTTAACGTCGAACATAAGCCTCACAATCTCAAATCTTCATAAAAGACATCTTGGGACTCTTCTTAGTCCATATCGCATATGGTATCTTTATGACTGCCTTAGATGGAACGTAGTTAAGTGTGAAAGTAGCCGTCTCTAAAGCATATCTCCAGAAGAAAGAATGAAGATTTGTATGACTCATCATAGATCGTATCATATCTAATAATGTACAATTTCTCCTTTCTGATATATCATTCCATTGTGGTGTTCCAGGTGGAGTGAGTTGAGATCTAATCCCAAACTCAATGAGATAGTAATGAAAATCTTGGCTAAGGTATTCCCCACCTTGATCTGATCGAAGTACTTTAATACTCTTTCCAAGTTAATTTTGTACTTCATTCTTGAATTTTTTTAACTTTTCAAAGGATTCAGATTTGTGTCTCATAAGATACACATATCCATATATACTGAAATCATCAGTAAAAGCAATGAAGTACTGATAGCCTCCTCTAGCTTCTACATTGAAATGTCCATATACATCAGTATGTATGAGATCTAACAAATCAGTAGCTCATTCACCATGCCCACTAAATGGAGTCTTGGTCATCTTTCCAAGAAGACAAGATTTGCATGTCTCATATGATTCAAAATCAAATGAGTCCAGTAATCCATCCTTATGGAGTTGGGATATGCGACCCTCATTTACGTGACCCAGGCGATAATGCCAGAGATATGTTTGGTTCAGATCATTAGATTTGAATAGTTTGGTATTTATATTATAGACTGGGGTTTCAAAATCTAGAAGATAGAGACCATTCACAAGGTGTGCACTACAAAAAAATTTATCATTTAAATAAACGGAACAATGCTTGTCCTTTATTACAAATGAGGAATCTTTCTTGTCTAAAAAAGAAACAGAGATAATGTTTTTAGTCAAGGTAGGCACATAACAACATTATTCTAGTTCTATGATAAGCCCAGTGGACAAAGATAAGGAATATGTCCCTAAAATGTTGGTGGCAACTTTTGCTCCATTGCCTTCCCGTAGGTCCTCCTCGCCCTTCATCAATGATCTAGTCTTTTGAAGGCCCTGCACATTGGTACAAATGTGAGAAGCACAGTCAGTATCTAATACCCAAGAAGACGAGATAGATAAATTGACTTCGATAACATAAATACCTGAGGCAGAAGTCTCACTTCTCTTCCTTTTCACCTCTTCCAGGTATAGCTAATAGTTTCTTCTCTAATGTCCGGTCTCACCATAGTGGAAGCATTCCCCTTCCTTAGACACCCCTCCTTTAGGTTTTAATGCATTTGCCTTGCCTTTACCTTTGCCTTTGGCTTAGGTCTTACCCTTACCTTTAGGCTACTGCTTGCCTTTGCCTTTGTTCACCATCAAAATGGTACCTGTCTTTACCTTCTTAAGGTTGAGTTCAGTAGTTCGCAACATGCTCAACATCTCAGGTAAAGGCTTGTCAATTCATACATGTTGTAGTTCATGACAAATTGACTATAGCCTTCTGGCAGTGACAACAGAACAAGGTCAGTGGCCAGCTCTTGGCCCAATGGAAATTCCAATCTCTCTAGGTTCTCAACGTACCCAATCATCTTGAGTACATGAGTGCCTACGGGAGTTCCTTCTTGCATTTTGCATTGAAACAAGGCCTTTGACACTTCGTATCTCTCGTGTCTTGCTTGTCCCTGATATAGTTGTTTCAGATGCTCAACCATACCATAGGCATCCATGTTCTCATGTTTCTTCTGAAGCTCAGAGTTCATGGTGGAAAGCATGAGGCATGACACATTCAGTGCGTCATCTCGATGCTTCTTATAAGCATCCTTGTCAGCACGAGTGTCCTTAGGGGTGGGTGGTTCTGGAATGGACTGCTCTAGGACATATAGTTTGCATTCTTGCTTGAGGACTATCCTTAAGTTCCTATACCAGTCCAGGAAGTTAGCTCCACTGAGCTTGTCCTTACAGATCGCAGAGAGAGTGTGTTTAACGTATTTGATGACATGGTGATCTACAATACAAAAATATAGAAATGTATCATATTTTAATCATTTAATTAGGCCTTTAACTAAATGATTCTCCCACTGGTCACAAAGTGGGATAAGATCCATATTATACCACATCTTGAGTTAGCTTTGGCTAAAGCCCAAGACTCGTATAAGTTAGGTAGGTAGCTTGTACCAATTACATCTAATGTAACTCTTGTGTATTTATATGAACAACATTATTTGCTCATTGTGCCCATCACATGAAATATCTTTCTAAATTACCACTCATCTTGAGTTAGCTTTAGCTAATCCAAATATACAAGCATCACATGCATCATATATACAAGCATCACATATACAAGCATCACATATAAGTAAAAAAAAAAGTGGCATGGTTATGACCCATATTCTACGATCCTCTCAAGCCAATGAGAAGATAGAATGGTCAACCTAAGGATAGCATCTTCTCCAAGTATTTCCTTTGGTCATCATGTGTCGTCGACATCCTTCTTGTAACTTCATCCTCCAATGGACTTTCCACTCATCATTTTGTACATTACAAAATAAGAATACTCGAGTTACATTCGAGTCTAGATCTATTTTACAACTAGAAAAATAGAGAGGGAGACATGACACACTGGTCATATTATGAGTTACAACACCCACAGACACATCAAGACACGTAGATCGTATTATGAATTACAACATGATCAAATCTCATTGGTGTAAAGGACCATAACCATGCACCATGGCAACCAACACACAAAAAATAGATCTAGGACATCAATATTATTATGTTTGCTAAATTTGCTCATGAGCTGAAATCTCACGGCGGTCCTACTAGCCAGTTAGCGGGCAGGGTCAAGGGGCAGTGCCCCTTGGGGGGGGGGGAGGGGGCAGCGCCCTCGAAACAAAATTTATTTTGTCGACTCTTTGAATGAGTTGCTGCCCTAAATCCATCAAAATGAATCCAAGACCATCTTGTTCTATTGATGCATCCTTGCGACAAATTTGTTCTCAACAGAGTGACGCAACCACATCAACTAGTATGAAAACCATAGGTTATGTAATTTTGTCAAGAGCAATCTTTTAGTTTGATCAACACAAACTTATGCATCCCGACAAAATATGCTCATACAATTATGCAACCCATAACAAAATATCTCCTACTTCTATATCACATATAAAAGTGCATAAAACTTTGTATGATCTTTCGCAAGTGGCTCCAATACCACTGTAGGGAATCCTATGCGATAAACAATAAAATCACAGCAGAAAAAGGATCCCTTGAGCGATCCACACGAAAGAAAACTCATACAAAGTATATATAAAAAATCCCTATCCTATAGGGTATACCTTTGAAGCATGCCCTTTGTCTATCCCGCTAGTCCACAGTTTGTCTTATTTCTTGCACATTCAAGCATATGTGCCTCTATGGTATCCACACGAACACTCTTTTGGAGAAAGGTTGTTCTAGAAACACCACAAAAAAGAGCTAGGCCAAGAAAGTATTTTGGCCAAGAAGAAGAAGAAGGAAAACAAAGGAAATTTCACTAGATCTCTTCATGATCCAAAGCCCTCTTTTTATATTCACCCCATGATTATGAAAGGTTTCATAATCATGCATGGATGAAGGTTTCATTCATGCATGAAAAGAGGTTTCATCCAACCCTTGGTTTTCCCTCTTCAATGCATGATTAATCCACATTAATCATGCATGATGAATTCATTCCATTCAAATTGATTTGACTCCAACTAAAATCAAATCAATTTGAGTCCAACTCAATTCGGCCATTTAATTTGAGACTAACTCAAATCCAACCCTTTCAATGAATCCAATTTAATCCTTAATGGTTCATTTAGTCAAACTAAAATGAACCCCATCTCCAAAACAACATGTTCTTTGTATGTGACCCTATAGGTTTTTGTAACGTTGGCAATTTCATTAAACCACTTTAGAAACATAAGCAATGAGCGGCATCTAGCAATGCATCATTGCTACCTAAGTTACGAAAATGTCAAGATCTGACAAAAAATTTTCTATGACTATTATCTTGTATGACCTTGTCCTTCTATCCTCGATATCTAGATTGATCAATGAGGCATAGACCAGGTCATCCTCTTATCAATCTTTGTATTTCTTGATCCCCAAGTAGACTCACTCAAATAAATGAGTTCAATATCTCATATTGACTCATTTGAGCATGGTCATGCATTTGGTGGTCTTACTCTATCAAGAATCATAAAGATATCACTCCCGTCATATGAGAGGGAAAGATCCCATCTACGTCACTCACATTCCTCCGCATAGTTTGTTACATACCCAGTGATAACCTTTATAGTCCACCCTATTATGAGTGATGTTTGACGACACCAAAGTACATATTTCCTTATGTAGATTGTTAGTAATATATAAGAGATGTCCTAAGGCAATCACCTTATGTTTGAACCATTTATATGATAAATGAAGATTCACTATTTGAGTATACATGTTTTCATGTATTTGATTAGATCTTAAACTCATTTATTGAATGTCCACAATACGATTCACAGCATGAGAGAATTTGTGATTGGATCACAACTAGTGAGTATCTTTACATGTTTAACTGTGATGTATCAAAATTATCCCTAGTCGATGAATTGATGGATTTGGACTCCATTGATTCTGTCGAGACTAGCACGAGGTATACTCCTTGGTATATCCAAGCAGCTGGTTCTCACTAGCTGGAGACATTGTGATGTACGGAGTTAATCGTGGATGCTACTTATGGTAACTAGTTCATTGGAGTGACCAGCCGTAAGACTTCATATGGTTCTCTGCATATAAAGATATGTCAATGAAGTTCTTACTGCAGCTTAAGTGCGATGTTCCTTTGACTTGCGGTATTCAAGTCATCTTGATCATAAAGACTTATGCTTTGACATCTTAAGCAAGCATCTCTAAGGAGATGTGAACCCGGGATGATTGGGTATAAGTCGAAGTGATCAAAGGTGTTTGAATAGCCTATAAAAGATTCACCACTCCTTGCGAGGAGATGTATACCCATGGCCTCTCGTCGGATTGTTACTAAAGTATTTGACCAAAGCATTACATGTTTAGAGTAAGGTACTCTTCGATACATGTGCAGTAACTAGAATCTGTAGGACGAGGAAATGATACTTGGGCTAGGTGTCACGTAGTCAGCCTAGTGGGGACTGACACTATAGACCATGTCCTGAACCAAGTGGGTATAAAATGAGTGAAGGGAATGGGGCACGATTCATTCGAGCTGCTGAAGGATTTCAAAAATAGTTCTGGATCAACCGTTGATCTTTTCGGTTAATTGGGGATCATGATGTACTACTAGGTGCCACTCATGATCGTTCTATAATTAATGGTTAATTATAGATGGCCAACATAAACCGAGAACCTATTTGGTCACACGCACAACAAGCGTAATCCAAAGGATTTAAAACAAGCTTGAGAATGAGATTCTCAGACCGAGAGAAACTAGATTTGGTTGGACCAAACATGGAGCGAGCATGAAATCGTTTCAGTCGCAATGGAAGCATGGATGGGCCGTGTCTTATGAAGACATGATGGATGAACCAAATTGGTTTGGTTCTAATCCAATGGAGGAGAATAAACCAAAGGGTTTGGTTTGTTTTAAACGAATGAACCAAAGTTGGTTCGGTTTGTTTTAACTTAAAATAAACCATTATGGTTTGATTTATTATAACTTAAATTAATGGAGTGGGTTAACAGACTTTTGGTTATGATCCAATAACCATTAAGAGAATTTGTTCTCTATAAAATAGGGCTTAAGGGTTTTGTTAAGCCCTAATCCAAATCCTTGCAACCCTAAGTTGCCTCCCCTCCTTCTCCTTGGTGTAGTCGGCGCCAACCCCCCCTTACTGCCGCCCACCACCACCCAATCTTCTTGCCGGCGTCCAGCAGCTGCCATCCTCTCCCCTTGCCGGCGTCGAGATGCTACCGGAGGAGATCCGGTGATCTCCTTTGGGTTCGGCAACAAGGTGAGCTTCAACCTTTCTTTTTGGCCGACCCCTATTCCTCCACCAAAGCTGTCCAATTTTCTAGACAGCTTGTTTCCCTTTGTCGGAGCATCGTTTGGACGACGTTTGGAACTCTAACAGTGGTAGTCTTGTCGGAGATTCGATCTCCAGTAATCCTCATAGGTAGAGAACGAAGGATTCGTCAAACCGTTGACGAATACCTCTCTGGAGAAGCGAGTTTTTGAGGACTCGTTTTGGATCCAAATTTTGATTCGGATCGTGATCTTCTCTTGATCACATCGTCTTCAACACGAGGCTAGTAACCCATACGAAGACGAGGCTCGTGACTTTGTGATGTCGTCCCGAAGATACTTGGTGTGGATACGGATAGAGACGATTATAGCGAGAATCGTTCTGGTTGATGTCTTTCCCGCTACACGTGATACGTCAGCTATACGTAGTATAAATTTCCTTTCATTGCAAAATTTGAATTTACGGTTATGTCTACACATGTTGTACTATGCATGCGTGTGATGTGTGTGTTGTAATAAATTAGATTTATTATTTTTATTCCTTCCGCTGTGCACATGTTTACGAAACATGTTTGAACACACACTCGCCGCGGTGCCGGAAACTCAACAGTGGTATCAGAGCCCAGGTTGTGTTTCGACATAATTGTAAAATTGTTTTGCGATAGTCATAATGATATTTCTAGAAATTTTATATTTTTGGAAAGTTAGAAGTATTTATGGAAATTTTTCAATTTTGAAAAGTCTAGAAGTATTTATGGAAATCTTCTACTTTTGGAAAGTTTGAAGTATTTATGGAAATTGATATTTTCCATAAATAAAATATTTGATTAGATTTTGGAAATTTGTTTCCTAATTTAATCATGATTTGATTTGGGAAATCAAATCTTTAAATATTTTATTTCCATAAGTAGTTTTGATGATTTAGGAAATTGGTTTCCTAAATTGACTTTCCTTAATCAACTATTTCCACAAATAAAATATGTGATTAGATTTGGAAATTTGTTTCCTAATTTAATCATGATTTGATTTGGAGAATAAAATCTTTAACATATTTTATTTCCATAAATAGTTATGACATATAAGGAAATTTTGTACATGACATAATTGTATGTCATGTAATTGCATTAGACGCATATCATTATGCCATGCGTGTCATGACATGTAGATGTATGTCATGTATGTCATGCCATGTAGATAATAGTTATTTGCATGCAAAGAGGATGAGACATAAAAACCCTAACTCAATATTAAAGCCTACACCTTCCATTAATATGGTTAGAACAAGAGTTCCGTTTCTTGTTCGGATTGTTGGACTCTCTCCAAGCCCGACTCGAACCCGGACATGTTCAAACCATGGAATAGTTTAATACTAATATGGTAAGAGTCAGAGGTCAATCGTTAGCTTTGGTTGTTGGACTCTCTCCAAGCCGGGCTAATTGGTTGAATGCACTCTAACAATATTAAAACTATTTCTCGATTAATGGGTTGGCTTTAACCTGGAGCATCGGCTTGTTTAACTCTCTCCAAGGTCGATGTAAAGGGAGGTGAAGTTGGGTGCTATGCATATGATGCATACTTGTTAATGTGTTAACAACCCAATGTATGTGTGAACATTCAATTAGTTTATAGCACATTGAGATAGTTGCATATACGTGATATGCAATCAGTATAGTTGATACCTACCATCATAGTTATGAATGGCTTTTTGTACTCTCTCCAAGGTTGTTCATATCTATGATGGATATCATCCCATTCGGAGATGAACCTATGATCTCCCAAAGTGATTTTGAGGTTTTTGAAATTCGAAAAATGAATGGGATTTATAAATGTATGTTGATGCATTTTAAAATCATTTTCTCATATATGCTCGTTATGTATTTTAGGTTAATCGATTGATCATGACGTCTTTGAATTTGCGCACTATCTTGGATTCAAACAAATTGACTGGGCCTAACTTCCTGGACTGGCTTAGAAACCTGAGAATTGTTCTCAAGGCGGAAAAGCTAGCATATTGATGTGTGTAAATCATGCTATGTTTTCACTACTCCATATACATGCATTCTATCACATTTCATATCCTAGGCATGTATTTTATCATGATTCAGTTAAAGTTTAGCATATTTTGGACGAAGAGACTGCTTTTGGGTGTTTTTGTGTTAACAGGGCGAAGAAACAGGCGTATCAAAACAACACAGGCGTGTTAGAAATCAACACACCCGTGTCATGAGAGCCAGCAGCCAACACGCCCTGGTTCACCGATTGACACGCCTGTGTCAGGGGTTCCAGCGGCCGACACGCCCAGTTCAGCTCCAACACGCCCTGGCTCACCGATTGACACGCCTGTGTCAAGGGTTCCAGCAGCCGACACGCCCAGTTCAGCTCCAACACGCCCCAGTTCAAGCGCAACACGCTCGGAGGGAAATGCCCGACACGCCAGTGCCCTCATTTGGCACGGGCGTGTTGGCCTGATTCCAGAATTCCTTTTCTGCGAGCAATCAGGATCTTCGTCTCAATTACGGGGAAATCTATTGCCTTAATTGAAGAGGAGGCCAAGGCTATAAAAGAGGAGAGATTCTAACCCTAAGGGGAGGACGGCGGGTGGTCAGAGATCGACGACAGAAGAAGATAAAGAGAAGGAGTCATAGAAGAAGGATATGGCACCCAAAGATCGTATAATTTCTTTCTCTAGTAATTCTTGTCGGACTATAGGAGTAGTATCCGTAATCTTAGGATGGGGAGTATCCCTTGACATTTTATGACGGATGATATAATCTATACTACCTGAAGTATTGTTTATTTTGTTCTGGTTCTTTTGGATTCTTATTGATAAACCTAAGGAGCAAAGGGAAGTACCTAACAAAGGAACCCGAAGTTCCCGAAAGCCGTAACCAACTAGGAATAACTCCTACTAGTAGCGTAGTGTATCTATGAGGGCTTGTGGGGTCTCGTGACAGTCTCCTTAGGCGATTATGGTCCTGCAGTGCAAACCTACCGTGAAGAGGAAATTTGACTCTAGAGGAACTCTCATGAACTTAATGGATCTATCAAATCCAGTTTTTACCAAGTAACGGAGGTAAGACATAGGGAGGTTTGTGGGGGTCTCGTGACAGGTCCTCTTAGCTGATAATGATCCCCAATGCTCAACACCGTGATGTAAATTGAGTTTGATAGGTACGCTTAACGAGACCTCGAAAGGGGCCGTTGATTTACCTTAGGATAGGTTCCATCAAAACAACTCTAATAAGGGTAGGAAAGAATTAAATCACCTTATAAATCGTCGACGTGGTGAAACCCATATCCTGAGATTCTCCTCAACTCTTGACTTTCAGCTCGTTCTTCTCATTCGTCGTTCTTGACTTCTCAGGTTCTTTGCTTAAACCACAATTCGATTGACTAGATAACTTGGTATCACGACCACTCGGTAATTGACCCAATCCCTGTGGGATCGATATTTTTATTACTTGACGACAACCGTGCACTTGCGGAAAACAACACATCAAGTTTTTGGCGCCGTTGCCGGGGATTGGCACTCAATATTGAATTGAGCGTGATTTAGTTAATCTAGATTTCTGTTCTGAATTCTATTCTGAATATTGATTGTTCCTATTTTTCTTTTGTATCTATTCTGAATTCTTGTTTTGGGAGCCTCTCTTGTTGTTGCATGCACAGACTTAATAGGGAAATTCTCGATATTGATCCTGAGATAGAGAGAACTTTCCTTGCTAGAAAACGATTTCAGCAACGACAGGAAGAAAATCTGACCTCCAACATGGCTGATCAGAATGAGAATAAACCTCTAAGGGATTATGCAAAAACCTAGTACAAGGGGATTGAGATCGAGTATTAGAAGACCCCCTATTGAAGCGAACAATTTTGAATTAAAACCGGCTCTACTATCCATGGTCCAACAGCATCAATTCGGAGGAGCACTCACTGAAGATCCAAATCTACACTTGGAAGTATTTTTGGAATTTTGCGAAACTTTAAAACTGAATGGAGCCTCAGCTGATGCTATTAGACTGCGCTTGTTTCCTTTCTCATTGCGGGACAAAGCTAGAGCTTGGCTACACTCTCTTCCAGCAGATTGTATAACTACCTGGGATCAGCTGGAGCAAAGATTCTTAGACAAGTATTTTCCACCCAGCAAAACTGCAAGTCTTCGTCATCAAATCACGAATTTTGCGCAAAAGGATGGAGAAACATTATTTGAAGCCTGGGACAGATTTAAGGGATTACTACAGCAATGCCCTCATCATGGGCTGGAGAAGTGGCTCATTGTTCATACTTTCTACAATGGAATCTCGTACTAAAGTTTCTCTTGATTCTGCTGCAGGAGGAGCTCTTATGAACAAAACATTGGATGAAGATTTTGAGATCATCGAGAATGTGGCAATGAATTCTCACCAATGGGCTACAAAACGAGGATATCAAACTAAAATGCCAGGTAAGTTTGAGGTAAGTACCATTGATCTACTCAGTGCGAAAGTCGATGCGTTAACTCAAAAGCTCGAACATTTTAATGTATCAGCTGTAAACTCATCTAATGTCACTTGCGAGATATGTGGTATAACAGGACATGTAGCAATGAATTGCCAAATCCTACACGCACCATCTGAAGGAGCTGGGATTGAGCAAGTAGATGCGCTAAATAATTTTAATCGTAACCTAATGGTGGCAACCTTTACTCGAACACGTACAATCCCGGTTGGAGGAATCATCCCAACTTTTCGTATAGAGCCAACCAAGATTCTTCGGGACAGAACAGTTTTGGAGCACCTTCGGGATTTCAGCCAGGACCCAAGTCGAACTTAGAAAAGATGATGGAAAATTTTATTACGTGTCAGGGGAAGATAAATGATGAATTTCGAAAGATATTGTAGAATCAAACCGCAACATCAAAATAATACCGAGGCAATCAAGCAATTGGGAAGCAAGGTTGATAATTTGACTAATCACACAAGAATCTTTGGAAAATCAAATTTCCCAAATTGCCACCAAGATCAAGGACGCCCGTGATTTCGGAAATTGTATAAACCCAGTAGAGCATTGTAATTCTATAAGTTTGAGAAGTGGAAGGATTTTAGAAGGAGAGAGCTCAACAAGCGACCTCGACACGGCGTGCGAGTTGGAAGAAAACGAGACGCTGGGTTGAGTAGCAAAGGAAGCCGACAACACACGACCCAGGCGTGTTGTTCAACACTGAGGGAAGCGAGACACATGGCGCGTGTCGGCCACACCCGTGTCGGGTAACTCCGATGGCGACATGCCCGGCTGTCTTGCGACGACATAGGCGTGTCGAATAGGGAACCAAGAACATATAAGCCCCCTATCCCGTTCCCTCAAAGGCTGATTAAGGAAAAATTGGATGAACAATTTGGTAAGTTCCTTGAGGTAATTAGGAAGCTATATATCAATATACCTTTTACAGAAGCTCTTCAACAAATGCCCACATACTCCAAGTTCTTGAAGGACATCTTAACAAATAAAAGAAAAGTCGAGAGCATGTAGGTGGCTCTTACTGAGGAGTGCAACGCTTTAATTAAGAACATGGTACCTCCCAAACTAAATGATCCAGGTAGCTTTTCTATCCCTTGCATAATTAATGACTTAAATTTTGATAAGGCTTTTTGCGATATAGGCGCCAGTGTAAATCTGATACCTCTTTCCATATGCAAGAAACTAGATTTAGGAGAAATGAAACTAACTACTATGGCCTTGTAGTTAGCCGATCGCTCCATTAGATATCCTTTGGGAATCTTAGAAGATGTACCAGTGCAGGTGGGAAATTTTATTATTCCTGCAGATTTTGTAGTACTAGACATGGATGAAAACCCATGTATTCCACTCATTTTGGGGAGACTTTTCTTGGCTACTCGGGAGCAATGATAGATGTCAAGAACCACAAACTCTCACTTGCATTTGGAAAGCGACAAAATTGAATTTGACCTTTCAAAAGTTAAACAACCTTACATTTTGATGTTTGTTGTAGGATTGACAGTCTCCAGTCAATAGCACTAGAAGGAGCACCAGAACAAACTCATCTTAATAAGCTCGGAGGGGATTTTGAGGATAAAGAGCTGGAGATTTGCGACCCCAACCTCACACCACAGGTAGAACTTAAGCCTCTTCCATCCACACTCAGGTATGAATTCCTTGGCGAAAACTCTACTTATCCTATGATCATTAATGCTAATCTGAGCAATGCAGAGATCGAAAAACTGATTGAGGTATTGAAAACACATAAGAATGTCATTGGATACAAGATTGATGATATTAGGGGAATTAGTCCATCGGTTTGCATGCACAGAATTCTACTAGAAGACAATTTTAAAACCTCTATAGAGCATCAAAGAAGGTCAACCAAATGAACCTATGAAAGAGATAGTCAAGAAAGAGGTCATGAAATTGCTAGATGCAGGAATTATCTATCTAATATCCGATAGCGAATGAGTAAGTCCAGTCCATGTCGTGCCAAAGAAAGGGGGGGGTAACGGTGATAAGGAATGCTACGAATGTGTTAATTCCCACTAGAACTGTTACGGGATGGAGAATGTGCATTGATTATAGGAAATTGAATAAGGAAACTAGAAAGGACCACCTCCCCATCCCATTTATTGACCAAATGCTAGACCGATTGGCAAAACACTCACATTTCTGTTACTTAGATGGATACTCTGGTTTCTATCAAATCCCTATTTATCCTAATGACCAAGAGAAAACAACTTTCACCTGCCCATATGGTACTTTTGCTTTCAGAAGAATGCCTTTTGGACTATGCAATGCACCGGCCACATTTCAGAGGTGTATGACTTCAATTTTTTATGACATGATCGAGAATATAATGGAAGTGTTCATGGATGATTTTTCTGTATATGGAGCAGATTTTGATATGTGTTTATCTAATTTTGTCAAGGTCTTGCAGAGATGCGAGGAAATGAATTTAATGCTTAACTGGGAGAAGTGCCACTTCATGGTGTGAGAAGGCATAGTACTTGGGCACCTAGTCTCACACCGTGGTATTAAGGTGGACATTGCTAAAACTGAAGTGATCAAGAAGTTGCCTCCTCCAACTGATGTCAGGGGAGTGCGTAGTTTCCTAGGACATTCAGGGTTCTACCGACAGTTCATCAAAAACATCTCAAAAATTTCAAAACCATTAACTAATTTGCTTGCTAAAGATGTTGTGTTTCACTTCGATAATCCTTGTCTTGATGCATTTTCCAGGTTAAAGGAAGCATTAACAACCGCCCCAATAATGCAACCTCCAGATTGGAGTCTCCCTTTTGAAATTATGTGTGATGCCAGCGATTTTGCTGTGGGAGCAGTGTTAGGACAAAGGAAGGATCGCAAGGTGTATGCAATCTACTACGCCAGTAAAACATTGGATGAAGCACAAATGAATTATGCTACCACAGAGAAGGAACTCTTGGCTATAGTATTTGCTTTCGACAAGTTCAGATCTTATATCATAGGGACCAAGGTGATAGTTTACACAGATCATGCAGCCATAAGATATTTGCTGAGTAAAAAGGAATCTAAGCCAAGACTTATCCGGTGGATACTTCTCCTACAAGAGTTTGACTTAGAAATTCGAGACAAGCAAGGAACGGAGAACGTAGTTGCAGACCATCTATCGAGGCTTCATCTAGAACCAAATGCGGGAAGAGCCGATGATCTTGCTATAAATGACTTCTTTCCGGATGAGCAGCTACTAGCAGCTAGAACAATCAAAGCTCCGTGGTATGCTGATTTTGCCAACTACCTAGCTTGCGGGATAATACCTTCTCACATGAGTTATCATCAGAGGAAGAAGTTCCTTTCGGATGTAAAGCATTATGTGTGGGACGAACCATTCCTGTTCAAGCAAGGGGCGGATGCTATATATCGAAGATGCGTATCCGAAGAAGAGATTGAGGATATATTGTATCACTGTCATTCTTCTACATATGGAGGTCACACGAGCACAGACAAGACTGCGGCAAAGGTTTTGCAAGCAGGATTTTATTGGCCTCATATTTTTAGAGACTCTCGGAATTATGTGATGACTTGTGACCGCTGTCAAAGGACCGGGAACATATCAAGGAGACATGAGATGCCTCAAAATTCGATATTGGAAGTCGAATTGTTCGACGTCTGGGGAATTGACTATATGGGACCCTTCCCTACTTCCTATAAAAATACCTATATACTGGTAGCAGTGGACTATGTGTCTAAATGGGTTGAGGCTCTACCATCCCCCTCTTGTGATGCAAAAATAGTCATTAAGCTCTTTAAGAGTATAATATTTCCAAGATTTGGAATACCGAGAGCAGTAATAAGTGATGGAGGCTCACACTTTATCGAAAGACAATTCGAAAGTCTTCTCAAGAAGTATGGAGTAACCCATAAACTAGCCTCACCATATCATCCACAAACGAGCGAGCAAGTAGAAGTTTGAATAGGAAATCAAGACTATCTTGGAAAAATAGTATCAAGATCAAGGAAGGATTGGTCTTTAAGACTTGATGATGCTCTATGGGCCTATCGAGCGCCTACAAGACACCCAATGGAATGACTCCGTTTGATTAGTTTATGGAAAACCATGTCATCTTCGATTGAAATAGAGCACAGGGCATATTGGGCAATTAAATGGCTTAATTTTGACTGAAGAAAGCCGGAGAGAAAAGAAAAGCTGCATGACTAAATGAACTTGAAGAACTACGCCTTGATGCTTATGAACATGCAAGGTCTTACAAGGAGAAAACGAAGAGGTGGCATGACAAGAACATCATGCGCAGAGAATTCCATCAAGGAGACTTGGTATTACTATTCAACTCCAGATTGAAACTCTTTCCTGGGAAGCTGAAATCTAGATGGTCGGGGCCATATCGAGTTGAAAAGGTTTATCGTCATGGAGCTATTGATATATCTAGTGAGTCTACGGGAATTTTCAAAGTAAATGGTCAAAGACTTAAGAGATACTTCGCAAACAATTCTGTTGAGCTAATTGGAGATGAGGAGAGGCAGAGCACACTCCTCGAGCCATATCCCCAAAACTAGGGGATAACTGAGGGGTCAAGCTAACGACCTTAAACAAGCGCTCTTGGGAGGCAACCCATGCTATTTTCATTTTTTTAGTCATTTTATTTTATTTTATTCTATTCTTTATTCTATTTTTATTTTTTTTCAAGTTTTCAGGATACGTGCGTGTTGTTGACACGACACTTTGTCTTGACACAGGCGTGTTGTTGGTACCCGAAGACAACACAGGCAGAGCGTGCTGACTAGCATGCCCGTGTCGCACACTTCTCAACCTAAGCACGCTGGGCGATCATGCGCACGCTGGGCGGACGTGGCACGCCTGGGAAGCGACGAGCACGCCATGTCGCAGCTAAACGGGTCGGTATTTGCGTAAGAGGATGCCCGACACGCCTATGGGATAGCCCTCTAAAACCGACCCGAGCACGCCCTAATTTTCCACTCGCGATCCAAGGTTGAAGCAGCCGCCGTCGGTCTCTCTCTCAAGCAGCCGAGGAGCTAACCTGCTGTCTCTCCATCACCAACGCCATGAGCAAGCGAGTGAAGACTAGAGGAGGAGCTTCTTCCTCTTCGGCAAGGGACAAGGGGAAAAGAAAAGCTCAGGATTTGGGTAACGAACCTCCTCCGACCTCTAGCCATCCATATGGAATTGTTATTAGAGATGATGTTATGAAGACTAAATTCAGTAAGCTTGAAAAAAGGAAGTTAGTATCTACAAGAACTATAGACTTCTACACGTTGACCACCCTAGGGTTAAGAGATGACATAACTTGGTTAACCAATAGGATAGGATGGACCGAGTTTATCACGCACCATCATCTTACTTACCCGAGCATCACTCTTGAATTCCTTAGCTCCCTGTCTGCTGAAACACTGCAAGGAAAGGATTGTGAGGAAGGAAAAATAAAATTTAGATTAATGAACCATGAGTTTACCCTTTCTTTAAGTGATTTTAATACGATATTTGATTTTCCTAGCGGAGGGGAGAGGCAAATTCATAGACATTTTATTGATCATCAATTTTGGAGATTAATTTCTGATGACCCTCGCCCCTATGATGCATCTAGGTCCAAATCATTTAACATCCCTAATCCTACTTTTCGTTATCTCCTTAGATTCATGGCTAATACAATCTCGGGAAGATATGATAGTGCAGGGGTGGCTAGGCAAAGTGAGTTGCAATTTTTATGGGCCATGCTAAATGAAGTTAATATTGATTCTGGAGCCCATATGGTTAGACATCTAGTTAAGGTTAGTAATAGCCCATCCGGAGTCATAGTCATAGGTGGTATTATCACTAGGATTGTTGTAGCCTTAGGATGTGATTTAGATGACCTTGAATATTGTCCTGCTAGCCCTAGATTGGATTTGGATGCTTGTATAAATATGAAGATGATTGAGGCATGTGACGAGGGATATCGTTTGGTGTTAAGAAATGGAATTAAAATCCCTCTTCCGAACCCTGAGCGGATAACTGTACGTAATTCATCCAATTGGCTTTTAGAGATGTCCAGAACCCTTTCCTACCCCCTTGCCCATGCTCCATCACCCCCTCCGAGGGAGCCATCTCACATAACCCCTGAGCCATCACATTCGACTCCTGAACCCCCACGGTTTCCTACTGACAATGTTTCTGCAGGGTACTCTTCTTTTGATTTTTCAGGATTCCGATCATCATTCGAAGCTTTCAGGGTCGAACATACCTTGCACATAGGTATGTGGGATCTATATGCCCAAGCTACGGAGGAGCACCATCGTATAGTGACACAACATTTGGACAGGCGGTGATTTTACAGGGAGAGCGATGAGTTTTTCATCACGAGTCCGCCGAGGAAGATGATGATAGATTTGGCAGAGTCCCGGAAATTTTACCAGGAGCAGCGACGAAGGTGGGTAGAGGAGGATGCTAGTAGTGAAGACGATGACCATTGACCACCTTGAACTATTTTGTGAGTTTCGATGCACATCCTTTATTTTTTGTTCTATCTCTACTTAGATTTTTAGTTTGGTTACTGCCATTTTGTTTGCATCTTTTCATATATCATAACAGTGCATTTTTATATCATCTAGCGTAATACAACTTAACATTGGTCGGATCATGATATTCCTTTTTGCCTATTTGACAAGAACCCTATTTCACTTCTAACACGGTCTATAGGTCTGAGGTATCCAAATAAAAGATTTAAATCCCCCATATCGGACAGAGTACTCGATTTTCCATTGGAGACTTACTCGCAACTTGGTTCTTGGAGAAACACTTTCACTAGAAGTATGTTAAAAAAAAAAATTTATCGGAATTGTTTTCAAGCACCCTTTGAGACCAAGTAGTTCTGGGAAACACCTAAAAGGTGCCCCTTTGAGACTAACTAGTTCTTGGGAAATGCTCTCTATAATTCCTTTCCTTCTCTTCTTAGAAAGTGCTCCTTTGAGACCTTTTGATGATAGGTAAGAATGATCCATGCATTAAGGTAAGTGCCTCTATGCCGGAAATAAGAATGTTCTACGATAGAAGGGATGTCAAGTCCAGATTGGTGTCCAATGACTTTAGTCCACCTTTTCACGTGCACTATATAGGGATCTTTCAAACTTGGCAACTAGGAATGATTTGAAAAGATTAAGATCAGATTGTATACCTCTGGATGGTGTCTAGCATTTCCACAATTAAGTTGTCTTTTCTTTGCTTGAGGACAAGCAAAAGTTTAGGACTAGGGGATTTTGATGTGTGTAAATCATGCTATGTTTTCACTACTCCATATACATGCATTCTATCACATTTCATATCCTAGGCATGTATTTTATCATGATTCAGTTAAAGTTTAGCATATTTTGGACGAAGAGACTGCTTTTGGGTGTTTTTGTGTTAACAGGGCGAAGAAACAGGCGTATCAAAACAACACAGGCGTGTTAGAAATCAACACACCCGTGTCATGAGAGCCAGCAGCCAACACGCCCTGGTTCACCGATTGACACGCCTGTGTCAAGGGTTCCAGCAGCCGACACGCCCTGGCTCACCGATTGACATGCCTGTGTCAAGGGTTCCAGCAGCCGACACGCCCAGTTCAGCTCCAACACGCCCCAGTTCAAGCGCAACACGCTCGGAGGGAAATGCCCGACACGCCAGTGCCCTCATTTGGCACGGGCGTGTTGGCCTGATTCCAGAATTCCTTTTCTGCGAGCAATCAGGATCTTCGTCTCAATTACGGGGAAATCTATTGCCTTAATTGAAGAGGAGGCCAAGGCTATAAAAGAGGAGAGATTCTAACCCTAAGGGGAGGACGGCGGGTGGTCAGAGATTGACGACAGAAGAAGATAAAGAGAAGGAGTCGGCAGAAGAAGGATATGGCACCCAGTATCATAATTTCTTTCTCTAGTAATTCTTGTCAGACTATGGAGTAGTATCCTGTAATCTTAGGAAGGGGGAGTAGCCCTTGACAATTTATGACGGATGATATAATCTATACTACCTGAACTATTGTTTATTTTGATCTGGTTCTTTTGGATTCTTATTGATAAACCTAAGGAGCAAAGGGGAAGTACCTAACAGTGAACCCGAGTTCCCGAAAGCCAGAACCAACTAGGGAATAACTCCTACTAGTAGCGGTAGTGTATCTATGAGGGCTTGCGGGGTCTCGTGATGTTAGTAATATATGAGAGATGTCCTAAGGCAATCGCCTTATGTATGAACCATTTATATGATAAATGAAGATTCACTATTTGAGTATACATGTTTTATGTATTTGATTGGATCTTAAACTCATTTACTGAATGTCCACGATACGATTCACATCATGAGAGAATTTGTGATTGGATCACAACTAGTGAGTATCTCTACATGTGTAATTGTGATGTATCGGAATTATCCCTAGTCGATGAATTGATGTATTTGGACACCATCAATTCTGTCGAGACTAGCACGAGGTATACTCCTTGGTGTATCCAAGCAGCTGATTCTCACTGGCTGGAGACATAGTGATGTCCGGAGTTAATCGTGGATGCTAGTTATGGTAACTAGTTCATTGGAGTGACCAGTAGTAAGTCTTCATATGGTTCTCTGCATATATAGATATGTCAATGAAGTTCTTACTGTGGCTTAAGTGCGATGTTCCTTTGACTTGCGGTATTCAAGTCATCTTGATCATGGAGACTTATGCTTTGACATCTTAATCAAACATCTCCGAGGAGATGTGGACCCGGGATGATTGGGTATAAGTCGAAGTGATCGAAGGTGTTTGAATAGCCTATAAAGGATTCACCACTCCTTGCGAGGAGATGTATACCCATGGCCTCTCGTCGGATTGTTACTAAAGTCTTTGGCCAAAGCATTACATGTTTAGAGTAAAGTACTCTTCGATACATGTGGAGTAACTAGAATCCGTGGGACGAGGAAATGATACTTGGGCTAGGTGTGACGTGAGTCGACCTAGTGAGGGTGACACAATAGACCATGTCTGAACCAAGTGGGTATAAGATGAGTGAAGGGAATGGGGCACGATTCATTCGAGCTACTGAAGGGTTTCAGAAATAGTTCTGGATCAACCGTTGATCTTTTCGGTTAATTGGGGATCATGATGTACTACTAGGTGCCACTCATGATCGATCTATAATTAATGATTAATTATAGACGGCCAACATAAACCGAGAACCTATTTGGTCACACGCACAACGAGTGTAATCCAAAGGATTTAAAACGAGCTTGAGAATGGGATTCTCAGACCGAGAGAAACTATGTTTGGTTGGACCAAACATAAAGCGAGCATGAAATTGTTTCAGTCGCAATGGAAGCGTGGATGGGCCGTGTCTTATGAAGACATAATAGATGGACCAAAATGGTTTGGTTCTAATCCAATGGATGAGAATAAACCAAAGGGTTTGGTTTATATTAAACGAATGAACCAAAGGTTGGTTCGGTTCGTTTTAACTTAAAATAAACCATCATGGTTTGGTTTATTTTAACTTATCTTAATGGAGCGGGTTAACGGGCTTTATGGATATGATCCATTAACCATTAAGAGAATTAGTTCTCTATAAAATAGGGCTTAAACCCTAATCCAAAACCCTAATCTATTTTGGCCGCCCAACCTAGTTGCCGCCCACCCTTGTTGGTGATTTGCCCAACTACAAGCTGCCGCCCAGCGGCTGTGTCAAGACCCTTGCCAGTCAAGTCCAAGCTCCAGCCTGAACCTCCGGTGATCTCCTATAGGTTCGGCATCAAGGTGAGCTTTTTCTCTCCTTGTTTTTGGCCGGCGGCTACTCCTCCACCAAGCTGTCCAGTTTTCTGGACAGCTTCTCCTCCTCTCGTCGGAGCGTCGTTTGGATGACGGTTAGTGCTCCGACAGCGGCTAACTTACCGGGGATTTGATCTCCGGTAATCCTCTGAGGTGGGGGACGAAGGATTAGTCAAACGGTTGACGAATACCTCTCCGGAGAAGCGAGTTTTTGAGAACTCGTTTTAGGATCCGAATTTGGATTCGGATTGTGATCATCTCTCGATCATGTCATCTTCAACACGAGGCTAGTAACCCGTACGAAGACGAAGCTCGTGACTTAGCAAAGTCATCCCGAGGAGCTCGGCGTGGATACGGATAGAGACGATTCTTACGAGGATCGTTCCGGTTGATGCCGTTCCCGCTACACGTCATACGAAAGGTATAACGTAGATAAATTTCTTTTATTGCAAATTTTAATTTACGATTATGTCTACACTTGTTGTAATATGCATGCGTGTGTTGTGTGTGTTGTAATAAATATAGATTTATTATTTTTAATTGCTTCCGCTGTGCTCATGTTTACGAAACATGATCGAACACACACATGCCGCGGTGCTGGAAACCCAACAGTGGTATCAGAGTCCAGGTTGTGTTTCGACATAATCGTAAAAATGGTTTTGCGATAGTCATAATGTATTTCTGGAAATTTTCTAATTTTGGAAATTTAGAAGTATTTATGGAAATTTTTCAATTTTTGAAAGTCTAGAAGTATTTATGGAAATCTTCCACTTTTGGAAAGTTGGAAGTATTTATGGAAATTGATATTTTCCATAAATAAAATATTTGATTAGATTCTGGAAATTTGTTTCCTAATTTAATCATGATTTGATTTAGGAAATCAAATCTTAAAATATTTTATTTCCATAAGTAATTTTAAAGATTTAGGAAATTGGTTTCCTAAATAGATTTTCCTTAATCAAATAATTCCATGAATAAAATATGTGATTAGATTTGGAAATTTGTTTCCTAATTTAATTATGATTTGATTTGGAGAATCAAATCTTAAACATATTTTATTTCCATAAATAGTTATGACATATAAGAAAATTAAATACATGACATAATTGTATGCCATGTAATTGCATTAGATGCATAACATTATGCCATGCGTGTCGTGACATGTAGATGTATGCCATGTATGCCATGCCATGTAGATAATAGTTATTTGCATGCAAAGAGGATGAGACATAAAAACCCTTAATCAATATTAAAGCCTACACCTTCCATTAATATGGTTAGAACCCGAGTTTCGTTTCTTGTTTGGGTTTTTGGACTCTCTCCAAGCCCTCGAACCTGAATATGTTCAAACCATGGAATAGTTTAATACTAATATGGTAAGAGTCAGAGGTCAATCGTTAGCTTTGGTTGTTGGACTCTCTCCAAGCTGGGCTAATTGGTTGAATGCGCTCTAACCATATTAAAACTATGTCCTGATTAATGGGTTGGCTTTAACCTGGAGCATCGGCTTGTTGGACTCTCTCCAAGGTCGATGTAAAGGGAGGTGAAGTTGGGTGCTATGCATATGATGCATACTTGTTAATGTGTTAACAACCCGATGTATGTGTGAACATTCAATTAGTTGATAGCACATTGTGATAGTTGCATATACGGGATATGCAATCGGTATAGATGATACCTACCGTCGTAGTTATGAATGGCTTGTTGGACTCTCTCCAAGGTTGTTCATAACTATGATGGATATCAGCCCATTCGGAGATAGACCTACGATCTCTCGAAGTGATTTTGGGGTTTTTGAAATTCGAAAAATGAATGGGATTTATAAATGTATATTGATGCATTTTAAAATCATCTTTCTCATATATGCTCGTTTTGTATTTCTAAGTTAATATATTGATCATGATGTGTTTGAATTTGCGTTCCATTTTGGATTCGAATAAATTGACTGGGCCGAGCTTCATGGACTGTCTTAGAAGCTTGAGAATTGTTCTCAAGGTTGAAAAGCTTGCAATTGTCCTCGAAGCGCCTCTTCCCGCCCGTCCTAGTGACGATGCAACTTTGGACCAATTGTTGGCCAATCAGAAACATGTGAGTGATTCTGAACAAATGAGTTGCATCATGCTAGCCACGATGGAACCCAAGCTACGAAAGCAGCATGAGCATATGGATGCTCATATCGTAGTCCTTCATCTTTGTGAGTTGGTTGATGAGCAAGTGAGATTCGAAAGGTTCGAAGTCTCAAAGCTCCTCTTCACCTCTGAGATGCTAAGAGGTTCATCTGTGGTACTGCTCAGTATGCTAAAGACTGTGGAGTCTTCTGAGAAGCATGAGCAGGGGACAGTGCTGTTAGTTGATTCCTCGAAGAAAGGTTCTAAGAGGAAGTCAAAGGAACAGCAGAAGGGAAGGAAGAGAAGGGCTAAGAAGGTAGAACTAGTACAAAAGGAAACTTGCCATCATTATGGCAAGGAGAGCCATTTGCGAAGAAAGTACAAGATTTATCTTGAGTTCGTGAAGAAGGATAAGGCATCGGATGCCCCATCTTCTTTATTGATTGTCATTCTATTTCCCCAGACACTTGGGTATTCGATACTGGGTGTGGCTCACATATATGTAATGACATACATGGGCTAAGGAATAGAAGAAGACTCGTCAAGGGGAGAGTCAAATTTACGTGTTGGGAATGGAGCAACGGTTGCTGCACTCGCCATCGGAACGTATTTATTGGAACTCCCTGTAGGACTTGTCTTAGAACTGGACAATTGCTTTTATGTTCCTTCGTTGATAAAGAACATCATTTCTATTTCTTGTTTAAATAGAAATGGGTACCATTTGACTTTTAGTAACAATTGTTGTTACATAACTTTGAATGGAGTTCTTTATGGGACTGGAACTTTAAGCAATGGTGTTTATACGTTGGACGTATCCAGTGACATTTTCAATATCGAAGCAAGCAACACGCGTGCTCGAAAGGATAATCAAATAGACTCCTATATGTGGCATTGTCGTCTTGGCCATATAAGCAAGAAATGCATGTTCGAATTACACCGATGTGGAATTTTGGAATCGTTTGAATTGGATTCATACGATACATGCGAATCATGCTTAAAAGGCAAGATGACTAAGTTACCTTTTACTTGGAAAAGGTGAGCAGTGGGAGAGTTACTAGGTCTAATACATGCGATGTATGTGAAGCTATGTCAACTCAAGCTTTAGGAGGCTATAGCTACTTCATTACCTTCACCGATGATCACTCACGGTTTGGGTATGTGTTCTTGATGAAACACAAGTCTGAAGCCTTTGAAAGGTTCATAGAATTCAGAAATGAAGTAGAGAAACAACATGACAAGAGTATTAAAATACTTATGTCAAGAGTTTCTTGATTATCTAAGAGACACTGGCATCTTGTCTCAATGGACTCCGCCCTATACACCACACATAATGGTGTATCGAGAAGGCGTACTTAGGACCTTGTTGGACATGGTCAGGTCAATGATGAATCATGCAACTCTTCCCAAGTCCTTTTGGGGCTATGCACTTCAGACAGCTGTTTACTTGTTAAACAGAATGCCTACCAAGGTAGTCTCAACTACTCCGTATGAGATATGGAATGGTAAGAAACCTCATGTATCTTACTTGAAGATATGGGGTTGTCCTGCTTATGTGAATTGATGTCGGACAAATTGGATGCTAAGTCGATAAATATCTATTTATTGGATAACCTAAGGAAATAAGGGGTTACCAATTCTATCATCTGTGGAACAAAGGTGTTTGTTTCAAGGCATCTTTGTGTTTCTAGAGAAAGAGTTTCTCTTGCAAGAAAAGCAGTGGGAGTGTCATTCGAGCTTGAGGAGGATCGAGAGACTCAAATAGACATTGATGAGATACCTGGTGAAGCACAACAGCCGACAACTCATAGTGATGAGCAATCGGCTGGACCTATTGTAACACCACATCTTCGTAGATGATCACGGTAGAACCAAGATATGGATTTCTCGTAAGTGAATCGAACGACGTGTTACTCATTGATGATGAGGAGCCTACCAGTTATGAAGAAGTGCTGACAAGTTCAGAAAGGGATAAGTGGCTTGGTGCCATGAAGTCGGAAATGGATTCCATGTACGAAAACCAAGTTTGGAACTTGGTTGACCCACCTGAAGGCATAAAGACTATAGGGTGCAAGTGGGTTTTCAAGAAGAAAACCGACATGGATGGTAATGTGATTACCTATAAGGCTAGATTGGTGGCGAAAGGATATCGTCAAAAACAAGGTGTTGATTATGACGAAACCTATTCGCCTGTAGCTATGCTTAAATCCATTCGGATGCTCCTGGCCATAGCGGCTCATTATGATAATGAGATATGGCAGATGGATGTGAAAATAGCTTTCCTTAATGGAAACCAGCTCGAGGACGTGTATATGATACAGCCTGAGGGTTTCACATCGGTTGATAAAACCAAGGTATGCAAATTGCGATGGTCCATTTATGGATTGAAGCAAGCATCCAGGAGCTGGAATATCCGTTTTGATGAGACGATCAAAAAGTTTGATTTCTCACAAAATCCAGACGAACCTTGTGTGTACAAGAAGGTTAGTGGGAGTGCAGTCGTGTTCCTAGTATTGTATGTCGATGACATATTACTTATAGGAAAGCGATGTGTCAATCTTACTGATCGATTAAGGTTTGGTTATCCAAGACATTCTCCATGAAAGACACAGGAGAAGCAACCTACATCCTTGGGATTAAGATCTATAGAGATAGATCGAAGCGGTTGCTTGGTCTTTCGCGGTCTACATATATAGGCCGAAAGTGCTAAAGAGGTTTAGCATGTCGGAATCCAAGAAAGGTTATCTACCCATCGGGCATGGGGTACACCTTTCAAGTCTATGTGTTCCGCCAGAAGGCGAGAGGATTTGCATGAGTAAGATTCCTATGCATCCGCAATAGGATCTATCATGTATGCTATGTTATGTACAAGGCCCGATGTATCGTATGCTCTGAGTGTCACGGCGGATACCAATCCGATCGAGGATGGATCATTGGGTATTGTTAAGGCGATCCTTAAGTACTTGAGAAGAACTAAGGATGTGTTCTAATATATGGAGAAGGGACATGGTGATATACGGGTATCGGATGCGGCTTCGGACAGACAAGGATGATTCGAGTCTCGATGCGGATCGTGTTCACCTTGAATGGAGCGCGATGAGTTGGAAAAGTTCCAAACAAGACTATGGCGGATTCTAGCGAGGCGAGAATATATTGCGGCCGGAAGCGGAAAGGCGGTTTGGATCGAAGTTCGTTCATGAACTTGGTGTGATTCAGGCCATTGTTGAAGCAATTCAGGTCTCTGCGACAACAATGGAGCAATTACAGACGAAAGAGCCAAGGTCTCATCAGCGATCAAACATGTGCCGCGCTATCATCTTATCGGAGAGATCATCGGTAGGAGCGAAATACAAATCGAAAATTCCCAAGGAACTTAGCGGATCCTTTGACTAAAGCATTACCTCAAAGTAAGTTTGAGGTCATGTTAGAGCTTATGGTATTGGATCTAGTAGCGATTGGCATTAGGCCAAATTAAGTCTGTTAGTAATATATGAGAGATGTCCTAAGGCAATCACCTTATGTATGAACCATTTATATGATAAATGAAGATTCACTATTTGAGTATACATGTTTTATGTATTTGATTGGATCTTAAACTCATTTACTGAATGTCCACGATACGATTCACAGGATGAGAGAATTTGTGATTGGATCACAACTAGTGAGTATCTCTACATGTGTAATTGTGATGTATCGGAATTATCCCTAGTCGATGAATTGATGTATTTGGACACCATCAATACTGTCGAGACTAGCACGAGGTATACTCCTTGGTGTATCCAAGCAGCTGATTCTCACTGGCTGGAGACATTGTGATGTCCGGAGTTAATCGTGGATGCTAGTTATGGTAACTAGTTCATTGGAGTGACCAGCCGTAAGACTTCATATGGTTCTCTACATATATAGATATGTCAATGAAGTTCTTACTGTGGCTTAAGTGCGATGTTCCTTTGACTTGCGGTATTCAAGTCATCTTGATCATGGAGACTTATGCTTTGACATCTTAAGCAAACATCTCCAAGGAGATGTGGACCCGGGATGATTGGGTATAAGTCGAAGTGATCGAAGGTGTTTGAATAGCCTATAAAGGATTCACCACTCCTTGCGAGGAGATGTATACCCATGGCCTCTCGTCGGATTGTTACTAAAGTCTTTGGCCAAAGCATTACATGTTTAGAGTAAAGTACTCTTCGATACATGTGGAGTAACTAGAATCCGTAGGACGAAGAAATGATACTTGGGCTAGGTGTGACGTAGTCAGCCTAGTGGGGACTGACACAATAGACCATGTCCTGAACCAAGTGGGTATAAGATGAGTGAAGGGAATGGGGCACGATTCATTCGAGCTACTGAAGGGTTTCAGAAATAGTTCGATCACTGATCTTTTGGTTAATTGGGGATCATGATGTACTACTAGGTGCCACTCATGATCGTTCTATAATTAATGGTTAATTATAGACGGCCAACATAAACCGAGAACCTATTTGGTCACACGCACAACGAGTGTAATCCAAAGGATTTAAAACGAGCTTGAGAATGAGATTCTCAGACCGAGAGAAACTATGTTTGGTTGGACCAAACATAAAGCGAGCATGAAATTGTTTCAGTCGCAGAGGAAGCGTGGATGGGCCGTGTCTTATGAAGACATAATGGATGGACCAAAATGGTTTGGTTCTAATCCAATGGATGAGAATAAACCAAAGGGTTTGGTTTATATTAAACGAATGAACCAAAGGTTGGTTCGGTTCATTTTAACTTAAAATAAACCATCATGGTTTGGTTTATTTTAACTTATCTTAATGGAGCGGGTTAACGGGCTTTATGGATATGATCCATTAACCATTAAGAGAATTAGTTCTCTATAAAATAGGGCTTAAACCCTAATCCAAAACCCTAATCTATTTTGGCCGCCCAACCTAGTTGCCGCCCACCCCTTGTTGGTGATTTCGGCGCCCAACTACAAGCTGCCGCCGCCCAGCTTTGTGCCGCCGTCCAAGACCCTTGCCGGCGTCCAAGCTCCAGCCGGTGAACCTCCGGTGATCTCCTATAGGTTCGGCATCAAGGTGGGCTTTTTCTCTCCTTGTTTTTGGCCGGCGCCTACTCCTCCACCAAGCTGTCCAGTTTTCTGGACAGCTTCTCCTCCTCTCGTCGGAGCGTCGTTTGGACGACGGTTAGTGCTCCGACAGAGGCTAACTTACCGGGGATTTGATCTCCGGTAATCCTCTGAGGTGGAGGACGAAGGATTCGTCAAACGGTTGACGAATACCTCTCCGGAGAAGCGAGTTTTGAGAACTCGTTTTAGGATCCGAATTTGGATTCGGATCGTGATCATCTCTCGATCACGTCGTCTTCAACACGAGGCTAGTAACCCGTACGAAGACGAAGCTCGTGACTTAGCGAAGTCATCCCGAGGAGCTCGGCGTGGATACGGATAGAGACGATTCTTACGAGGATCGTTCCGGTTGATGCCGTTCCCGCTACACGTCATACGAAAGGTATAACGTAGATAATTTCTTTTATTGCAAATTTTAATTTACGATTATGTCTACACTTGTTGTAATAGCATGCGTGTGTTGTGTGTGTTGTAATAAATATAGATTTATTATTTTTAATTGCTTCCGCTGTGCTCATGTTTACGAAACATGATCGAACACACACATACCGCGGTGCCAGAAACCCAACACGTGACAGGTCTCCTTAGCTGATTATGGTCCAGTGTGCAAACCTACCGTGAAGAGGAAATTTGACTCTAGAGGAACTCTCATGAACTTAATGGATCTATCAAATCCAGTTTTTACCAAGTAACGGAGGTAAGACATAGGGAGGTTTGCGGGGGTCTCGTGACAGGTCCCCTTAGCTGATTATGATCCCCTATGCTCGAACACCGTGACAGGTAAATTGAGTTTGATAGGTACAGTTAACGTAGACCTCGAAAGGGGTCGTTGATTTACCTTAGGATAGGTTCCATCAAAACAACTCTAATAAGGGTAGGAAAGAATTAAATCACCTTATAAATCGTCGACGTGGTGAAACCCATATCCTGAGATTCTCCTCAACTCTTGACTTTCAGCTCGTTCTTCTCATTCGTCGTTCTTGACTTCTCAGGTTCTTTGCTTAAACCACAATTCGATTGACTAGATAACTTGGTATCACGACCACTCAGTAATTGACCCAATCCCTGTGGGATCGATATTTTTATTACTTGACGACAACCGTGCACTTGCGGAAAACAATACATCACATATGTCCTTGAAGAGCCTCTTACCAACCGTCCTAGGGACGATGCAACTCCAGACCAAATGTTGGTCTATCAGAAGCATGTGGCATATTCTGAACTGGTGAGTTGCATCATGCTAGCTGTGATGGTACCTGAGCTGCAAAAGCAGCATGAGCATATGGATGCTAATACCATGGTCTTCCATCTTCATGAGTTGTTTGATGAGCAAGCGATATCCGAAAGGTTCGAAGTCTCCAGGCTCCTCTTCACCACGAAGATGCAAGAAGGTTCGTCTGTAGTGCAGTTTGTGCTAAAGATGAATGGGTAGATCGAGCGGCTAGCCACCCTCGGGTTTATGATGGATCATGAATTAAGTATTGACTTAATTCTACATTGTTTGCCCAAGAGTTTCTCACAATTTGTGATGAACTATCGGATAAACAAATTAGAATCCACTATTCCTAAGCTCCTCAATATGCTGAAGACTATGGAGCCTTCTGTGAAGCATGAGGAGAAGGTAGTTCTATTAGTTGATTCCTCAAAGAAAGGTTCTAAGAGGAAGGCAAAGGAATAGAAGAAAGGGAAGAACAAGAAGGCAAAGAAGGCAGAACCAGCAAAAAAGGGCACTTGCCATCATTGTGGCAAGGAAGGCCACTGGCAAAGAAACTGCAAGATTTATCTTGAGTCCATGAAGAAGAAGAAGGCATCCGATGCCCCATCCTCTTTAGGTATCTTCGTTATTGATTGTCATTCTATTTCCTTAGACACTTGGGTATTGGATACTGGGTGTGGCTCACATATATGTAATGACATACAGGGGCTACAGAATAGAAGAAGACTCATCAGAGGAGAGTCAAATTTGCGAGTTGGCAATGGAGCAAAGGTTGTTGCGGTCGCCATCGGAACTTATTTGCTGAAGCTCCCTAGCGGACTAGTCTTAGAACTGGACAATTGCTATTGTGTTCCTTCTCTAATAAAGAACATTGTTTCTATTTCCTGCTTAAATAGAAATGGTTACCATTTGACATTTAGTAATAATTGTTGTTATATAACATTGAATGGCGTACTTTATGGAACTTGAACTTTGAGCAATGCCATTTATACGTTGGATGTATCCAGTGAAATTTTCAATATCGAAGCGAGCAACAAGCGTGCTCGAAAGGATAATCAATTAGACTCCTACATGTGGCATTGTCGTCTTGGCCATGTAAGCAAGAAACGCATGTGCGAATTACACCGATGTGGAATTCTGGAATCGTTTGAATTGGATTCATACGATACATGCGAATCATGCTTAAAAGGCAAGATGACTAAGTTACCTTTTACCGGAAAAGGTGAACGAGTGGGAGAGTTACTAGGTCTAATACATACTGATGTATGTGGACCTATGTCAACTCAAGATTTAGGAGGCTATAGCTACTTTATTACCTTCACTAATGATCACTCACGATTTGGGTATGTGTTCTTGATAAAACACAAGTCTGAAGCCTTTGAAAGGTTCAAAGAATTCAGAAATGAAGTAGAGAAACAACATGACAAGAGTATTAAAATACTTCTATCGGATCGAGGTGGTGAATACTTAAGTCAAGAGTTTCTTGATTATCTAAGAGACAATGGTATATTGTCTCAATGGACTCCGCCATATACACCATAGCATAATGGTGTATTTGAGAGGCGTAACCGGACCTTGTTGGACATGGTCAGGTCAATGATGAATCATGCAAATCATCCCAAGTCCTTTTGGGGCTATGCACTTCAGACAGCTGTTTACTTGTTAAACAGAATGCCAACCAAGGTAGTCTCTACTACTCCATATGAGATATGGAATAGTAAGACACCTCATGTATCTTACTTGAAGATATGGGGTTGTCCTGCTTATGTGAAGCGCACTGTATCAGACAAATTGGATGCTAAGTCTGATAAATGTCTATTTATTGGATACCCTAAGGAAACAAGTGGTTACCAATTCTATCATCCTGTGGAATAAAAGGTGTTTGTTTCAAGACATGCTGTGTTTTTAGAGAAAGAGTTTCTCTTGCAAGAAAATAGTGGGAGTGTCATTGAGCTTGAGGAGGCTCGAGAGACTCAAATAGACATTGATGAGATACCTGGTGAAGCACAACAGCCGATAACTCATAGTGATGAGCAATTGGCTAGACCTATTGAAACACCACATCTTCGTAGATCTAGTAGAACATGCAACTTTCCTAAGAGATATGGATTTCTCGTAAGTGAATCGAACGATGTGTTACTCATTGATGATGAGGAGCCTACCAGTTATGAAGAAGTGCTGACAAGTTCAGAAAGGAATAAGTGGCTTGATGGCATGAAGTCGGAAATGGATTCCATGTATGAAAACCAAGTTTGGAACTTGGTTGACCCACCTGAAGGCATCAAGCCTATAGGGTGCAAGTGGGTTTTCAAGAAGAAAACCGATATGGATGGTAATGTGATTACCTATAAGGCTAGATTAGTGGTGAAAGGATATCATCAAAAACAAGGTGTTTATTATGATGAAACCTATTCGCCTGTAGCTATGCTTAAATCCATTCGGATGCTCCTGGCCATAGCGGCTCATTATGATTATGAGATATGGTAGATGGATGTGAAAACATCTTTCCTTAATGGAAACCTGCTCGAGGACATGTATATGATACAGCCTGAGGGTTTCACATCGGTTGATAAAACCAAGGTATGCAAATTGCGACGGTCCATATATGGATTGAAGCAAGCATCCAGGAGCTGGAATATCCGTTTTGATGAGACAATCAAAAAGTTTGATTTCTCACAAAATCCAGACGAACCTTGTGTGTACAAGAAGGTTAGTTGGAGTGCAGTCGTGTTCCTTGTATTGTATGTCGATGACATATTACTTATAGGAGACGATGTTTTAGTCTTACAGTCAGTTAAGATTTGGTTATCTAAGACATTCTCCATGAAAGACCTAGGAGAAGCAACCTACATCCTCGGGATTAAGATCTATAGAGATAGATCGAAATGGTTGCTTGGTCTTTCGCAGTCTACATATATAGACCGAGTGCTAAAGAGGTTTAGCATGTCGAAATCCAAGAAAGGTTTCCTACCCATCAGGCATGGGGTACACCTTTTGAAGTCTATGTGTCTGCGCACAGAAGACGAGAGGATTTGCATGAGTAAGATTCCCTATGCATCCGCAATAGGATCTATCATGTATGCTATGTTATGTACGAGGCATGATGTATCGTATTCTCTGAGTGTCACGAGTAGATACCAGTCTGATCCAGGAATGGATCATTGGGTGACTGTTAAGACAATCCTTAAGTACTTAAGAATAACTAAGGATGTATTCCTAATATATGGAGAAGGGGACATGGTGATACGTGGGTATACGGATGCCAGCTTCCAGACAGACAAGGATGATTCCAGATCTCAGTCTGTATATGTGTTCACCTTGAATGGGGGCGCAGTGAGTTGGAAAAGTTCCAAACAAGACACTGTAGCGGATTCTACCACTGAGGCAGAATACATTGCAGCTTCGGAAGCAGCAAAGGAACCGGTTTGGATCAAGAAGTTGATTTATGAACTTGGTGTGATTCCAGCCATTGTTGAAGCAATACCGGTCTACTGTGACAACAATGGAGCAATTCCACAGGAGAAAGAGCCAAGGTCTCATCAACGATCCAAACATGTGCTTCACCGCTATCATCTTATCAGAGAGATCATCAGTAGGAAGGAAATACAAATCGAGAAAATTCCCACTGAAAGGAACTTAGCAGATCCTTTGACTAAGACATTACCTCACAGTAAGTTTGAGGGTCATGTTAGAGCTTATGGTATTGGATACCGTAGCGATTGGCATTAGGCCAAGTGGGAGTTTGTTAGTAATATATGAGAGATGTCCTAAGGCAATCGCCTTATGTTTGAACCATTTATATGATAAATGAAGATTCACTATTTGAGTATACATGTTTTCATGTATTTGATTAGATCTTAAACTCATTTACTGAATGTCCACGATACGATTCACAGTATGAGAGAATTTGTGATTGGATCACAACTAGTGAGTATCTCTACATGTGTAACTGTGATGTGTCGGAATTATCCCTAGTCGATGAATTGATGGATTTGGACACCATTGATTCTGTCGAGACTAGCACGAGGAATACTCCTTGGTGTATCCAAGCAGCTGATTCTAACTAGCTGGAGACATTGTGATGTCCGGAGTTAATCATGAATGCTAGTTATGGTAACTAGTTCATAGGAGTGACCAGCCGTAAGACTTCATATGGTTCTCTGCATATAGATATGTCAATGAAGTTCTTACTGCAGCTTAAGTGCGATATTCCTTTGACTTGCGGTATTCAAGTCATCTTGATCATAAAGACTTATGCTTTGACATCTTAAGCAAGCATCTCTAAGGAGATGTGGACCCGGGATGATTGGGTATAAGTCGAAGTGATCGAAGATGTTTGAATAGCCTATAAAGGATTCACCACTCCTTGCGAGGAGATGTATACCCATGGCCTCTAGTTGGATTGTTACTAAAGTCTTTGGCCAAAGCATTACATGTTTAGAGTAAGGTACTCTTCGATACATGTGGAGTAACTAGAATCTGTAGGACGAGGAAATGATACTTGGGCTAGGTGTGACATAGTCAGCCTAGTGGGGACTGACACTATAGAACATGTCCTGAACCAAGTGGGTATAAGATGAGCGAAGGGAATGGGGCACGATTCATTCGAGCTGCTTAAGGGTTTCAGAAATAGTTCTGGATCAACTGTTGATATTTTCGGTTAATTGGTGATCATGATGTACTACTAGGTGCCACTCTTGATCATTCTATAATTAATGGTTAATTATAGATGGCCAACATAAACCGAGAACCAATTTGGTCACACGCACAACGGGCATAATCCAAAGGATTTAAAACGAGCTTGAGAATGAGATTCTCAGACCGAGAGAAACTAGATTTGGTTGGACCAAACATGGAGCGAGCATGAAATCATTTCAGTCGCAATGGAAGCGTGGATGGGCCGTGTCTTATGAAGACATGATGGATGAACTAAATTGGTTTGGTTCTAATCCAATGGAGGAGAATAAACCAAAGGGTTTGGTTTGTTTTAAACGAATGAACCAAAGTTGGTTCGGTTCATTTTAACTTAAAATAAACCATCATGGTTTGGTTTATTTTAACTTAAATTAATGGAGCGGGTTAACGGGCTTTTGGTTATGATCCGATAACCATTAAGAGAATTTGTTCTCTATAAAATAGGGCTTAAGGGTTTTGTTAAGCCCTAATCCAAATCCTTGCAACCCTAAGTTGCCGCCCCTCCTTCTCCTTGGTGTAGTCGGCGCCAACCCCCCTTGTTGCCACCCACCACCACCCAATCTCCTTGCCGGCGTCTATCAGCTGTCGTCCTCTCCCCTTGCTTGCGTCGAGCTGCTGCCAGAGGAGCTCTGGTGATCTCCTTTGGGTTCGGCAACAAGGTGAGCTTCAACCTTGCTTTTTGGCCGACCCCTATTCCTCCACCAAAGCTGTCCAGTTTTCTGGACAGCTTGTTTCCCTTTGTCGGAGCATCGTTTGGGCGACGTTTGGAGCTCCGACAGTGGTAGCCTTGCCGGGGATTCAATCTCCAGTAATCCTCATAGGTGGAGGACGAAGGATTCGTCAAACGGTTGACGAATACCTCTCCGGATAAGCGAGATTTTGAGGACTCGTTTTGGATCCGAATTTTTATTCGGATCGTGATCTTCTCTCGATCACATCGTCTTCAACACGAGGCTAGTATCCCGTACAAAGATGAGGCTCGTGACTTTGTGAAGTCATCCCGAAGATACTTGGCGTGGATACGGATAGAGACGATTCTAGCGAGAATCGTTCCAGTTGATGCCTTTCCCACTACACGTGATACGTCAGGTATACGTAGTATAAATTTTCTTTTATTGCAAAATTTGAATTTATGGTTATGTCTACACATGTTGTACTATGCATGCGTGTGATGTGTGTGTTATAATAAATTAGATGTATTATTTTTATTCCTTCCGTTGTGCACATGTTTACAAAACATGTTAGAACACACTCGCCGCGGTGCCGGAAACCCAACATAGGGAACCATAGTGATTTCAGGTCTAAGGACTATTTATACTAATAGTCACATGCGAAAGTTTATGACACTCATATAATGATCCATGAAACTTTCTCATGGCGGGTCAATTCATTACATAGTGTCTAATATGTACCCATATCAATTTGATATCACATATCCATGACTTGTGAGATTAAATCATCAATTGACCTACATGCTAGTCTCTATGCATTAATATTGTCCTTGCATATTAATAACCAATTGATATGCTATAAACCTAAACCTACTATTGAAGGACACTATTATATTATTCGTATAGCTCAGATAAAAAGATAATATAATAAGCAAACCTTGATATGCTGTAAACCTGAACCTACTATTCAAGGACACTATTATATTATTCGTATAGCACATATAAGAAATAATTTAATAAGCAAACCTTGCCTGTTATTAATGAAATATGATACATATGATCCCTAATCAATCATCTCATGATTGACACTAAGGGCTAATACTAACAAAGATGGTCAGGACCATTTAGAATTAAACAAGTATATCCATATGGGACTATGGATATATGGAGTAAGGAATTAGGGGAGTTTATAGTAAATGGGTAGAGATTAAAGAAATATCTAGGGGAATATCAAGATTCAAACGTCAACGAATGGAAGTTTACGAAACCACTGCAGTCGAGCTAAAGCATAGGAGTATGGTCGAGCTAAAGACTTTAAACAAGCACTTCTTGGGAGGCAACCTAAGTTTAACTTTATATGTTTATAGTTTTTTTTATATTAATACATGCTAGTTAGGCCTTATATTTGGTCCATTATTGTCATTATGAGTGTTTAGTTGCATATAGAATTTTCCCTAGGTGGAAGAGAGATTTTTTTTAGAACCCCAGAATGAAGCACGGGAGACTGTGTGAGTTTCACACGGTTATGCCCAACAGGCATAAGAACTCATGGTAGGGTGTGTGGAGAAGTCTTAGACCGTGTTGCACTCCAAGAGAAATCTAGAGTGTCACACGGTCAGTCGTGTGAATTTCACACGGTTGTGTCGTGCTCCTTTAAAAGAGGTGTGACCTGTGTGGTTGCCCCAAATCGGTCGTGTGACTCAAATTCCTTTCCCTAAGTCTTGCTTTCCCTCATCTCCAACCTCCAAACAACCATCTTTAACCTTCAAGAAGCCTTCAAGAGGCAAGAATGAAGAGGATAAAGCACACTGCAACAAGGGTTGCGTCTTCAAGGCCAAGGTCGAGGGGGAGAAATGCCCAACAAGAACCAGAGGAAGTTAATGCCCCTCTTAGCATAATATTTTGAGATAATGCTCATAGGGATAGAATTAATATGCTCTATGCTCGAAAGATAGTAGCAACTAGGTATATTGATGAACTCTTCTTAGAAACCCTAGGTTTAGTAAATGATGTGTAGTGATTATTTCACAATGTAGGATGGGAAGATTTAATGGGGATTAGATGGCCAACCTACCCTAGGGTTGTGCTTGAATTTTTGAGTTCAGTGGAAGTGGTGATTTTATCGGGAAGGGATAGTGAAGAAGGGAAGGTGACATTTATGTTGTTTAACATAGAGCATGAATGAACATTACATCAATGAAATCTTTGCTTTAGACTACCTAGTAGGGGAGAGAGGAGAACACCCAATGATTTTAATGGATGATCATTTTGGAATGAATTGATTGGAGAAACTTCTTACGACCCTTTTAAAGCCAAAGCATCCCTACTTTAGAATCCTATTTTTAGGTACATCCACCATTTTATAGCTAGTAGGATTTTTGGAAAGGGAGAGAGTGATGAGAGTGAATGAGTTATTATGCCTTTGGAGCATGTTGCGCGGGAATAAAAGTGTAGATGTAGGATCCCACTTTATTAGGCATTTAGTTAAAGTGGGCAAGGCACAAAAATGGGAAATTATTTTAGGGGGATTGATTACTCATATTTCCAATAGAATGGGGTATGATTTTAAAGAGTTGGATAGAGTAGAGGGGAGTCCTAGCATCAATCTAGGGGTGTGCATGGTAATGAAGATGATAGTGAGAGAGGGTAATTATTTTTGTTTTGTAAGGAAGAACTTGCCACACCTTAGGCACTCTGATATTGATCGTACCACCATCACCAACCATGTCAATTGGTGGTTGGATAGAGCAGTGGAGTCCCCACCACATGAGGGACCCTCTACCCATGCACCCCCTTCACCACATTCACATCACTCACCCACGGGTCCACCCATGTATAGGAGTCCTTAGAGCCCACACCCCGATCCTTCACCACATTTTTTCATAATTTTGAGCAGGATACAAGATCGTCTGCTTACGACTTCTCAGAGTTTCGATTGCACCTTGATGACATCTTCACGGAGCAACAGACATAGGGCAACAATGAGAGGAGCACAACACATACATGCAGACTGAGTTTCAGGGCCGATGGGACCATTTCCAGCAGGTCGAGGAGTTCTACGGCCATACCGAGAACTATTTTCAAGAGGAGGCCACCTACCGTTAGGTGATTCGACAATTTATGCAAGATGCACGTTCACAGTGGGATAGGGAGGAAGAGCACAGAGCAGTAGTCGTGCCCACTAATTCCCAGATTGATCACATGTACATGTGGCACCAGCGACTGAGTACGCGATTCTCCCACGAGCCCGATATGCCAAGACTGGTAGACTTCTCGCCGATGCCACCATGCTAGAGATACAATTACTATATCAGTCTGGGGGAGACCTACATTTGGCATTATTCTTCTGCTAGTTTTAGTTTTTTTTTACATCTAGGTTTAGTTTTTATTTGTTCTGCTAGATTCTTTGTATTTATTTTCTCAAGCATATAGTATTTAGGTTCCTTTCTATACAATCGAGAAAACGCTAGAAGGGGTGAATAGAGTATTTCAAAAACCATTTATTTTCTTTTAAAAATAAAGTTGAACATAGCGGAAACAAAAGGAACAAAAGACACAATGAATTTTTTTACTTGGTTCATAGCCAACTAGCTACTAATTCAAGGCCCTACAATCCTCGATCGCTTTCAAAGGGAAAAGGACTAAAAGTCTCTTCCTCGTTGAAAGTAAGAGACAACTGATTACAAAATATGTAGAGGAAGAGGTAACAAACCTACCTCTCCTCTTAGCAAGTAATAAGTAAAAATTAAACAAAGTACCGATAATAAATTGTCGAGGGTGCATGGTCAGAGTAGCATTGTAGCATGAAGAATCACGGCCGAAGAGCAAGAGCACTTAGGAGTTCATAAAATTTAGGGTTTGTGTCCTCCCCTTCTTTTATAGATTGGTGCCTTGGAATAAGCCCAGATCTAGATCCATATCTCATGGACCTTATCTTGAGGTGGCAGCTTATCTTCTCATGAGGTGGCAGCATTGAATGTTAACTCTTTAACCTTGTGCTTTGGACTGATTCGTCGACATCAGTCGACTGATCCTATTGGTAGTCAACTGCTGAAACCTCCAGTCGACTGCTACACTTGAGAATCCAACCTGACAACTAAAACTCAAGGTTAGCACAAGAGATGCATAATGACATGTGGTGTGACAGTCCTTTGACTGTTCAATCTCGACTTCGGTATTCCTCCAGAAACCTTGGTCGGATCGACACGTAGGATTGTCCTCTTACCGAGGATGCATCCTTACCATCGCTCTACACCCAGAGCTTACCTTTGGTCCTTCTGACTTGTCACTTAGGTTCCGATCACTTGATCACTGAGGTTCCTCGACTTCCCGAGGTTCTCCTGGCATCTTTTGACCTGGTCAACTGACCACCGAGGTTTATCATCCCATCGAGATTCTCTTGGTGCCGATTCATATAACCATTGAGGTTTCTCGACTTCCTGAGATTCTCCTGGTGTCGTTAACCTTAGCAAAGCCTAATACATTACTTGTAGGATCGAAGTTATCCGAGAGAGGGGAGTGAATCTCGGAATATGAAATTTTCTTTTAAAAACTTATTTTATCTTTTAAGAATTTAAAGAGTAATTATAGCAAAAATTAAATTAACAAGAACAAAAGTCTTTTACTTGGTTCACAACCCGAGTTGGGTTGCTACTCCAAGGCACGTAGCTCTCCAAAAGCTACCTCGTGGGCATTGCACTAAAGTGCCCTCCGATTCAAAACTCTCGAACTCGAAGGGTGTCGCTTTTACAAGAATGAGGGTAAAGTAACAAACTACCTTCCCTCTATAATTTAAGTACAATAAGAAACAATTAAGTACACCAAAATAAATATACCGACAATTCTTTCGAATGTAGAAATATGGTTTGAAGTACGAAGTGTTGGCATGTAGATGCTTGTACGGATGAATAATTCTTGCAACAACACTTGGATGCAGTAGATTGATTACATCTCGAAGTTGGTTGTGCATTTCTTTTATAAGTCATTTCCAGTAGACTGGAATGCCCTCCAGTCGACTCCACATCAGCCCATCGATATGGTATTTTAGCCTTCCCAGTCGACTGGACTGTTCTAGTCGACTCCATGTCACCTAGCTTTGCATCGAAAAGTTTGCCTTCCCAGTCGATTAGACCTCCCCAATAGACTGGAACTCTTTCCATCTTGGCTGCCAAATATTCGATCGATCACCAGCTAATCTTGCCTACTGGGTATCCAGTCGACTGGAATCCTTTCGGTCAACTAGTTCCCTACAAAATGAGATTAGCAAACACATAAAGTATAACATACAATAGTAGTAGTAATACTGCTCGATCTTGACTTCTCAGTCCCATGCAGACTATCCATTGGATCGACACCTATCTTTGTCCCCCTACAAGGCTCAACCTCACCTCTTCACTTGAGGTTTACCTGCTGCCTGTCTTATCAGACATACCTTACATGACATCCAATCTGACCCTCCATGACTTCTGCCAACTGTTCGGTCTCCCTGACTGGACTTCATGTCAGTTGTCCGGTCTCCTACTCTAATCGGTCTTCATGCGAGATGATTGGTCTCCTAACCCATCTGGTCTTCCTACCTGGTGTCCGGTCCTCCTGATCTATCAAATGCTTTGCCTAGTATCTTGTCAACACGACCTACTAGGTCTTTCCATGCTTTGTCTAGTATCTGGTCTGGCTGACCTACTAGGACTTCCTATTAATCCTGAACACTTAACACATATATCAGATCATAGGTTCATCCTAACATTAAACCTTGGGGCATACATCAAAACACCGGAGTGGTGCTCCCTGCACCAACAATTTCCCCCTTTTTGATGTATGACAAAAATTTAATGTTAGGACTAAAGATACTAGATCTTTAAATCATGAATTACAAAAAATTTCATATACAAATTAATTTCTAAGTTCTAACTTAAACATGCTCTCTCCATCTTTAGCATACATCAAAATACTAAAATAAATTAGATGCCAAGGAGTTTAGCAATGTCCCATGACTTATATATCAAGATCATAAATTTTCTAAGTCTTGAAAAAGTTTTCTTTCAAACTTAAAATTGTATTTTTAAATTACTTGAAGTTTATGAGACATAGGTTTAGATAAAAGTTTGTTTTGAAATATAAGTTTTGTATAGCTTCCCCCTAGAATTAATCTTTTTCGCTAAGTTTGAAACTATAGAAATAAAACTTGAAATATTGAAATGCATAAGTTTGAAACCATAACTTCCATGTCTACAATAAAAATTTCTTTGAAAATACAACCTTACCCTTAACATATGCTTCTCATAATTTTCAAAATGTCTTTTATTAGTTTTAAAATAGTGTATCTAGATTTTTGTAAGTAAGCTTTCAAAATATCTCTTATTGTTTTTAAAATAATATATCTATATTTTTGCAAGAAATCTTTCAAAAATAATTTTCAAAATATATTATTAACATTTTTAATATAATCTTTCTAAGCTTCACCCCTTATGTCTCTCATCAATGATGCACATACTTTACCCATTGTTCCTTTAAAAACTCACGATTAAAGTTTTAGCTTTAGTACTTAATTTAAAACAATGTTTTCATAAGATTAGTACTTCCCAAAAATATTGTATAAATATTATTTTGAAAATTAACCTCCCCATAACATTCCTTTTGCATACCTATTTTCTAATTTTTTTGACTAAGCTACTTAGGATAAAAATTAGTTCAAATTTAAGTAGCTTAGATAGTTGAGTTTAGGTTACTTACCTCCTTTGAATAAATATTTTCTCCCACTGAATAAAGCATACTCTTAAAGGACATATATTTTTGAAATTATACTCTCCTTCTTAATTAATGCAAACATATTTAAATAAATTCCCCTTAAATCAAAAGTGATATTATTATTCTTACATTTATGTTCTTTTGAAAATACTTAGAATAAAATTTTGAATGTTAAATTCCCCCTAGAATTATGTTTTTATTTTAAGTTTTCAAAATAATATTTTCAAAAATATCTTAACTCCCCCTTAATCTTATGCTTATGCATGTAAAATTGCAATCTTACTTAAGGACTTTCCAAACATGGATCCTATTAAATAAATCAACAGTTTGAAAGTTTGAATAATGCTAAGCTAACTTACCCTATGAATTATGTTAATTTAATTACGATTAAGTTGATTAGGATTGAGTTGAGTTGATTAGGGTTGAGTTGATTAGAGTTGAGTTGATTAGAGTTGAGTTGAGTTGATTAAGTCGAGTTTATTAGATTAAAGTTAATTTGATTAAGTTGATTAGGTTAAGTTGAGTTGTTTCGAATTGAATTGATTAAGTTGAGTTGGCTAGAATTTAATTGATTAAGAAGAGTTGATTGAGTTGCTAGCTAACATCAGTACTTCAATGGTCCACGAAGCGCGTATGATCTTCAAATAGCAATACGTAACTGGAACGAAGCATACTGAGTTAAGTTGAGTTGTTTAGAATTGAATTGATTAAGTTGAGTTGGCTAGAATTGAATTGATTAAGATAAGTTGATTAGGGTTGAGTTGATTAAGTCGAGTTTATTAGATTAAGTTGATTTGGTTAAGTTGATTAAATTGAGTTGAGTTGATTTTGATTTGAGTTGAGTTGAGTGGATTTTGATTTGAGTTTAGTTGATTTTATTTTATTTGAGTTGAGTTCTAGTTCATCTCACCTGATCTAAGTTTTCAATATACATTAATCCTATGGGTTTTGTGAGATGAGAATTTATTTTATCTTAATTAATTTTAATGTCAAATTTCAAAGTTTTTAAACTTGTGTTAGATTCATGTTTAGCTTGAGCTAATCAAGTAAGTTTTTTCAACATTGACTTCTAGATCGTGGCGAGGCATATGACCTTCTTAGATATCAAATGGATCACTTTCTACACAAAGTCAATGAAGGAATCAAATACTTAACTCACTTGGGACTGAGCTTTAGTCTAACTAGTTAAAGACTTAGGGCACCAGGTCGTGGTGAGGCATATGGCCTTTTTGGATATCGAATGTGTTAGTTTTATATGAGAGTTGTCCTAAGGCAATCACCTTATGGTTGTACCATTTATTTGATAAATGAAGATTCACTATTTGAGTATATATGTTTTCATGTGTTTGATTGGATCTTAAACTCATTTACTTAATATCCACAATATGATTCACAACATGAGAGAATTTGTGATTGGATTATAACTAGTGAGTATTTCTACATGTGTAATTGTGATGTATTGGAATTATCCCTAGTCGATGAATTGATGCATTCGGAAACCATCAATTTTGTTGAGATTAGCATGAGTTATACTCTTTGGTTTATCTAAGCAGCTATTTCTTAGTGGCTGGAGACATTGGGATGTCCAAAGTTAACCGTGGATGCTAGTTATGGTAACTAGTTCATTAAAGTGACTAATTGTAAGACTTCATATGGTTCTCTGCATATACAGATATGTAAATGAAGTCCTTACTGTAGCTTAAGTGTGATGTTCCTTCAACTTGCGATATTCGAGTCATCTTGTCCATGTAGACTTATGCTTTGACATCTTAAGCAAGCATCTCTAAAGAGATGTGGACCCATGATGATTGGGTATAAGTCGAAGTGGCCGAAGGTGTTTGAATAACCTACAGAAGATTCACCACTCCTTGAGAGGAGATGTATACCCTATGGCCTCTCATTATATTGTTACTAAAGTCTTTGGCCAAAGCATTACATGTTAAGAGTTTGGTACTCTTGGATATATGTGTAGTAACTAGAATCTGTAGGATGAGGAAGTAATACTTAGACTAGGTATGACATAGTCAGCCGAATGGGGACTAACACATAGACCATGTTCTTAACCAAGTTGGTATAATATGAGTGAAGGGAACAGGGCACGTATCACTATAGCTGCTAAAAGGTTTCAGAAGTTATTCTTGGGTCAACCGTTGATTTTCTAGTTAATTGGGGATCATGATATACTACTAGGTGTCACTCATGATCATTCTATAATTAATGGTTAATTATAGACAATCGACAAAAATCGAAAACCTATTTTGTCACACGCACTACGAGTGTTATCCGAAGGATTTAAAATGAGTTTGAGAATGGGATTCTAAGATTGAGAGAGACTTGGTTTGGTTGGACGAAACAAGGAGCAAGCATGAAATTGTTTCAGTCGCATCGGAAGCATGGATGGACCAAGTCTTTTAAAGACATGATGGATGAAGCAAATTGGTTTGGTTCTAATCCATTGATATAAAATAAACCAAAGGGGTTTGGTTTGTTTTAAACAAATGAACCAAAATTGATTTGGTTTATTTTAACCTAAAATAGACTAACACAGTTTGGTTTGTTTAAACATAAATTAATAGAGTGGGTTAATGGATTTTGGTTGTGAACCAATAATCCTAGAGAAAAGGTCTCTTAATTATTAAGAAACATGTTATCTATAAATAACAAGGTTGAGAGAATTTCGTCGAAAAATTAAGTTTTTAAAACCCTAGCCGTTTTATCTTCTCCACTTCTTGCTTGTGCGCCACCCATTCTTGGAGTTGTCGCTGCCCAAGCTTGGCATCCCCCTCCTCCATCTGTCGGCCAGCCACCGGCCAACCACAAGCCACCAGCCCTTGCAGCCGCCGATCCCCCCTTGGTTGTCGTCAGCCAACCTTGTTTGGCCGACAAACCTCCTCCACCTTGCTGCCCACTTTGGATAACCTTTGTCCTATGCAACAAGAGCATTGTTTGGCCAGTGTTTGCAACTCCGGTAATGAACTTCTTATTAGGGATTGGATCTTCGGCAATCCTCATTGGTGGAGGATCAAAGTTTCATCAATTGGTTGATGAATACCTCTTTCGTGAAATGATTTTGTGAAACTCATTTGAATTCAAATACGATTCGAATTGTGATAGTCTCTCGGATCACAATGTCTTTGACACGAGACTAGTATCTTGTGTGAAGATGAGGCTCGTAGCTTGTTGAAGTTGTTGGGATGTATACTAAAAAGTCTATCTTTTATATGAACATCTTTATTTTTGAAATAAGAATCACATGATCATTGTTTACATATTTATGGATATGCATATTGTCTAATACATTACATTGAAGATAACATGGTGTGTGGTGTCACACGGGAGATCATGTTATCAGTTCCTTGTAAAGTATAAGTAAAGGCTCACAACCTAGATGGTTATGGATAAACCATTGGAATGGTTGTAGTGTGATTTGGTATTGGTTTGTCTTGGCCATTGAATTACACTAGTATACTTTGTGTGTATTGAGCAGAACCGACTTATAGGTGATTCGATTTATTGATGACTATATAATTGAATCGGACCTCAGATATTATGTTGTACATGCTCTTAATTCCGATATAATAACGGACACATATACTTAGTATTCATTTCTTTGATTTACCAATGGGTGAGATTTATAGAGTAAATCGATAGGCTCGGTAAGTTGGAAAATGATATTATTTATATGGTGTGTCATTGATTATAGGAGGAAACCATGTCCTATATATTAGGATGATGATGTTCCCTTGAGGAGCTCATAAGATTCATCATGTAAACCCTGCAGGTGGACTTGGTCCGACATAATGATAAGGTTAAGTGGTACAACTCTTGGAGTTAGATGTTGATTAATTAATTGTTAGTAAATTAATTAATCGATGAACATTCGAGATCTTAAACACGGGGAGATATATGTACAAATAATATATGGAGCCCATATTAACTTATGGGGGTTGGTGAGGTAGATCAATGATAATCCTCTAGTGGAATGGATTATCATTAATGGATCGGACTTTATGTGGGCTTGATCCATTAGGTTGCCAAGATCCAACTCCTCCTCATGGTCACTATTGTAGCCTATTAAAACCCTCATGAAGCCTAGATCCGATGATGGAAAAATGAAACTCTAGATTCGACGATGGAGATTAAATCTCTAGATCCGACGGATGAGATTAAATCTCTAGATCTGACGATTGAGATTAAATCCCTAGATCCGACAGTGGAGATTAAAAGAAGGCTTAAGCCTAACTCTTTAAAAGGGTGGCCAAGGCTTGGGCATGTAGATACTTTTGGAGATTAGGGTTTTTGTTTCCATTGGCTTGTGCGGCAAGAAACCTTGGAGAGCTAGGGTTTAGGTTAAGGGGTGGGCGACAACATTGGTTGGCTTCTTCTTTAAGGCCGGCGGCAACTCAGGAGAAGGACTAGGGTTTCATCTTCTCTTTTCCGCTTGGCCGGCTTCTCCTTTCTCTAGGGCAGCTCCTTCTTCTTCCATTGGAGCTCTTGGCCAGCGTTCATCCATTGAAGTTGGCCGATGCTCAAACCTCTCCCTCTCCTTAGGGCCGGCGGACACCAAGGAGCTTGTCCTTGGTTGTTGCCGCAAGTAAGGAGAAAAAGGGTGCTTTTCTTCTTCCTCTTGTTCGGAGCGAGCAAGGAAAGGAAGATCGTGATCTAGGAGGCTTCATCTCTTGGAGGATCGTTGCCCACACAACGTCCAAGAGGAGGATAGGACATATGATAGAAGATCAAGAGGTATAATTCTTGTTTATCATCTTTTCTTATTCTATGCATGTTGTATATTTTTGTTATGTGGCTAATTTACTTGGACCCCGAATACAAACACAAAAACCGGCGATTTGTACATCGTCTATTCCGTGGCTATTCGAAGAATAGAGATAGGTTGTTTGAACAACAAGTTTGTTCAAGTGACCACTCTAATCGAACAATACGACGATGGAACGGTAGCTTTGTGTAGGAATTGCTTCTGAGGCTCATTGGCTCCCATATTCCCGGATTAAAATTTTCACTAATGAAAAAACTAATCTGGATGGGATGAGTTTCCTAAGTACAACCATTTTGTCATCGTGCTAACAACTTGAGTGATCGCTTGAACAATCTAGTTGTTCAAGCAACCCAACTCTTCTAGTTGGTTAGCCGTGGAAGAGACGACGGACGGATCGCCGGTTTTTGTGTTTGTCTTCGGGGTCCATGATTATACAAATACATACAAATGCAAACTAGTATAATCAACACATACTAACATAAAGATAAGAACATGCAAAGATCAATAAAAGATGTAAAACTTTTATACCTCTCGATCATCTATCGTATATCCTATCCTCTTCGTGGACGTCGTGTGGGCGAAGATCCTCCACGAGTAGAAGCCTCCCAGATCACGTTCTTCCTTTCCTTGCTCTATCCGAACAAAGAGAAGAACCAAACAAAAACTCCTTCTCCTTTCTAGAACTGGCCACCAAGCCAAGGAGCTTGATATAACCGCCAGCCAAGGAGTAGTTTCTTGAGCGCCAGCCAACCTTGAAGCAAAGTTGCCGCCGACCACCAAAAGAGAAAAGAAGGGGGCGCCGGCCAAGAGCTCCAAGCATAAAACCTAGCCCTTGTTTCCACCGGCCAAGGAGATGAGGAAGAAGGGAAGAGCGCCGGAAAAGGGTTGAGAGGAGGAAGAGGGGCGCCGGCCAAAACCCTAGGAAGAAGAAAGTCTTGCCTCCCACTTCTAGCCGCCCAATCTTCTCCAAAAACTCTAGCCGCCCAAAACCCTAATTCCCTTAGGGGTTCTTGCCGCCCAAGCTTAGGTAGACAAAACCCTAATCTCTCAAAAAAACAACTTCCTTTGCCGCCCACTTAAGTCTCCCTTTTATAGAGTTAGGCTTAAGCCTTGATTTAATCTCAACCGTTGCTTCTAGGGTTTCATCTCAACCGTCAGATCTAGGGTTTTATCCCAACCGTCGGATCTAGGGTTTAATCCCAACCGTCGGATCTAGGTTTTCATCCCAACCGTCGGATCTAGGGTTTAATCCTAACCGTTGGTTTTAGAGATTTAATCTTAACCGTCGGTTATAGAGATTTAATCTCAACCGTTGGTACTAGAGTTTTGTTTTCCATCCTCGGATCTATACTGAATGAGGATTATATTAGGCTACGATAGGGACCATGAGGAGGAGTTGGATCTTGGCCACCCGACAGATCGGAACCACACAAACTTGATCCATCAATGATGTTCCATTCCACTAGAGGATCATCATTGAATTACCTCACTAACCCCCATAAATTAATATGGGCTCCACATATTATTTGTACATCCATCTCCCCGTGTTTAAGATATCAAATGTCTGTTAATTAATTGATTTACTGACCATCAATCAATTAACATCTAACTCCTCTAGTAGTACCACTCAACCTTATCATCATGTTGACTAAGTCAACCAGCTGGGTTTACATGATGAACCTTATGAGGTCCTCAAGGGGACATCATCAACCTAATATATAGGACACGGTTTCCTCCTATAATCAACGACACACCATGTAAATAATATCATTTCCCAACTTACCGGGCATATTGATTTAATCCATCTAAATCTCACCCTTTGGTAAATCGAAGAAATAAATACTAAGTACATGTGCATTATTATATCGGGATTAAGAGCATGTACAACATAATATCCAGTCAGATTCAATTATGTAGTCGACAATAAATTGAATCACCTCTATGTCGATCTGCTCAATACACCTAAGTGTACTAGTGTAACTCTATGTTCAAGACAAAACAATACCAAGCTACACTACAACCATGCCAATGGTTTGTCCAAAACCATCTTGGTTGTGAGCCTCTACTTATATTCTACAAGGGACTGATAACATGATCTTCTGTGCCACACCAAGCACCATGTTATCTACAATGTAAAATATTAGACAATATGCACACATATAAAGTGCAAACAATGATCATGTGATTCTTATTTCAAAATAAAAATGTTCATACAAAAAGAGCTAGGCTTTCAGTATACATTCCAACAATCTCCCACTTATACAAAAAGACTATGCTGTCATCACACTGTCATACATCTGATTCCCATGTCCTCCACATGGCTATCAAACGCTTTCGTTGGAAGGGCCTTAGTGAATGGATCCACCAGGTTATCCTCTGGTGCAATCTTTGCGACAGCTACTTCTCCTCACTTTACGATCTCTCGTATCAGGTGGTACTTGTAATCTATGTGTTTACTCGCCTTATGGGCTCGTAGTTTCTTCGAGTTTGCAACTGCACCACTGTTATCACAATAAATTGTGACAGTTCTGGGCAAACCAGAAATCACATCCAAGTCCATCAAGAAGTTCCTGAGCCATACAACTTCCTTGGCTGCCTCAGAGGCTGCCACATACTCAGCTTCCATGGTAGAGTCCGCCACGCATTTCTGCTTGACACTCCTCCATACTATGGTTCCACCTCTAAAAGTAAACACAAACCCTGAGGTAGACTTACTGTTATCCCTATCTGATTGGAAATCTGAATCCGTGTAACCCACAAGGACTAATTGATCTGCCCGGTAAACTAGCATATAATCCCTAGTCTTTCTCAGGTACTTCAATATATGCTTTACCGCAGTCCAATGTCCCTGTCCAGGATTACTCTGATATCTGCTAACCATGCCCACGGCAAAGCAGATATCTGGTCTCGTACATAGCATAGCATACATGAGGCTTCCTACTGCCGAAGCATAAGGAACCGCCTTCATCTCCTCTATCTCCTTTGATGTTTTAGGACACATCTCTTTAGATAAAGGAACTCCATGCCTGAAAGGTAGAAAACCCTTCTTGGAGTTCTGCATGCTAAAACGAGCTAGGACCGTGTCTATGTATGAAGCTTGAGATAAGCACAACATCCTTTTCTTGCGATCCCTTATAACTTTGATCACAAGGATGTGTCCCATTTCTCCCAAGTCCTTCATGTTAAACTATTTGGACAACCATACCCTTACGTCTGACAACACTTTGATATTGTTGCCAACTAACAAAATGTCATCTACGTAAAGTACAATAAATACCACTACGTTTTCATCACATCTTTTGTATACACATGGCTCATACGGACTTTGAATAAATCCATATGACTGGATTACCTCATCAAAATGGATGTTCCAAGATATGGAAGCTTGCTTCAATCCATAAATGGACCGATTAAGCTTACACACTAGATGCTCTTCTCCTTTATCAATGAATCCCTCTGGTTGCCGCATATAGATGTTCTCCTCAAGACTTCCGTTAATGAAAGCTGTCTTGACATCCATCTGCCAAATCTCATAATCCATATGAGCAGCTATAGATAAGAGAATCTGGATAGACTTAAGCTTAGCTACTGGCGAAAAAGCCTCCTCATAATCGATACCCTCTTTCTGAGTATACCCTTTCGCAACAAGCCTAGCTTTGAAGGTCTCAACCTTCCCATCTACTCCTCTCTTTCTCTTGTAGATCCACTTGCATCCAATGGCTTTTACACCATCGGGTGGTTCTACTAGCTCCTAGACCTGATTAGAATCCATAGATTCTATCTCTGAATTCATCGCTATTTGCCAAGATACCGCATCTCTATCTTGGAGTGCCTCGTCATATATCCAGGGATCAAGTTCATGTTCGCCAGGGACCAAATCAGAAGATTCTCCCAAGAACATGAATCTCTCGGGTTGTCTAACAACCCTCCCACTACGACGAGGTGCCTCCTGTGTATGCTCTGTGACACGCGGTGCAGTGACTTGTGGTATCTCCTCTTGTACCGGTGGTACTGAAGTCTGGACTTCCCCTGTCAACTCCTCAAGAACAATCCTACTCGTGGGCTTGTGGTTCATCACATAGTCCTTCTCTAGAAATCTGGCATTCGTACTCACGATCACCTTCTTATCTCTAGGACTATAGAACAAACCACCCTTCATTCCCTTAGGGTAGCTAACAAACATGCGTACTTCTGTACGAGATTCCAACTTACCAGCATCTCCCTTCAACACATGTGCTGGACTACCCTAAATTCGAATATGTCTTAGACTAGGCTTTCGCCCAGTCCACAATTCTGTGGGAGTAGAGGGTACTGACTTAGATGGAACCAAGTTCAGAATGTGTGCTGCCGTTTCCAGAACAAACCCCCAGAACGAATCAGGTAACTCAGAATAACTCATCATCGATCTAACCATCTCCATAAGAGTCCTATTCCTTCGCTCCGCCACACCATTCTGCTGGGGTGTGCCAGGTGCGGACAATTGGGATTGAATCCCAACCTCTGATAAGTAACTCCTAAACTCTCCCAAGAGGTACTCACCACCACGATCAGATCGTAGTGTCTTGATACTTTTACCTTGACGGTTCTCCACATCAGCCTTGAATTCTTTGAACCTGTCAAAACATTCAGACTTGCGACGCATCAAGTAAATGTATCCATATCTTGAATAATCATCTATAAAAGAGACGAAATATTCAAAACCACCTCTAGCCTGGATAGATATAGGACCGCACAATTCAGAATGAACCAATTCTAACACATCTTTGGCTCTATACCCCTTGGCCTTGAAAGGCCTCTTGGTCATTTTACCTTCCAAGCAAGATTCGCAGGTTGGGAGATCCTCCACCACTAATGAACCCAAAGGTCCATCAACTATCAACCTTTGAATTCTACTCAGGTTAATATGACCAAGCCTTAGATGCCAAAGATATGTCTGGTTCATTTTCGAAGGTTCTTTTCTCTTATTAGACTTAGAAGATGAGTTATTTACTTCTATATGCATCGTGGGAGCTTTCGGTTCAAGAGTGTACAAATTGCCAACCAATGTACCAGAACAGATAATCTCCCTATTCCTTTTTATAACCACTGTCATTAAAAGAAACAGAATATCCATCCATAAACAATTTAGAAACTGAAATTAGATTCTTTCTAAAAGTAGGTACATAAAGACAATTTCTCAAAACCAAAACTTTATTCTTATCAAAAGATAAATGAACGTCTCCCACTGCAATAGCCGCCACCTTTGAAGCATTGCCCATGAAGACGGTAATCTCTCCCTCAGCTAGTCGTCGGGTTTTCTGGAACCCTTGCAAAGTATTGCAGACATGATCAGTGGCTCCTGTATCTACACACCAGGCACTGGTAGATAACACCGCTAAACATGTTTCAACAACTAAACAAGAAGATATACCTTTGTTCTTTCGGCGAGGACAGTCTGCCTTCCAATGTCTAGTCTGCTTGCAAGTGAAGCACTTGCCTTTCGGTTTCTTCACTCCTACCTGAGGTCCTAATGCCACTTTCTTTGCTCCACCTTGCTTCTTCTTCTTCTTACCTTTCGGTTTAGAAGAAGAAACCTTCTGAGCAACCATGGCTTGAGCGCTTTGATGAAAAAGCCCCTCTGTCGCCTGGAGTTCTGTAAGAAGCTCTGCCAATGAATACAACCTCTTTTTCATGTTGTAGTTGAGGCGGAACTTCTCAAAACTCCTAGGCAGAGACTGGAGAATGATATCGACCTGGGTTTCCCCATCGATCTCAGCTCCGAGGACTTCCATCTCATTAAGATGAGCCATCATCTTGAGAACATGATCTCGACGGTGTTCCTCGATCATGGTGGTCGCCATCAAGTTTCATAGCCTCCTCTAGCCGCCTACTCGATGTCCGAAAAGTTCCTTGAGATTGAACATCATGTCATAAGTCGTGGGCTATGGCTCGATGTCGATGTTGCAAAGACATTTGACATAGATGCCAAAATGTAACACCGCGCCATCTCATCTGCCTTGATCCATTTCTTATAACTTTCTTTCTCCTTTTCATCAGAGTCATCGGTGGGCTTAGGAGGATAGACCTCGAAGATCACAAATTTGTACTCCTCTGCAGTTAAGACAATATCCAAATTTCTTTTCCAATCAATATAATTTGTTCCAGTAAGTTTATTTTCTTTTAATATCACAGCAAGTGGGTTGAAAGCCATTTGAAAAACCTAAGAATCACAATGATCAAAATATTATATTTCAAATATCATTGATTCCTCAAACAATAAAATTTCGAAATCAACCAACACCTCAAAACACCGAGAATATCGCATGCCACGATAGTGTGGACGTATACGAATTCTACATTTGTAAGAGGAGGTTTTACCCATTAATTTTATTATCTTGTCAACCTTACATTTTGACAAATAAAATTAATAGTTGGTTTCTCTTTGGCCCTACAAATAAAAGCAGTGACTATGATGGGGAGGATACTTTTTATTTGCATCTAAGTGTGCACCATTACACGATACTAACTGAATTATCTCGGATTATGTGCCTTACCGATGTGGAAGTACACACGCTCCTAAATAATTTCCTATAATCATTATTTGACCTAGTCATCCGCAAACAAACTCATCCGATGGGGAGGAAGGCACTCAGAGCCGACGCGCAAGTTTGTTGCATCACACGTCAAATTGTAATGGATGCCACGGGAATTAATTAAAATGTCCCTCTCCCACTTAGTAAATTGATAATGAGGAATTTTCAAGCACACACAACATGCATATAAAACAAATCAGCAATAAATATGAAAAAAACACAATTTTCCCAACTATTATGGCATTGTTCTCCAATATGCATCCCATCGTGTCGCCACCTCGTCCGCTCGACCTTTTCCCGTGCGCAAGTCACCAAAGAGATCCGAGCCGAGATAAACTATTTTAATTTACATCCATCGATCCTATACTCCACGAAGGAGAGTACAAATAATATAGATCGAAAGTAAACTAAAATGAGTGGCTAAACAATGCCGTATTTAATTAAAAAATTAAATACTAATCTAGCCTTGTCACCCCCGAGGATTCAAATAATATACATACAATCACACACAAACAATCACATACAAACATATAGCCATAATAGTCGGATCTTATGCCTGCAACCAAAAAGTTAGCCTACGCACATCCTACTATTATCCGGCATACTCAATATATGATATGTGCATGAAAGTAACCGAATCCAAAACACAAAAAACCGGAAACCGTGGCACTGATACCATTTGTAGGAATTGCTTCTGAGGCTCATTGGCTCCCATGTCCCCGGATTAAAATTTTCACTAATGAAAAAACTAATCCTTATGGGATGAGTTTCCTAAGCACAACCATTTCGTCATCGTGCTAACAACTTGAGTGATCGCTTGAACAAACTAGTTGTTCAAGCAACCCAACTCTTCTAGTTGGTTAGCCGCGGAAGAGACGACGGACGGATCGCCGGTTTTTGTCTTTGTCTTCGGGGTCCATGATTATACAAATACATACAAATGCAAACTAGTATAATCAACACATACTAACATAAAGATAAGAACATGCAAAGATCAATAAAAGTTATAAAACTTTTATACCTCTCGATCTTCTATCGTATGTCCTATCCTCCTCGTGGACGTCGTGTGGGCGAAGATCCTCCACGAGTAGAAGCCTCCTAGATCACGTTCTTCCTTTCCTTGCTCTATCCGAACAAAGAGAAGAACCAAACAAAAACTCCTTCTCCTTTCTAGAACTGGCCACCAAGCCAAGGAGCTTGATATAACCGCCGGCCAAAGAGTAGTTTCTTGAGCGCCGGCCAACCTTGAAGCAAAGTTGCTGCCGACCACCAAAAGAGAAAAGAAGGGGGAGCCGACCAAGAGCTCCAAGCATAAAACCTAGCCCTTGTTTCCACCAGCCAAGGAGATGAGGAAGAAGGGAAGAGCGCTGGCAAAGGGTTGAGAGGAGGAAGAGGGGCGCCGACCAAAACCCTAGGAAGAAGAAAGCCTTGCCTCCCACTTCTAGCCGCCCAATATTCTCCAAAAACTCTAGCCACCCAAAACCCTAATTCCCTTAGGGTTTCTTGCCGCCCAAGCTTAGGTAGACAAAACCCTAATCTCTCAAAAAAAATAACTTCCTTTGCCGCCCACTTAAGTCTCCCTTTTATAGAGTTAGGCTTCAGCCTTGATTTAATCTCAACCGTTGGTTCTAGGGCTTCTTCCCAACTGTCAGATCTAGGGTTTTATCCCAACCGTCGGATCTAGAGTTTAATCCCAACCGTCGGATCTAGGGTTTCATCCCAACCATCGGATCTAGGGTTTAATCCCAACCGTTGGTTTTAGAGATTTAATCTTAATCGTCGGTTCTAGGGATTTAATCTCAACCGTCGGTTCTAGAGTTTTGTTTTCCATCCTCGGATCTAGACTTCATGAGGATTATATTAGGCTACGATAGGGACCATGAGGAGGAGTTGGATCTTGGCCACCCGATGGATCGAAACAACACAAACTTGATCCATCAATGATGTTCCATTCCACTAGAGGATCATCATTGAATTACCTCACCAACCCCCATAAATTAATATGGGCTCCACATATTATTTGTACATCCATCTCCCCGTGTTTAAGATATCGAATGTCCGTTAATTAATTGATTTACTGACCATCAATCAAAACATCTAACTCCTCTAGTAGTACCACTCAACCTTATCATCATGTTGACTAAGTCAACCAGCTGGGTTTACATGATGAACCTTATGAGCTCCTCAAGGGGACATCATCAAGCTAATATATAGGACATGGTTTCCTCCTATAATCAATGACACACCATGTAAATAATATCATTTCCCAACTTACCTAGTATATTGATTTAATCCATCTAAATCTCACCCTTTGGTAAATCAAAGAAATAAATACTAAGTACATGTGCCCGTTATTATATCGGGATTAAGAGCATGTACAACATAATATCCGAGGTCCGATTCAATTATGTAGTCAGCAATAAATTGAATCACCTCTATGTCGGTCCTGTTCAATACACCTAAGTGTACTAGTGTAACTCAAGTTCAAGACAAAACAATACCAATCTACACTACAACAATGCCAATGGTTTGTCCAAAACCATCTTGCTTGTGAGCCTCTACTTATATTCTACAAGGGACTGATAACATGATCTTCTGTGCCACACCAAGCACCATGTTATCTACAATGTAAAATATTAGACAATATGCACACATATAAAGTGCAAATAATGATCATGTGATTCTTATTTCAAAATAAAAATGTTCATACAAAAAGAGCTAGGCTTTCAGTATACATTCCAACACTCGGGTATATCCCTATTTGTCAAGGATTAATTTTTTAATCCAGGGATGAAGACGGGATTGCCATGAACTAGCGATCGAGTTGAAGTGGGAAGCGAAGTTTCCTCCCTTCAAGTGGTATCTGAGCCACGGTTTCCGATTTTGTGTGTTTAGGATTCGGTTACTTTTATGCACTTTTCATATATTATATGTGGCGGATAATAGTAGGATGTGCGTAGGTTAACTTGGTGGTTGCAGGCATAAGATCCAACTATTATGGTCATATGTGTGTATGTGATTGTATGTGTGTAATTGTATATTATTTGAATCCTCAGGGTTGACGAGGCTAATATTTAATTTTTGTAATTAAGTACAACATTGTTTAGCCACTCTTTTATTTTAGTTTACTTTCGATCTAGATTTCATGTACACTCCTTCGTGGAGTATAGGATCGATGGATGTAAATTAAAATAATTATTCTCGGCTTGGATCTCCGGATGGCTTGTACATGGCGTAGGGAGGAGCGGACGAGATGGTGATATGATGGGAGGCATATTGGAGAACAAACACCATAATATTTGAAAAATATTTTTTTTTCATATTTATTGCTTCTTGTTTGATATGCATGTCGTAGGCTAGGAAAATTCCTCAATTTTAAATTACTAAGTGGGAGAGGGATATTTTTATAAATTCCCACGGCCTCCATTACAATTTGACATGTGATGCAAACAAACTTCAGTGTCGCCTCTGAGTGCCTTCCTCCCCATCGGATGAGTTTGTTTGCGGATCACAGGGTCGAATATGGTTATAGGAAATTATTAAGGAGTATGTGTACTTCCCCATCGGAAGGCACATAACTCGAGATAATTGCCTTGGTACCAAATAATGGTGAACACTTATATGCGAATAGGAGTATCCTCTCCATCGAAGTCACTGCTTTTATTTGTAGGGATGAAGAGGAACCAACTATTAATTTTATTTGTCAAAAAGTTAGGTTGACAAGATAGTAAAATTAATGGGTAAAACCTCCTCTTACAAATGAAGAATTCGTATACGTCCACACGATCGTGGCATACGATATTCTCAGTGTTTTAAGGTGTTGGTTGATTTTAAAATTTTATTGTTTGAGGAATCAATAATTTTTTGAAATCTAATGTTTTGATCTATGTGATTCTTAGGTTTTTCAAAATGACTTTCAACCCGCTTGCTGTGATAATGAAAGAAAATAAACTTACTGGACCCAATTATGTTGATTGGAAGAGGAATCTTGATATTGTCTTGACTGTTGAGGAGTACAAATATTTACTCTTTGAAGAGTGTCCTCCTAAGCCCGCGGATGATTCTGGGGAAAAGGACAAGGAGAGTTATAAGAAGTGGATAAAGGTTGATGAGATGGCGCGGTGTTACATTTTGGCATCTATGTCAAATGTATTGCAACATCACCATCAAGCCATGCCCACTGCTTATGACATGATGCTCAATCTCAAAGAGATTTTCTGACACCAGAATCGAGCTGCTAGGCAGAAAGCCATGAGGAACTTGATGACGACCACCATGATCAAGGGAACACCCATGAGGGATCATGTTCTCAAGATGATGGCTCATTTGAATGAGCTGGAAGTCCTTGGAGCTGAGATCGATAGGGAAACCCAGGTCGATATCTTTCTACAGTCTCTACCTAGGAGTTTTGAGAAGGTTCGCCTGAACTACAACACGAACAAGAGGTTGTATTCGTTGGCAGAACTTCTGACAGAACTCCAGGCGACAGAGGGGCTCTTTCGTCAGAGTGCTCAGGCGCAGACCATGGTCGCCCAAAAGGTTTCTGCTTCTAAGCCGAAAGGCAAGAAGAAGAAGAAACAAGCTTGGGAAAAAGTGGCGGGAGGATCTCAGGGAGGAGTGAAGAAGCCGAAAGGCAAGTGCTTCACTTGCAAGCAGACTGGACACAGAAAGAAGGACTGCACCAATCGGAAGTAGAACAAAGGTATATCTTTTGGTCTAGTTGTTGAAACATGTTTAGTTGTGTTATATATCAGCACCTGTTGTGTAGATACGGGAGCCACTGATCATGTCTGCAATACTTTGCAGGGGTTCCAGGAAACCAGACGACTGACTGAAGGGGAGATTACCATCTACTTGGGTGATGCTACGAAGGTAGCGAGTGTTGCAGTGGGAGATGTTTATTTGTCTTTTGAGAGGAATAAAATTTTGATTCTTAAAAATTGTCTTTATGTATGTTTGTTTAGAAAGAATTTGATTTCGATTTCGATTTCTAAATTATTTATGGATGGATATTCTATTTCTTTTAATGACAGAGTTATTATAAAAAGGAATAGGGAGATTATCTGTTTTGCTACATTGATAGGAAATTTATATACACTTGAACCAAAAGGTCCCATGACGCAAATAGAAGTGAACAACTCATCTTCTAATTCCAAAAAGAGAAAAGAACCTTCAAAGATGAACCAAACATATCTTTGGCATCTAAGGCTAGGTCATATTAACCTAAGCAGAATTCAAAGGTTGATAGTTGATGGACCTCTGGGTTTATTAGTGGTGGAAGATTTTCCAACTTGCGAATCTTGCCTGGAGGGTAAAATGACCAAGAGGCCTTTGAAGGGCAAGGGGTATAGAGCCAAAGATGTGTTGGAGTTGGTTCATTCTGATTTGTGTGGTCCTATGTCTATCCAGGCAAGAGGTGGTTTTGAATGTTTCATCTCCTTTATAGACGATTATTCGAGATATGGATACATTTACTTGATGCGCCGCAAGTCTGAATGCTTTGACAAGTTCAAATAATTCAAGGCTGATGTGGAGAAATGTCAAGGTAAAAGTATCAAGACACTATGATCTGATCGTGGTGGTGAGTACCTCTTGGGAGAGTTTAGGAATTACTTATCAGAGGTTGGGATTCAATCCCAATTGTCTGCACCTGGCACACCCCAGCAGAATGGTGTAGAAGAGCGAAGAAATAGGACTCTTATGGAAATGGTTAGATCGATGATGAGTTATTCTGAGTTGCCAGATTCATTCTGTGGATTTGCTCTAGATACGACAGTGTATATTCTGAACTTGGTACCATCTAAATCAGTGCCTTCTACTCCCACAGAATTGTGGACTGGACGAAAGCCTAGTCTGAGACATATTCAGATTTGGGGGAGTCCAACACATGTGCTGAAGGCAGATGCTGGTAAGTTGGAACCTCGTACAGAAGTGTGCATGTTCGTTGGCTATCCTAGAGGAACGAAAGGTGGTTTGTTTTATCCTAGAAGAACGAAAGGTGGTTTGTTTTATAGTCCTAGAGATTAGAGGGTGATCGTTAGCACAAATGTCAGATTTCTATAGGAAGACTATGTGATGAACCACAGACCCATGAGTAAGATTGTTCTGGAAGAATTAAGAGGGGAAGTTACTGCTTCAGTACCACTGGTACAAGAGGATATACCACAAGTCGTTGTACCATGTGTCACAGAGGATACACAGGTAATACCTCATCGTAGTGGGAGGGTTGTTAGACAGCCTGACATATTTATGTTCTTGGGAGAATCTTCTGATTTGGTCCCAGACGAACATGAACCTGATCCCTGGACATATGACGAGGCAATCCAAGATAAAGACGCGATATCTTGGCAAAGTGCGATGAATTCTGAGATAGAATCTATGGATTCAAATTAGGTCTGGGTGCTAGTAGAACCACCTAATGGTGTAAAAGCCATTGGATGCAAGTGGATCTACAAAAGAAAGAGAGGAATAGACGGGAAGGTTGAGACCTTCAAAGCGAGGCTTGTTGCGAAGGGGTATACTCAGAAAGAGGGCATCGATTATGAGGAGACCTTTTTGTCGGTAGCCATGCTTAAGTCTATCTGGATACTCTTATGTATTGCTGCTCATATGAATTATGAGGTGTGGCAGATAGATGTCAAGATAGCTTTCCTTAATGGAAGTCTTGAGGAGAACATCTATATGAAGCAACCAGAGGGATTCATTGCAAAGGGCAAAGAGATTCTTGTGTGCAAGCTTAATCGGTCCATTTATGGATTAAAGCAAGCTTCGAGATCTTGGAACATCCGCTTTGATGAGGTAATCCAGTCTTATGGATTTATTCAAAGTCCGGATGAGTCTTGTGTATACAAGAGATGTGACGGAAATGTAGTGGTGTTTCTTGTACTATACGTAGATGATATTTTGTTAATTGGCAACAATGTCAAGGTGTTATCGGACGTAAGGGTAAGGTTGTCCAAACATTTTGATATGAAGGACTTGGGAGAAGTGGGACACATCCTTGAGATCAAGGTTATAAGGGATCATAGGAAAAGGATGTCATGCTTATCTCAAGCTTCATACATAGACACCATTATGGATCATTTTAGCATGCAGAACTCCAAGAAAGGTTTTGTACCTTTCAAGCATGGAGTTCCTTTATCTAAGGAGATGTGTCCTAGAACATCTAAGGAGATAGAGGAGATCAAGGCGATTCCTTATGCTTCGACAGTAGGAAGCCTCATGTATGCAATGCTATGTATGAGACCGGATATCTGCTTTGTCGTGGGCATGGTTACCAGATATCAGAGTAATCCAGGATAAGGACATTGGACTGCGGTAAAACATATATTGAAGTACCTGAGAAGGACTAGGGATTATATGCTAGTTTACCAGGCTGACCAGTTACTCCTTTTGGCTTACACAGATTCTGACTTCCAATCAGATAGGGACAACCATAAGTCTACCTCAGGTTTTGTGTTTACTTTGGGAGGTGGAGCCATTGTATGGAGGAGTGTCAAGCAATAATGCGTGGCGGAATCTATCATGGAAGCTGAGTATGTGGCAGCCTCTGAGGCGGCCAAGGAAGCTATATGGCTTAGGAACTTCTTGATGGACTTCGATGTGATTCCTGGTTTGCCTAGAACTATCACAATTTATTGTGATAATAGTGGTGCAGTAAACACATAAAGCACAAGTACCACCTGATACGTGAAATCGTAAAGCGAGGAGAAGTTGTTGTGGCCAAGATTGGATCAGAGGATAACCTGGCAGATCCTTTCACTAAGGCCCTTCCAGCGAGAGCTTTTGATAGGCATGTGGAGGGAATGAGAATCAGATGTATGGCAGTATGAGGACAACATAGTCTTTTAGTATAACTGATAGATTGTTAGGATGTATACTGAAAAGTCTATCTTTTGTATGAACATCTTTATTTTTGAAATAAGAATCACATGATCATTGTTTGCATATTTATGGTTATGCATATTGTCTAATACATTACATTGTAGATAACATGGTGTGTAGTGTCACATGGGAGATCATGTTATCAGTTTCTTGTAAAGTATAAGTAAAGGCTTACAACCTAGATGGTTTTGGACAAACATTTGGAATAGTTGTAGTGTGATTTGGTATTGGTTTGTCTTGGCCATTGAATTACACTAGTATACTTTGTGTGTATTGAGCAAGACCGACTTAGAGGTGATTTGATTTATTGCTAACTACATAATTGAATCGGACCACAGATATTATATTGTACATGCTTTTAATCCCGATATAATAACCGACACATATACTTAGTATTCATTTCTTTGATTTACCAATGGGCAAGATTTATAGAGTAAATCGATAGGCTCGGTAAGTTGGAAAATAATATTATTTATATGGTGTGCCGTTGATTATAGGAGGAAACCGTGTCCTATATATTAGGATGATAATGTCCCCGTGAGGAGCTCATAAGGTTCATCATGTATACCCTGCAGGTGGACTTGGTCCGGCATGATGATAAGGTTGAGTGGTACTACTCATGGAGTTTGATGTTGATTAATTAATTATCAGTAAATTAATTAATCGATGAACATTCGAGATCTTAAACACGGGGAGATATATGTACAAATAATATATGGAGCCCATATTAACTTATGGGGGTTGGTGAGGTAGATCAATGATAATCCTCTAGTGGAATGGATTATCATTAATGGATCGGACTTTTTGTGGCTTGATCCATTAGGTGGCCAAGACCCAACTCCTCCTCATGGTCCCTATTATAGCCTATTAAAACCCTCATGAAGCCTAGATCCGATGATGGAAAATGAAACTCTAGATCCAACAGTGGATATTAAATCTCTAGATCCGACGATTGAGATTTAATCTCTAAATCTGACGGTTGAGATTAAATCCCTAGATCCGATGGTGGAGATTAAAAGGAGGCTTAAGGCTAACTCTATAAAAGGGTGGCTAAGGCTTGGGCGTGTAGATACTTTTGGAGATTAGGGTTTTTGTTTCCCTTGGCTTGGGTGGCAAGAAACCTCGGAGAGCTAGGGTTTAGGTTAAGGGGTGGGCGGCAATATTTGTTGGCTTCTCCTTTAGGGCCGGCGGCAACTCAAGAGAAGGACTAGGGTTTCCTCTTCTCTTTTCCTCTTGGCCGCCTTCTCCTTTCCCTAGGGAAGCTCCATCTTCTTCCATTGGAGCTCTTGGCTGGCGTTCATCCATTGAAGTTGGTCGGCGCTCAAACCTCTCCCTCTCCTTACGGTCGGCGGACACCAAGGAGCTTGTCCTTGGTGGTTGACCCAAGTTAGGAGAAGAAGGGTGTAATGCCCGCCCTTATCTGCTCTCAGGGCGGCGCTACTGTTACTCCCTTTTTTTTTAAAAAAAACATACTACATATGGATCCTCTCACAACCTACGTACTTTAACAGGTCATCATAACTTAAACCTTGTTTTGCACATGCATCACATATCATATTCATCATTAGCATGTTAACATATCTTTCATGACATGCATACATAAAGATTCGTTCATGAGTTCTAACATTTCCAACCTTCTTAAGTAGATGATACTCATTAAACACAAGTCTTATAAGCGGAAGCAATGTCTTAAGTTGTTCTTAGAGCATATAAATACAAGCAGATAGTATAGGGTCTTCTTCCACCATGCCACTATCACACACACTTGGCCCCTCCTGCTACTTCCTCTAGCGCAGACTTCCTTTATCTGCAGTATATGGACAACATGAACTATAAGCATATAGCTTAGTAAGATCCTTGCCTACTCACAAAAGCCACAAACTTCATCAAGCAATTAGAACTGTATTTCATAGCAACACTAATCAACAACATATCCATGTAATAAAAAACTAAGCATGGCATAGAATTGTTCATAAGCCAGTTAAGCATAATTAATCTAAGCAGGGCATAATTTGAACATAAGCATTATAACTACATAAAACTAAGCATGCATGAAAGACATATTCATAAGCGTTGTAAAACTTAACAATAAGCATTCCTAACCTAAGCATCCGTAACATCCTACATCTTAAACCTACGTAAAGTACATAGGCACAAACATTCTTCAACTTAACCATAACCATTCATCAGGGAATCCAAACATGCATAAAGGACATAATCATAAGCATTTGTTTAACTTGAACATAACATTTGTAATAACATAAATACTAAACCTACAGAAGGAACATAATCGCAAATATTCATAAACTTAACCATAACATTCACCACATCATAAATTCTAAACTAGCATAAAGTACATAGTCGCAACATTCTTAAACATAACTCTAAACATCATAACTTCATAACATCTAGCATGCATAAAGAACATAGTTCGCAAGCATTCAGGGTATTTAACATAAGCATACACAATATCATAAAAGTCTTTTCTTTTCAAAACATATACTTATAGATACTTCAATATCATCATAACTTCATAACATCTAGCATGCATAAAGATCATAGTTCGCAAGCATTCAGGGTATTTAACATAAGCATACACAATAATCATAAAAGTCTTTTCTTTTCAAAACATATACTTATAGATACTTCAATATCATCATAACTTCATAACATCTAGCATGCATAAAGAACATAGTTAGCAAGCATTCAGAGTATTTAACATGAGCATACACAATAATCATAAAAGTCTTTTCTTTTCAAAACATATACTTATAGATACTTCAATATCATCATAACTTGTTTGGGGGGCCCCAGGTTAAGTACCACATAATGCGCGTTCCCTAATAGGCTGGGGTAGCGAGCCACCAGTCCTACTAGAGCAAGACCTCTTACGTCTTACCAGGGCAAGACCTCTTACGTCTTCTTATGTCCCTATGGATTTGATTAACGACCACCTGACGGGTCGGGTACTTAACCTCTTGCAAAGTAAAATACTTAATTCTTTTCTTTTCTTGTCATAATATAAAGAATGCTCTTGATCCCCAACATAAAAGGGAAGCATCTTAATCTCATCTTGTCATGAAGTTAGCTCTTGATCCCTACTTGAAGCATCTCCATCTTATCTTATCATAGGAGAGCTCTTGATCCCTACTTGAAAGGAAGCATCTCCATCTTATCTTGTCATAAGGAGAGCTCTTGATCCCTACTTGAAAGGAAGCATCTCCATCTCAGTCATTTCATAAGGACACATGCATTCATAACATAAGAGTACCCTAAAGGGGTCCTAAGCATAAACATGTTCATCACCCAAGCATATTTCATGGCACATTATATCATAAACATGAAGCATATTTCCTATGCATATTCATGGCATATTAAATCACAAAACATGTTCCACCTCTAGGTATATTTCATGGTACCTTACATCATAGACATGAAGCATATTTCCTAGGCATATTCATGGCATATTAAATCACAAAACATGTTCCACATCTAGGTATGTTTCATGGCATACTATATCATAAACATGTTCATCACATAAGCTTATTTCATATTGCATTGAATCATAAACATATTCATCACACAAGCATAGTTCATGACATATAAACAAAAAAACCATACCCTTAGCACAACTACATGTGGGGTGTTTTCATGAAACCCTAACCCTAAAACCATGGGTTGGCCAAATCTTGTAAGGGCTCAAGCTTGGGTTTTGTCCCTAAAGTTCATTCATGAAGCCTTATAACTGATCATAGTATCATTAGAGATATTTTCATGCAACCCTAACCCTACTTTCATTGGTTGGCGAATCTTGTAAGGTTAGATCTTTGGACTTTTGTCCCTAAATCTATTCATGTAGGCCTATATCATAACCTAACTTTATAAGAGGGTATTTTCATGAAACCCTCACTCTAAGAGTCTTGATTGGCCGAAACATGTGGGGGTTCAAGCTTAGGTTTTGTCCCCTAAAGTTCATTCATGAAGCATTATTACTTAACCTAGTGTGATTAGGAACATTTTCATGCAACCCTAACCCTAATTATATGGGTTGGCCGAAACATGGAATGGGTTCAAACTTAGGTTTTGTCCCCTAGAATTCATTCATAAAGCATTATCATGGCCTAACCTCATAAGAGGGAGTTGTCATAAAAACCCTAACCCTAAAAAGCCTTGGTGGCCGAAACCTATAAGGGCACCAAGTTAGAATCTTTGTCCCCTAAAAGTTCCTATAGTGAGCATACAACCTATAGAAGTTCCCTAGAATCATTTTCATGAATCTTAGCCCAAGAAAACTTGATTGGTCGAAACCTACAAGGGCTACAACTTCATCTTTCTTTCATGAAATTTAACCTACGAAACTAATACACTGCAGGTGAGGGAAATCTTACATCCTTCGCTTTGCTTGAGAGATGACCTAATGGAAGTCACCTAGCTTTCTCCTAGCTTGAAAGGGGGTCTCGGCCAAAGGATGAAGAGGGAGATTGGTTTCGGTGAGGATGAAGAGGAGAGGAAGAAAATGGCCAAATGGAAACTTCCTTCTTCTTTATAAAGGGAGGAAGAGAAGTTTCTCTTTTCTTTGTCATGCCTCTTCACTTACCCTCCTTCCACTTATCTATAAATTCCCCTCTTCCTCTAATGATATAATTCTATTGGGCTTATCGTTAGTGGGTGCATCTATAGGGCTTGGCTATCTCTAGAGGTTTGGGGTTCAATTCCTAGGCTTTGCATCTCCTTTTTTTTTTTTGGCTTATTTTCTTTTATTTTTCCAAAAAGGCCCACATAAAGCCTATCATCATAAAGCAAAAATTCTCGTAAAATTGCTAGAAATTTTACGGGCGTTACAAAGGGTGCTTTTCTTCTTCCTCTTGTTCGGAGCGAGCAAGGAAAGGAAGATTGTGATCTTGGAGGCTTCATCTCTTGGATAATCATTGCCCACACAACGTCCAATTGGAGGATAGGACATACGATAGAAGATCAAGAGGTATAACAAGAGGTATAATTCTTGTTTATGATCTTTTCTTATTCTATGCATGTTGTATATTTTTGTTATGCTGCTAATTTACTTGGACCCCGAATACAAACACAAAATTCGGTGATCTGTACATCGTCTATTCCGCGGCTATTCGAAGAATAGAGGTAGGTCATTTGAACAACAAGTTTGTTCAAGTGACCACTCTAATCGAATAACACGATGATGGAACAGTAGCTTGGGTAATCCCTATTTATCAAGGATTAATTTTTTTAATCTGGGGACGAAGACGGGATCGCCATGAACAAGCGACCGAGTTAAAGTGGGAAGCGAAGTTTCCTCCCTTCAGAAGTTATCCCGACGATACTCGACGTGGATATGGATAGAGGCAAATCTTTCGAGGGTCACTAATGTTGATGTCATTTCTACTTCACATAATTCGTCAGGTATACCTAGAGTAGTTTTCTTTATTGAAAAATTTAAAAATACGATTATGTCTATGTTGTTGTATCCTGGATGCGTGTAGTGTGTGTGATGTAATAAGTTAGTTATTACGCATTTTATTATGCTTTTGATGTGCATGTTTGCTTAACATGTTCAATCACACGCCCACGTCGGTGCCCTAGAAACCCAGCAGTGGTATTAGAGCCCGACTGTGTTCCGACATAATCATAAAATTATTTGTGATAATTATAATTGTAATTTTTGAAATTTTCTACTTATGGAAAGTTTAGAAAATTATGGAAATTGTAAATTAGTTAAGAAATTTAAATTAGGAATTTCCTAATGTGATTAGGAAATTAGAATTTAGAAAATATTTCCTAAATTAAATTTAAATTTCCTTAATTGATTTTTCCATAAATAAAATATATGATTAGATTTGGAAATCTATTTCTTAATTTAATCAATGAGATTTGATTTAAGAAATCAAATCTCAAACATATTTTACTTCCAAAATTAATTATGACGATTTAGGAAACTATTTGTACATGTCATAATTGTATGTCATGTAATTCCATTAGTTACATATCATTATGTCATGCATGTCATGACATGTAGATGATTAGTTGCACATATTTATGAAGGTTTTGCCCGGAAGCTCTGATACCAATTGAAGAGTTTTGCTTATCGAGTCCGTGAGGGGAAACTTTGTTGTGTTTCCGGCACCGCGGCGTGTGTGTGTTCGATCATGTTTCGTAAACATGAACACAGTGGAAGCAATAAAAATAATAAATACTCCTATTTATTACAACACACACAACACACGTATGCATATTACAACAAGTGTAGACATAACCGTAAATTTAAATTTGCAATAAAAGGAAATTTATCTACGTTATACCTTTCGTATGACGTGTAGCGGGAACGGCATCAACCGGAATGATTCTCGCTAGAATCGTCTCTATCCGTATCCACGCCGAGTTCCTCGGGATGACTTCGATAAGCCACGAGCTTCGTCTTCGTATGGGTTACTAGCCTCGTGTTGAAGACGACGTGATCGAGAGATGATCACGATCCGAATCCAAATTCGGATCCAAAACGAGTCCTCAAAACTCGCTTCTCCGGAGAGGTATTCGTCAACCGATTGATGAATCCTTTGTCCTCCACCTCAGAGGATTACCGGAGATCGAATCCCCGGCCGACGAGAGGAGAAGAAGCTGTCCAGAAAACTGGACAGCTTGGTGGAGGAGTAGGCGCCGGCCAAAACAAGGAAGCCAAGTGCTCACCTTGATGCCAAACCTAAGAAGGATCACCGGAACTCTTCCGGCAGCAGCTCGACACCGGCGAGGAGGAAGAAAGCAGCCTTCTGGACGCCGGTTGGAGGAGCTATGGGCTGGGCGGCAAGAGAAGTTGGCGCCAACTCAAAAGGGGAGATGAGGTGGGCGGCCAAACTAGGGTTGCCTCTTCATTAGTTCTTAACAAACCCTAAAACCCTTTTTTATAGAGAACTAATTCTCTTAATGGTTATTGGATCATAACCATTAGGCCCGTTAACCCGCTCCATTAAGATAAGTTAAAATAAAGCAAACCATGATGGTTTATTTTAAGTTAAAACGAACCGAACCAACTTTTGGTTCATTCGTTTAAAAATAAACCAAACCCTTTGGTTTATTCTCCTCCATTGGATTAGAACCAAACCATTTTGGTCCATCCATTATGTCTTCATAAGACACAGCTCATCCACGCTTCCATTGCGACTGAAACGATTTCATGCTCGCTTCAAGTTTGGTCAAACCAAACTTAGTTTCTCTCGGTCTGAGAATCTCATTCTCAAGCTCGTTTTAAATCCTTTGGATTACGCTCGTTGTGTGTGTGACCAAATAGGTTCTCGGTTTATGTTGGCCGTCTATAATTAACCATTAATTATAGAACGATCATGAGTGGCACCTAGTAGTACATCATGATCCCCAATTAACCGAAAAGATCAACGGTTGATCCAGAACTATTTTAAAACCCTTGATGGCTCGAATGATTCGTGCCCCATTCCCTTCACTCATCTTATACCCACTTGGTTGGGACATGGTCTATTGTGTCATCCCCACTAAGTGACTCGTCACACCTAGCCCAAGTATCATTTCCTCGTCCTCTGATTCTAGTTACTCCACATGTATCGAAGAGTACCTTACTCTAAACATGTAATGCTTTGGCCAAAGACTTTAGTAACAATCCGACGAGGCCATGGGTATACATCTCCTCATGGAGGAGTGGTGAATCCTTTATAGGCTATTCAAACACCTTCGATCACTTGACTTATACCCAATCATCCGGGTCCACATCTCCTCGGAGATGTTTGCTTAAGATGTCAAAGCATAAGTCTCCATGATCAAGATGACTTGAATACCGCAAGTCGAAGGAACATCGCACTTAAGCTATGAAGAACTTCATTGACATATCTATATATGCAGAGAACCATATGAAGTCTTACTGGTCACTCAATGAACTAGTTACCATAACTAGCATCCACGATTAACTCGGACATCACAATGTCTCTAGCGGTGAGAATCATTTGCTTGGATACACCAAGGTATACCTGCGTGCTAGTCTCGGCGAATTGATGGTGTCGAATCCATCAATTCATCGACTAGGGATAATTAGATTCACAATTACACATGTAGAGATACTCACTAGTTGTGATCCAATCACAAATTCTCTCATCTTTGTAGAATCGTATCGTGGACATTCAGTAAATGAGTTTAAGATCCAATCAAATACATAAAACATGTATACTCAAATAGTGAATCTTCATTTATCATATAAATGGTTCATACATAAGGCGATTGCCTTAGGACATCTCTCATATATTACTAACAGACTCCGACTTGGCCTAATGCCAATCGCTACGGTATCCAATACCATAAGCTCTAACATGACCCTCAAACTTATTTTGAGGTAATGCCTTAGTTAAAGGATCCGCTAAGTTCCTTTCAGTGGGAATTATCTCGATTTGTATTTCGTTCCTACTTATGATCTCTCTGATAAGATGATAGCGGCGAAACACATGTTTGGATCATTGATGAGACCACATCAAGTTCAGAGATGAACTTCTTGATCCAAACCGCTTCCTTTGCTGCTTCCAAAGCTGCAATGTATTCTGCCTTAGTGGCAGAATCAGCTATAGTGTCAAGCTTGGAACCTTTCCAACTTATTGCGCCTCCATTCTAGATGAATACATACCCAGACAAAGACATGGAATCATCCTTGTCTGTCTAGAGCTGGCATCTGTATACCCACGTATCACCATGTACTCTTCTCCATATATTAGGAATGTATCCTTAGTTCTTCTTAAGTACTTAAGGATCATCTTAACAGTCACCCAATGATCCATTCCTAGATCAGACTGGTATCTGCTCGTGACACTCAGAGCATACGATACATCGGGCCTCGTACATAACATAGCATACATGATAGATCCTATTGCGGATGCATAGGGAATCTTACTCATGCAAATCCTCTCGTCTTCTATGCGCGGACACATAGACTTCGAAAGGTGTACCCCATGCCTGATGGGTAAGAAACCTTTCTTGGATTCCGATATGCTAAACCTCTTTAGCACTCGGTCTATATATGTAGACTGTGAAAGACCAAGCAACCATTTCGATCTATCTCTATAGATCTTAATCCCGAGGATGTAGGTTGCTTCTCCCAGGTCTTTCATGGAGAATGTCTTGGATAACCAAATCTTCACTGATTGTAAGATTGAAACATCGTTTCCTATAAGTAGTATGTCATCGACATACAATACTAGGAATCTCATTTGCCTCCCACTAACCTTCTTGTACACACAAGGTTAAATGCGGATTTTGTGAAATCAAACTTTTTGATTGTCTCATCAAAAGCGGATATTCGACTCTGGATGCTTGCTTCAATCCATAAATAGATCGCCATGATTTGCATACCTTGGTTTTATCAGCGATGTGAAACCCTCATTTGTATCATATACCGTCCTCGGCGAGTTTCCATTAAGAAAAGCTGTTTTCACATCCATCTGCCATATCTCATAATCATAATGAGCCGCTATGGCCAGGAGCATCCGAATGGATTTAAGCATAGCTACAGGCGAATAGGTTTCGTCATAATCAACACCTTGTTTTTGACGATATCCTTTCGCCACCAATCTAGCCTTATAGGTAATCACATTACCATCCATGTCGGTTTTCTTCTTGAAAACCCACTTGCACCCTATAGGCTTTATCCCTTCAGGTGGGTCAACCAAGTTCCAAACTTGGTTTTCATACATGGAATCCATTTCTGACTTCATGGCACCAAGCCACTTATCCCTTTCTGAACTTGTCAGCACTTCTTCATAACTGGTAGGCTCCTCATCATCAATGAGTAACACGTCGTTCGATTCACTTACGAGAAATCCATATCTCTCAGGAATATTGCGTGTTCTACGGATCTATGAAGATGTGGTGTTACAATAAGTCCGGTGATTGCTCATCACTATGAGTTGTCGGCTGTTGTGCTTCACTAGGTATCTCTTCAATGTCTATTTGAGTCTCTCGAGCCTCCTCAAGCTCGACGACACTCCACTGTTTTCTTGCAAGAGAAACTCTTTCTCTAGAAACACAGCATGCCTTGAAACAAACACCTTTTGTTCCACAGGATGATAGAATTGGTAACCCCTTGTTTCCTTAGGGTATCCAATAAATAGACATTTATCGGACTTAGCATCCAATTTATGCGTCTGATCAGCTTCACATAAGAAGGACAACCACATATCTTCAAGTAAGATACATGAGGTTTCTTACTATTCCATATCTCATATGGAGTAGTTGAGACTACCTTGGTAGGCATTCTGTTTAACAAGTAAACAGCTGTCTGAAGTGCATAGCCCCAAAAGGACTTAGGAAGAGTTGCATGATTCATCATTGACCTGACCATGTCCAACAAGGTCCGGTTACGCCTCTCAGATACACCATTATGCTGTGGTGTATATGGCGGAGTCCATTGAGACAATATACCATTGTCTCTTAGATAATCAAGAAACTCTTGACTTAAGTATTCACCACCTCGATCCGATCGAAGTATTTTAATACTCTTATCATGTTGTTTCTCTACTTCATTTCTGAATTCTTTGAACCTTTCAAAGGCTTCAGACTTGTGTTTCATCAAGAACACATACCCAAGCCAGTAGTGATCATCGGTGAAGGTAATGAAGTAGCTATAGCCTCCTAATGCTTGAGTTGACATAGGTCCACATACATCAGTATGTATTAGACCTAGTAACTCTCCCTCTCATTCACCTTTTCCAGTAAAAGGTAACTTAGTCATCTTGCCTTTTAAGCATGATTACGCATGTATCGTATAGATCAATTGACGATTCCAGAATTCAACATCGGTGTAATTCGGACATGCATTTCTTGCTTATATGGCCAAGACGACAATGCCACATATAGGAGTCTATTTGATTATCCTTTCGAGCACATCTGTTGCTCGCTTCGATATTGAAAATGTCACTGGATACGTCCAACGTATAAACACCATTGCTTAAAGTTCCAGTCCCATAAAGAACTCCATTCAAAGTTATGTAACAACAATTGTTACTAAAAGTCAAATGGTACCCATTTCTATTTAAACATGAAATAGAAATGATGTTCTTTATCAACGAAGGAACATAAAAGCAATTGTCCAGTTCTAAGACAAGTCCTACAGGGAGTTCCAACAAATACATTCCGATGGCGAGTGCAGCAACCGTTGCTCCATTCCCAACACGTAAATTTGACTCTCCCCTTGACGAGTCTTCTTCTATTCCTTAGCCCATGTATGTCATTACATATATGTGAGCCACACCCAGTATCGAATACCCAAGTGTCTGAGGAAATAGAATGACAATCAATAAAGAAGATTTCTGAAGAAGATGGGGCATCCGATGCCTTATCCTTCTTCACGGACTCAAGATAAATCTTGTACTTTCTTTGCAAATGGCTCTCCTTGCCATAATGATGGCAAGTTTCCTTTTGTGCTAGTTCTACCTTCTTAGCCCTTCTCTTCTTTCCCTTCTGCTGTTCCTTTGACTTCCTCTTAGAACCTTTCTTCGAGGAATCAACTAACAGCACCGTCCCCTGCTCATGCTTCTCAAAAGACTCCACAGTCTTCAGCATATTGAGCAGTACCACAGATGAACCTCCTAGCATCTCAGAGGTGAAGAGGAGCTTTGAGACTTTGAACCTTTCAAATCTCACTTGCTCATCAACCAACTCACAAAGATGAAGGACTACGATATGAGCATCCATATGCTCATGCTGCTTTCGTAGCTTGGGTTCCATCGCGGCTAACATGATGCAACTCATTTGTTCAGAATCACTCACATGTTTCTGATAGGCCAACAATTGGTCCAGAGTTGCATCGTCACTAGGACGGGCGGGAAGAGGCGCTTCGAGGACATTTGCAAGCTTTTCAACCTTGAGAACAATTCTCAAGCTTCTAAGCCAGTCCATGAAGCTCGGCCCCTAATTTATTCAATCCAAAATGGAACGCAAATTCAAACACATCATGATCAATATATTAACTTAGAAATACAAACGAGCATATATGAGAAAGATGATTTTAAAATGCATCAATATACATTTATAAATCCCATTCATTTTTCGAATTTCAAAAACCCCAAAATCACTTCGGGAGATTGTAGGTCCATCTCCGAATGGGCTGATATCCATCAGAGTTATGAACAACCTTGGAGAGAGTCCAACAAGCCATTCATAACTACGACGGTAGGTATCTTCTATACCGATTGCATATCACGTATATGCAACTATCACAATGTGCTATCAACTAATTGAATGTTCACACATACATCGGGTTGTTAACACATTAACAAGTATGCATCATATGCATAGCACCCAACTTCACCTCCCTTTACATCGACCTTGGAGAGAGTCCAACAAGCCGATGCTCCAGGTTAAAGTCAACCCATTAATCGGGACATAGTTTTAATATGGTTAGAGCACATTCAACCAATTAGCCCAGCTTGGAGAGAGTCCAACAACCAAAGCTAACGATTGACCTCTGACTCTTACCATATTAGTATTAAACTATTCCATGGTTTGAACATATTTGGGTTCGAGCCGGGCTTGGAGAGAGTCCAACAACCCAAATAAGAAACGGAACTCTGGTTCTAACCATATTAATGGAAGGTGTAGGCTTTAATATTGTTTAAGGGTTTTTATGTCTCATCCTCTTTGCATGCAAATAACTATTATCTACATGGCATGGCATACATGGCATACATCTACATGTCACGACACGCATGGCATAATGTTATGCATCTAATGCAATTACATGTCATACAATTATGTCATGTATATATTTCCTTATGTGTCATAACTATTTATGGAAATAAAATATATTTAAGATTTGATTCTCCAAATCAAATCATAATTAAATTAGGAAACAAATTTCCAAATCTAATCACATATTTTATTCATGGAATTATTTGATTAAGGAAAATCTATTTAGGAAACCAATTTCCTAAATCATTAAAACTACTTATGGAAATAAAATATTTTAAGATTTGATTTCCCAAATCAAATCATGATTAAATTAGGAAACAAATTTTCAGAATCTAATCAAATATTTTATTTATGGAAAATATCAATTTCCATAAATACTTCCAACTTTCCAAAAGTGGAAGATTTCCATAAATACTTCTAGACTTTCCAAAATTGAAAAATTTCCATAAATACTTCTAAATTTCCAAAATTAGAAAATTTCCAGAAATACATTATGACTATCGCAAACGATTTTTACGATTATGTCTAAACACAACTGGGCTCGATACCATCGTTGGTTTCCGCACTCGCGGTGTGTGTGTTCGATCATGTTTCGTAAACATGAACACAGCGGAAGCAATAAAAATAATAAATACTCCTATTTATTACAACACACGCATGCATATTACAACAAGTGTAGACATAACCGTAAATTTAAATTTGCAATAAAAGGAAATTTATCTACGTTATACCTTTCGTATGACGTGTAGCGGGAACGGCATCAACCGGAACGATTCTCGCTAGAATCGTCTCTATCCGTATCCACGCCGAGTTCCTCGGGATGACTTTGCTAAGCCACGAGCTTCGTCTTCGTACGGGTTACTAGCCTCGTGTTGAAGACGACGTGATCGAGAGATGATCACGATCCGAATCCAAATTCGGATCCAAAACGAGTCCTCAAAACTCGCTTCTCCGGAGAGGTATTCGTCAACCGATTGACAAATCCTTCGTCCTCCACCTCAGAGGATTACCGGAGATCGAATCCCCGGTAAGTTAGCCGCTGTCGGAGCTCTAACCGTCGTCCAAACGACGCTCCGACGAGAGGAGAAGAAGCTGTCCAGAAAACTGGACAGCTTGGTGGAGGAGTAGGCGCCGGCCAAAACAAGGAAGCCAAGTGCTCACCTTGATGCCAAACCTAAGGAGGATCGCCGGAACTCTTCCGGCAGCAGCTCGATGCCGGCGAGGAGGAAGGAAGCAGCCTTCTGGACGCCGGTTGGAGGAGCTATGGGCTGGGCGGCAAGAGAAGTTGGCGCCAACTCAAAAGGGGAGATGAGGTGGGCGGCCAAACTAGGGTTGCCTCTTCATTAGTTCTTAACAAACCCTAAAACCCTTTTTTATAGAGAACTAATTCTCTTAATGGTTATTGGATCAGAACCATTAGGCCCGTTAACCCGCTCCATTAAGATAAGTTAAAATAAAGCAAACCATGATGGTTTATTTTAAGTTAAAACGAACCGAACCAACTTTTGGTTCATTCGTTTAAAATAAACCAAACCCTTTGGTTTATTCTCCTCCATTGGATTAGAACCAAACCATTTTGGTCCATCCATTATGTCTTCATAAGACACGGCTCATCCATGCTTCCATTGCGACTGAAACACTTTCATGCTCGCTTCATGTTTGGTCCAACCAAACTTAGTTTCTCTCGGTCTGAGAATCCCATTCTCAAGCTTGTTTTAAATCCTTTGGATTACGCTCGTTGTGCGTGTGACCAAATAGGTTCTCGGTTTATGTTGGCCGTCTATAATTAACCGTTAATTATAGAACGATCTTGAGTGGCACCTAGTAGTACATCATGATCCCCAATTAACCGAAAAGATCAACGGTTGATCCAGAACTATTTCTGAAACCCTTTAGTAGCTCGAATGATTCGTGTCCCATTCCCTTCACTCATCTTATACCCACTTGGTTCAGGACATGGTCTATTGTGTCAGTCCCCACTAGGCTGACTATGTCACACCTAGCCCTAGTATCATTTCCTCGTCCTACGGATTCTAGTTACTCCACATGTATCGAAGAGTACCTTACTCTAAACATGTAATGCTTTGGCCAAAGACTTTAGTAACAATCCGACGAGAGGCCATGTGTATACATCTCCTCGCAAGGAGTGGTGAATCCTTTATAGGCTATTCAAACACCTTCGATCACTTCGACTTATACCCAATCATCCCGGGTCCACATCTCCTCAGAGATGTTTGCTTAAGATGTCAAAGCATAAGTCTCCATGATCAAGATGACTTGAATACCGCAAGTCAATGGAACATCGCACTTAAGCTACAGTAAGAACTTCATTGACATATCTATATATGCAGAGAACCATATGAAGTCTTACGGCTGGTCACTCCAATGAACTAGTTACCATAACTAGCATCCACGATTAACTCCGGACATCACAATGTCTCCAGCCAGTGAGAATCAGCTGCTTGGATACACCAAGGAGTATACCTCGTGCTAGTCTCGACAGAATTGATGGTGTCCAAATCTATCAATTCATCGACTAGGTATAATTCCGATACATCACAATTACACATGTAGAGATACTCACTAGTTGTGATCCAATCACAAATTCTCTCATGCTGTGAATCGTATCATGGACATTCAGTAAATGAGTTTAAGATCCAATCAAATTCATAAAACATGTATACTCAAATAGTGAATCTTCATTTATCATATAAATGGTTCATACATAAGGCGATTACCTTAGGACATCTCTCATATATTACTAACAAACTTCGACTCCCACTTCACCTCGGTTGCTTAATAATGGTGATCCCTTCTATGTCCCCGGATTAAAATTTAATCCTAGACAAAAGGGATTGCCAAAACAACCGAGTCATCGTCGTGCTATTCGTTTAGAGAGGTCACTTGAACAAACTCGTTGTTCAAGAGACCATCCTCTATTCTACGAGTAGCCGCGGAATAGACGATGTACGAATCGCTGGTTTTTGTGTTTATGTTCGGGATCCAAGTATTATTTAGCCACAAAAAAAAATATATAAAATAAACAACCTCATATAACATGCATATAATTGAGAAACAATTATAAACATAATACAAAAGAACACTAATCAAAATAAACAAGATTATACCTCTTGTTATACCTCTTGATCTTCTATTATATGTCCTTCCTCCTTTTGGACGTCGTGTGGGCGACGATCTACCAAAAGTTGAAGCCTTCTAGATCACCAATCTTCCTATCCTTGATCACTCCGAACAAAGGAAGATCATAAAACAAAACTCTTCTTCCTATCTAGAATCGGCCACCAAGTCAATAAACTCGATGTTGCCGCCAGCCAAGGAAGAGAACATGGAGTATGGGAACTGGCCAAAGGAGAAACAACAAGGGCATGTGCGCCGCCCAACACTTTGGAGAAGAAGAAGGAAAACACTCCTTCTCCTTGTTGCTGCCCAAACCCTAAACTAGGCTCCCCTAATTTCCGGCCAGGGATGAAGGGAAGAAGAATAGGTTGAGCTCCGGTCAAGGTAGAGGGAAGAACAAGAGGGGCCGGCCAACCTTAGGAAGAATAAGAAAGGATCTCTCCTCCACTTGTTGCCGCCCACCAACAACCCTCAAAACCTAACCCTGGCCGCCCAATCCTATTCCTATCCCAACTAGGATTGCTTGCCATCCAAGGGAAGCAACCCTAATGCCATCCATCATAAGCCATAGATGAAAGGGAGAAGCTTGGGTGCCGGCGAAAACAAGGAGAGAAGAGAGAAGAAGGGTGCCGGCCACCAAAGGAAGAAGAAGAAGAAGAACATCTTTCCTTAATTGTGGCCACCCAAAACCCTAATCCTCCCTTGCTCTTGCCGCCCAAAACCCTAGCCCCCTTTCCTCTTTTCTCTCTTTTTCTTCCCCCCTAGTCCACCCTTTTATAGAGTTAGGGATAAGCCTTGGTTTAATCTCCAGCATTGGTTCTAGGGATTTAATCTCAACCATCGGATCTAGAGATTTAATCTCAACCGTCGGATCTTAGAGATTTAATCTCTACCTTTGGATCTAGAGTTTTTTTTTCTATCCATTGGATCTAAGCTTCATGAGGTGTTAATAAGCTACAATAGGGACCATAAGGAGGAGTTGGATCTTGGCCACCCATGGATCAAGCCCACATAAAGTCCGATCCACTAATGATTTTCCATTCCACTAGAGGATTATCATTGATCTACCTCACCAACCCCCATAAGATAATATGGGCTCCATATATTATTTATACATTTTCTCCCCGGGTTTAAGATCTCGAATGTCCATCAATTAATTAATTTATTGACCATTAATTAATCAACATCTAACTCCATGAGTAGTACCACTCAACCTTTTCATCATGCCAGACCAAGTCCACCTGCAGGGTTTACATGATGAACCTTATGAGCTCCTCAAGAGGACATCATCATCCTAATATATAGGACACAGTTTCCTCCTATAATCAATGGCACACCATATAAATAATATCATCTCCCAACTTACCGAGCCTATCGATTTAATCTATAAATCTCGCCCATTGGTAAATCAAAGAGATGAATACTAAGTATATGTTCCCGTTATTATATCGAGATTATATCGGGATTAAGAGCATGTACAAAATAATATCTGAGGTCTGATTCGATTATATAGTCAGCAATAAATCGAATCACCTCTAAGTCAGTCCTGCTCAATACACACAAAGTGTACTAGTGTGATTCTATGGTCAAGACAAACCAATACCAAATCACACTACAACCATTCCGATTGTTTGTCCAATGTCATCTCGGTTGTGAGCCTTTACTTATACTTTACAAGGAGCCAATAACATGATCTCCCGTGTGACCCCACACACCATGTTATCTACAATGTAATGTATTAGACAATATTGCATAACCATAAAAATGCAAACAATGATCATGTGATTCTTATTTCAAAATAAAGATGTTCATACAAAAGATAGACATTTCAGTATACATCCCTACAATCTCCCACTTATACTAAAAGACTATGCTGTCCTTAAACTGTTGGTTCAATCGGCCTAGGTTGACTCGAGTTTGACTCGAGCAGTACCTTGATAGTATTTTGATGATAGACAAAACTCATGACATGGAATTGTCATGGGAAAGTCCAACATGGGGTTGGCATAGAAAATCCAAGCATGGAGCTTGGTGTGGAAGTCCATGGGGGAAGCCTTGGCATGGGAAAGTCCAAAGCATTGCGAAGTTGTGCGCTTGGTGCTTGGCATGGGAAATCCAAAGCATTGCGAAGCCGTGCGCTTGGTGCTTGGTGAGAAATGCATTGCGAAGTCGTGCGCTTGGTGCATTTGGGAAGTCTTGAGAACTTAGCAAGTTCACTAGGCTCATGTCCTTGAGTCGGTGAAGGATAGCACTGCGAAGTCGTGCGCTTGGTGCATCCGAGGGACCGTCGGACGGGGAGCGAATGGAGTGAGCCCAAAGGGAAGCATACTTCTAGGGCATGAGACGCGAAGGATGGCGTTACGAAGCCGTGTGCTTGGCGCATCCGAGAGACGTAGGCCGAGGGAAGAGAGCTTCGGTGGGGAACTCCATGAGGGATAAGGTGGACTTGGCCAAGTGGCTAAGACTGAGTGTCGGAGGCTCAAACATCGTTATGTTTGAGATTTTAGCCGACATCACCATAGGTGCCGACGCCTAGGTCGATGGGTTCGACGGTTCGATCAACCAAGTTCGCCGATCACCGACCGCCGAGGTAGGGCAATGATCGTTAGGATCACCGACCGCCGGCGGATGGCAATGATCGATGACACCGCACGGGCACGATCGGAGTCGAGCTCGCCAAAGACTCGATCGATGGATGATCACCGACCGATGGGTGCCATCACCGATCGATATGTGATCCGCTGAAACTTAACCAACGCGGTATCCGCCGCTAGAGACAATGGTTACGGGACCACCGATCGATGGTCACGATCAGTCGACTGATGGGCGCGAAAATAGCTTGATGCAGGTTATAAATGGAGCTCGAGTTGGAGGATTTCGCCATGGTTTTTGTGGAGCTTTTGGAGGGGAATTGCTGCTGCATTCCAGTCCTTCAAGAGCCAATCAAGGCAAGCAACAAGCAAAGGGTTCAAAGCAAGCATTGTAAAGTGTTCTTTACGTGTATTTCGTATTTGTCTTTGTATTGCTTGTATTTCATTACTTAGTGTAATTGCTTGTGAGAGGTTTCTCCACCTTTGACGTGTTGTCGAAAAGGAGTGTTATAGTTAGTATCGTGCGCATAACTAGAGCTCGGTGAGCTCGCCCGTGGAGTAGGAACCATTCGGTTCTGAACCACGTATATCTTTGTGTATTGCATGTGCTTGTGTGTATTTGTGTATCTTGTTAGTATTATTATTGTTATTCCGCTGCGCTAACAAGAATTGTAGACGAGCATGCAACAAGAACGAACGAATTGTGACATCCAATGAACGAGGGCTATTCACCCCCCTCTAGCCGGCCGTATCGATCCCCCAACAAGTGGTATCAGAGCCAAGGTCGCTCTTCAAGGACTAACCGCCGTGAGAGCACTACAAGATGGCCGACTACAACCTCCAACCACCAAAATTCGAAGGAGATTTACTATGGTGGAGAAGAAAAATGGAGGTATACCTAGAAACCGATTTTGATTTTATGCTAATCTTAGAAAATGGTTTCGATTTTCCTAGGGATGAAAGAAATAGGCAAATTGAGAAGTCAAGGTGGACCCAAGACCAAATCAAAGACTTTGAGACAAATCACAAGGTAATCGAATTGCTTAGTGATTTGATTCCTAACAACATTTGGTCTAGGTTGGGAAATTTTAGGGATGCAAAAGAATTATGGGATAAAGTAATGAAATTCCAAGAAAATTCCCAATCGGCACAAGTAGAGGAAGATGTCGTGGAAGAAAGATCATCCACTTTCGAAGATGTGGATGACTTGGTGGAGACCTCCACCTCTAGCATTAAGGGGGAGGAGAGGCAATCTTCCATCCCGGAGCAAGAACAAGAAGCATCCACATCCGGGAGAAGTGAAGATCAAGAAGAGGCCTCCACCACCTCCCTAGGTAACTCAAGTGTTATTATTTTAAATAAAAATCACATAATATGCTTTGAGTGTAGGGAGAAAGGGCATTACAAGAGCAAATGCCCTAAATTGGCTAAGAAGAAGTCATCGACACCAAAAGTCAACCCAAAGTCAAACGATGCCGGTGTTCCCAAAATCAAGAGCAAAGAGCACATTGTGTGCTTCAAATGCAATCAAAAGGGACACTACCGAAGCCAATGCCCTAGGGGGAGGAAGAAAGGGCAAGAAGGTGCAACTCATGTAGGGGGAGCTCCTAAAGCAAACCCTAAGGTACATTTAGTTAATGCACCTTTAATTCCTAAAGTCAAAAAACATGCTAAAAATTATTTTAGTTCTCTTGCTATTATCAATGAAAAGCATGCCAAGAGGAATAATAAGGTGTATTGTCTAGGTGCTAAACATGTTAGTTTCTCTAAGGACAAACCTAGGACTCAAAACACTAGATCTATTTTACCTAGGGAGTCAATTAGGAGAATTGAAGAAAACTTGGGTGTTAATCCCAAGAAATCTAGGCATATGACTAAAAGGAAAAATATTTCCCAAAAGATAAATGAAAATTCAAAATTGGGAAAATTAGAGTTAGAAAACCAAGCCTTGAGGTCAAGGCTAGAAAAATTGGAGAAGACCCTAGCAATAATATCAAATTCGGTTAAGGGGCCTAATGTACAAAAGTCAAGACCTAGAAAACAAGAAATGTCTAAGGGCAAGAAGGGTTTGGGTCACAAACCTATGTCCTACCATAATGTTCCATTTAATTATGGAACCACATCTAGGTCTAGGAAAACCAAGGCTAATAGGGAAGTCATCCCTAAGTCTAGACATGGTATGTGCTTAGTGGCTAAGGACTTAAGGAAAACCAAGAAAGCCACTAAGAAGGTCAATGGAGGAGTCACCTCTAGAGTTGACCCAAGTAAGACCCAAAAGACTATGGTTTCAAAGTCAAAAAGGGTCATTAGGAAGGTATCTAGGGAAGTTATCCCTAGGGAATACCTTGTTAACCCAAGGAGCTCCAATAGATATTGGGTTTCTAAGAGCGTGATTGATTCACGCTAAATGGGTTAGGGTGTGTCAACCCTAAGTGGAGGGGTGGTTAACCTAGCCATTGTGAGTTGACACATTAGGGTGTGCCAATATGGTTTGATAAGTTATAAATGATTTAAATTGGCACAATTATGTCATAGAGGTCGTGGTGTGCTATTTTGGGTTTTTGGCAGACTAGGGAAATGAATGGCATTAAGGCAAAATGAATTTAATTCCTAGAAATGGCAAATTAATTTTAACACTTAGGTATTTTATACCTTAGTATATTTTTCTTGTCATGCTTTATTTGCCTTGCCATGTCATGACATCATTTTCATTTTATCTATAAAATGTCATGATCATGTTTAGAATTATCTTTAGATGTCATGTATGCTTAGCTCTCATTCACATGCCATGACATCATGATATTTGCATATGTTTTTATCTAAATCATATTTATGCCATAATCATATCATGCATAGTTTAAAATGGAGTTAAGGACTATGGCACAATTTGAAGGGAATCAAATTAATGTTGCCTAGAAATATGCATGAGAATATAAACAAAACAAAAACCACATCTCACAAAAATTTGACTTGTATGTGTTTTACACATCTAGATATTGGTGAGATGTTTAGGAAAAAGAAAATAAAGGTTTGAAAAACATTTTGAAAACTTTTTGAAAAACCTTGGTGAAGCCTATCTTTTGATAGCTATCACCATTGAATGGGATGATACAAAGATTGCTCTTTATTTAAGCTTTTCTTAAATTTTGAACTTTGTATCAATCTCCTAATTTAATGGGTAAAATAAATTTCCAATATTTTTCACCCATAGTGTTTAGGATAAGTATTATACATATGCATTTTCAAGATTTTTAGAATTACGTATATTTACTTATGGATTTCGAAATAATGTAAGATAAGTCGATCACTCGTAATGGCAATGATCGATGGTAAGTCCAATGATCGGTATCCGACGGAGTCGATCGCACAGCCGATTTGTAAACTTGATAGTTAGGCCCATGTTTAGCCATGTTTTGGTCCCCTAACCACTCCTAACCCTAGGATATGCTTGGGAGAGCATTAGAGAGGGTAGAAATCCATTGGATATGGATTAGGAGTTGGGTTAAGGGTGAGTATCAATTTTAAGGTGAAAGAGAGTTCATTGTTGAACTTTGCCTTAATTTTGATTTGGTTAATGTTCCTATTGGCTTAGAGACTCTCCAAGGACATTGTTGGTGCAATGGACAAGTGGGAGCAAGCCTCAGGGGGAGGTATCCATCTTGGGAAGATGGATGTGTATTTCCTCATGGGAGAAAAATTGGGTTGCCTCTCTTTAAGTGATATGGGATATCTAAAAAGATTGTAGGCATGTGTTCCTCCAAGGGAGAGATTGTAAGATCTCATTGGGATATGAGACATTCATACCCTTGGGGAGGACCTTTTTGATGTAATGTCAAAAAGGGGGAGAAGTTACCAAGTTACCAATTAGGGTTCGTTGGAATTCTCATTGGGATATGAGAATTACCAATATGGGAGAATTGGTAGACTTGAGATGGTAGTTTTGTCAATCATCAAAAAGGGGGAGATTGTTGGTGCAATCGACCCAGGTTGACTCGAGTTTGACTCGAGCAGTACCTTGATAGTATTTTGATGATAGACAAAACTCATGACATGGAATTGTCATGGGAAAGTCCAACATGGGGTTGGCATGGAAAATCCAAGCATGGAGCTTGGTGTGGAAGTCCAAGGGGGAAGCCTTGGCATGGGAAAGTCCAAAGCATTGTGAAGTCGTGCGCTTGGTGCTTGGCATGGGAAATCCAAAGTATTGCGAAGCCGTGCGCTTGGTGCTTGGTGAGAAATGCATTGCGAAGCCGTGCGCTTTGTGCATTTGGGAAGTCTTGAGAACATGGCAAGTTTAATAGGCTCGGGTCCTTGAGTCGGTGAAGGATAGCATTGCGAAGCCGTGCACTTGGTGCATCCGAGGGACCGCCGGACGGGGAGCGAATGGAGTGAGCCCAAAGGGAAGCATACTTCTAGGGCATGAGACGCGAAGGATGGCATTGCGAAGCCGTGCGCTTGGTGCATCCGAGGACGAGGAGGAAGAGAGCTTCGGTGGGGAACTCCAGGAGGGATAAGGTGGACTTGACCAAGTGGCTAAGACTGAGTGTCGGAGGCTCAAACATCGTTATGTTTGAGGTTTTAGCCGACATCAGTCGACTGGCATAGGTGCCAGTCGACTGCTCTAGGTGTATGGGTTTGACCAGTGTTCGACTGAACCAAGTCTGGCTGATCACCGATCGCCGAGGGAGGGCAATGATCGTTGGGAGGATCACCGATCCGCCGAGGGATGGCAATGATCGATGACACCGTCTGCACGGGCACAGAATGGAGTCAACCTTGCCAACACTCGACTGATGGATGATCAGTCGACTGATGGGTGCCATCAGTCGACTGATGTGTTATCCGTTGGAACTTAACCAATGTGGATCTGGTTGTTGTGAGACAACGGCTACGGGACCAGTCGACTGATGGTCACAATTAGTCGACTGATGGGCGCAAAAACAGCTTGATGCAGGTTAAAAATGGAGCTCGAGTTGGAGGATTTCGCCATAGTTTTTGTGGAGCTATTGGAGGGGAATTGCTGCTGCATTCCAGTCCTTCAAGAGCCAATCAAAGCAAGCAACAAGCAAAGGGTTCAAAGCAAGCGTTGTAAAGTGTTCTTTATGTGTATTTCGTATTTGTCTTTGTATTGCTTGTATTTCATTACTTAGTGTATTTGTCTTTGTATTGCTTGTATTTCATTACTTAGTCGAAAAGGAGTGTTATAGTTAGTGTCGTGCGCATAACTAGATCTCGGTGAGCTCGCCCGTGGAGTAGGAACCATTTGGTTCCGAACCACGTATATCTTTTTGTATTTCATCTGCTTGTGTGTATTTGTGTATCTTGTTAGTATTATTATTGTTATTCCGCTGCGCTAACAAGAATTGTAGATGAGCACGCAACAAGAACGAACGAATTGCGACATCCAACGAACGAGGGCTATTCACCCCCCTCTAGCCGGCCGTATCGATCCCCCAACATAAACTGCCATACATCTTATCCCCATTTCCTCCACATGTCTATCAAAAGCTCTCGCCGGAAGGGTCTTAGTGAAAGGATCTGTCAGGTTATCCTCCGATGCAATCTTGACCACAACAACTTCTCCTCTCTTTACGATTTCTCGTATCAGGTGGTACTTGCGCTCTATGTGCTTACTTGGTTTATGGGCTCGTGGTTCCTTCGAGTTTGCAACTGCACCACTATTATCATAATAAATTGTGATAGTTCTGGGCAAACCAGGAATCACATCCAATTCTATCAGGAAGTTCTTGAGCCACACAGCTTCTTTTGCGGCCTCAGAGGCCGCCACATACTCAGCTTCCATGGTAGAGTCCGCAACGCATTTCTGCTTGACACTCCTCCATACAATGACTCCACCTCCCAAAGTAAACACAAAACCTGAGGTAGACATACTGTTATCCCTATCAGATTGGAAGTCGGAATCCGTGTAACCCACAGGGAGTAATTGGTCTGCCCGGTAAACCAACATATAATCCTTAGTCCTTCTCAGGTACTTCAATATATGCTTTACCGCAGTCCAATGTCCCTATCCTGGATTACTCTGATATCTGCTAATCAAGCCCACGACAAAGCAGATATCCGATCTCGTACATAGCATAGTATACATGAGGCTTCCTACTGCCGAAGCATAAGGAATTATCGCCTTCATCTCCTTAATCTCCTCAGATGATCTAGGACACATCTCCTTAGATAAAGGAACTCCATGCCTGAAAGGTAGAAATCCCTTCTTAGAGTTCTGCATGCTAAAACGATCCATAATCGTGTCTATGTATGAAGCTTGGGATAAGCACAACATCCTTTTCCTGCGATCTCTTATAACCTTGATCCCAAGGATGTGTCCCACCTCTCCCAAGTCCTTCATATCAAAGTGTTTGGACAATCATACCCTTACGTCCGATAACACCTTGATATTGTTGCCAATCAACAAAATGTCATCTACGTAAAGTACAAGAAATACCACTACGTTTCCGTCACATCTCTTGTGTACACAAGGCTCTCGGACTTTGAATAAATCCATAAGACTGGATTACCTCATCAAAGCGGATGTTCTAAGACCTCGAAGCTTGCTTCAATCCATAAATGGACCGATTAAGCTTACATACAAGATGCTCTTTGCCCTTAGCAATGAATCCCTCTGGTTGCTTCATATAGATGTTTTCCTCAAGACTTCCATTAAGGAAAGTTGTCTTAACATCCATCTGCCACACCTCATAATCCATATAAGCTGCTATGCATAAGAGAATCTGGATAGACTTAAGCAAAAGGTCTCCTCATAATCGATACCCTCTTTCTGATTATACCCCTTCACAACAAGCCTCGCTTTGAAGGTTTCAACCTTCCCATCTATTCCTTTCTTTCTCTTGTAGATCCACTTGCATCCAATGGTTTTTACACCATCGGGTGGCTCTACTAGCTCCCAGACCTGATTTGAATCCATAGATTCAATCTCAGCATTCATTGCACTTTGCCAAGATGTTGCATCTTTATCTTGGATTGTCTCGTCATATGTCTAGGGATTAGTTTCATGTTCGCCAGGGACTAAATCAAAAGATTCTCCCAAGAACATGAATCTATTAGGCTGTCTCACAACCCTCCCACTACGACGAGGTATCATCTGTGTATCCTCTGTGACACGCAGTGCAGTGACATGTGGTATATCCTCTTATACAGGAGGTACTAAAGAAGTGACTTCCCCTTTTAATTCCTCCAGAATAATTTTTCTCTTGGGTTGTGCCTCATCACATAGTCTTCCTCTAGAAATCTGGCATTCGTGCTAACGATCACCCTCTGATCTCTAGGACTATAAAACAAACCACCCTTTGTTCCTCTAGGATAGCCAATGAACAAGCATACTTCTGTACGAGGTTCCAACTTACCAGCATATGCCTTCAGTGTTAGTAATATATGAGAGATGTCCTAAGGCAATCGCCTTATGTATGAACCATTTATATGATAAATGAAGATTCACTATTTAAGTATACATGTTTTATGTATTTGATTGGATCTTAAACTCATTTACTGAATGTCCACGATACGATTCACAGCATGAGAGAATTTGTGATTGGATCACAACTAGTGAGTATCTCTACATGTGTAATTGTGATGTATCGTAATTATCCCTAGTCGATGAATCGATGGATTCGACACCATCAATTCACGAGACTAGCACGAGGTATACCCTTGGTGTATCCAAGCAATGATTCTCACCGGGCCGAGACATATGATGTCCGAGTTAATCGTGGATGCTAGTTATGGTAACTAGTTCATCGAGTGACCAAATAAGACTTCATATGGTTCTCTGCATATATAGATATGTCAATGCTCTACTGTGGCTTAAGTCGCATCGATGGGCATCATCACCGACCGTAGGTGATCCGCTGGAGACTTGTCCGGATGGATCAGCCGCAGAGACATCTCTAAGGAGATGTGGCAGTCGATCGGGGCCTTTTCGACAGTGATAGCAATACGCACCGAACGAAGTATAAAGGATTCACCACTCCTTGCGAGGAGATGTATACCCATGGCCTCTCGTCGGATTGTTACTAAAGTCTTTGGGCAAAGCATTACATGTTTAGAGTAAGGTACTCTTCGATACATGTGGAGTAACTAGAATCCGTAGGACGAGGAAATGATACTTGGGCTAGGTGTGACGTAGTCAGCCTAGTGGGGACTGACACAATAGACCATGTCACGAACCAAGTGGGTATAAGATGAGTGAAGGGAATGGGGCACGATTCATTCGAAGCCATCAAGGGTTTCGTAAATAGTTCTCGATCAATCAGTTGATCTTTTCGGTTAATTGGGGATCATGATGTACTACTAGGTGCCACTCATGATCGTTCTATAATTAATGGTTAATTATAGGCGGCCAACATAAACCGAGAACCTATTTGGTCACACGCACAACGAGTGTAATCCAAAGGATTTAAAACGAGCTTGAGAATGGGATTCTCAGACCGAGAGAAACTATGTTTGGTTGGACCAAACATAAAGCGAGCATGAAATTATTTCAGTCGCAGAGGAAGCGTGGATGGGCCGTGTCTTATGAAGACATAATGGATGGACCAAAATGGTTTGGTTCTAATCCAATGGATGAGAATAAACCAAAGGGTTTGGTTTATATTAAATGAATGAACCAAAGGTTGGTTCGGTTCGTTTTAACTTAAAATAAACCATCATGGTTTGGTTTATTTTAACTTATCTTAATGGAGCGGGTTAACGGGCTTTATGGATATGATCCATTAACCATTAAGAGAATTAGTTCTCTATAAAATAGGGCTTAAACCCTAATCCAAAACCCTAATCTATTTTGGCCGCCTAGTTGCCGCCCACCCTTGTTGGTGATTTGGCGCCCAACTAGCTGCCACGCCATGTTTGTGCCGCCGTCCAAGACCCTTGCCGGCGTCCAAGCTCCAGCCGGTGAACCTCCGGCGACCCTCCGGTGATCTCCTATAGGTTCGGCATCAAGGTGGGTTTTTCCTCTCCTTGTTTTGGCCGGCGCCTACTCCTCCACCAAGCTGTCCAGTTTTCTGGACAGCTTCTCCTCCTCTCGTCGGAGCGTCGTTTGGACGACGGTTAGTGCTCCGACAGCGGCTAACTTATCGGGGATTTAATCTCCGGTAATCCTCTGAGGTGGAGGACGAAGGATTCGTCAAACGGTTGACGAATACCTCTCCGGAGAAGCGAGTTTTGAGAACTCATTTTAGGATCCGAATTTGGATTCGGATCGTGATCATCTCTCGATCACGTCGTCTTCAACACGAGGCTAGTAACCCGTACGAAGACGAAGCTCGTGACTTAGTGAAGTCATCCCGAGGAGCTCGGCGTGGATACGGATAGAGACGATTCTTACGAGGATCGTTTCGGTTGATGCCGTTCCCGCTACACGTCATACGGAAGATATAACGTAGTTTAATTTCCTTTTATTGCAAATTTTAATTTACGGTTATGTCTACACTTGTTGTAATAGCATGCGTGTGTTGTGTGTGTTGTAATAAATATAGATTTATTAATTTTAATTGCTTCCGCTGTGCTCATGTTTACGAAACATGATCGAACACACACACGCCGCGGTGCCGGAAACCCAACAGTGGTATCAGAGCCCAGGTTGTGTTTCGACATAATCGTAAAAATGGTTTTGCGATAGTCATAATGTATTTCTAGAAGTTTTCTAAATTTTGGAAATTTAGAAGTATTTATGGAAATTTTTCAATTTTGGAAAGTCTAGAAGTATTTATGGAAATCTTCCACTTTTGGAAAGTTGGAAGTATTTATGGAAATTTATATTTTCCATAAATAAAATATTTGATTAGATTCTGGAAATTTGTTTCCTAATTTAATCATGATTTGATTTGGGAAATCAAATCTTAAAATATTTAATTTCCATAAGTAGTTTTAAAGATTTAGGAAATTGGTTTCCTAAATAGATTTTCCTTAATCAAATAATTCCATGAATAAAATATGTGATTAGATTTGGAAGTTTGTTTCCTAATTTAATTATGATTTGATTTGGAGAATCAAATCTTAAACATATTTTATTTCGATAAATAGCTATGACATATAAGGAAATTATTTACATGACATAATTGTATGTCATGTAATTGCATTAGATGCATAACATTATGCCATGCGTGTCGTGACATGTAGATGTATGCCATGTATGCCATGCCATGTAGATAATAGTTATTTGCATGCAAAGAGGATGAGACATAAAAACCCTTAATCAATATTAAAGCCTACACCTTCCATTAATATGGTTAGAACCAGAGTTCTGTTTCTTGTTTGGGTTGTTGGACTCTCTCCAAGCCCGGCTCGAACCTGAATATGTTCAAACCATGGAATAGTTTAATACTAATATGGTAAGAGTCAGAGGTCAATCGTTAGCTTTGGTTGTTGGACTCTCTCCAAGCTGGGCTAATTGGTTGAATGCGCTCTAACCATATTAAAACTATGTCCTGATTAATGGGTTGGCTTTAACCTGGAGCATCGATTTGTTGGACTCTCTCCAAGGTCGATGTAAAGGGAGGTGAAGTTGGGTGCTATGCATATGATGCATACTTGTTAATGTGTTAACAACCCGATGTATGTGTGAACATTCAATTAGTTGATAGCACATTGTGATAGTTGCATATACGTGATATGCAATCGGTATAGATGATACCTACCGTCGTAGTTATGAATGGCTTGTTGGACTCTCTCAAAGGTTGTTCATAACTATGATGGATATCAGCCCATTCGGAGATGGACCTACGATCTCCCGAAGTGATTTTGGGGTTTTTGAAATTCGAAAAATGAATGGGATTTATAAATGTATATTGATGCATTTTAAAATCATTTTCTCATATATGCTCGTTTTGTATTTCTAGGTCAATAAATTGATCATGACGTCTTTGAATTTGCCCACTATTTTGGATTCGAACAAACTGACTGGGCCTAACTTCCTGGACTGGCTTAGAAACCTGAGAATTGTTCTCAAGGCGGAAAAGCTTGCATATGTCCTTGAAGAGCCTCTTCCGATCCGTCTAAGGGCGATGCAACTCGGACCAAATGTTGGTCTATCAGAAACATGTGGCAGATTCTGAGCTGGCGAGTTGCATCATGCTAGCGGCGATGGTACCTGAGCTGCAAAAGCAGCATGAGCATATGGATGCTAATACTATGGTCTTCCATCTTCATGAGTTGTTCGATGAGCAAGCGAGATCTGAAAGGTTCGAGGTCTCTAGGCTCCTCTTCACCACGAAGATGCAAGAAGGTTCGTCAGAGTATGCGATTTGTGCTAAAGATGAGCAGTACATCGTGCGGCTAGCTACCCTCGGTTTTGTGATGGATCATGAGTTAAGTATTGACTTAATTCTGCATTGTTTGCCCAAGAGTTTCTCGCAATTTGTGATGAACTATCGGATGAACAAATTGGAATCCACCATTCCCGAGCTCCTCAATATGCTGAAGACTGTGGAGCCTTCTGTAAAGCATGAGGAGAAGGCGGTTCTGTTAGTTGATTCCTCAAAGAAAGGTTCTAAGAGGAAGGCAAAAGAACAGAAGAAAGGAAAGAAAAAGGCAAAGAAGGCGGAACCAGCGCAAAAGGGCACTTGCCATCACTGTGGCAAGGAAGGCCACTGGCGAAGAAACTACAAGATTTATCTTGAGTCCATGAAGAAGAAGAAGGCATCCGATGCCCCATCCTCTTCAGGTATCTTCGTTATTGATTGTCATTCTATTTCCTTAGACACTTGGGTATTGGATACTTGGTGTAGCTCACATATATGTAATGACATACAGGGGCTAAGGAATAGAAGAAGACTTGTCGAGGAGTCAAATTTGCGATGAGTCAATGGAGCAAAGGTTGCTGCGGTCGCCATCGGAACTTATTTGCTGAAGCTCCCTAGTGGACTAGTCTTGGAACTGGACAATTGCTATTATGTTCCTTCTCTAATAAAGAACATTGTTTCTATTTCCTGCTTAAATAGAAATGGTTTCCATTTAACGTTTAGTAACAATTATTGTTATATAACTTTGAATGGCGTACTTTATGGAACTGGAACTTTGAGTAATGGCATTTATACGTTGGACGTATCCAGTGACATTTTCAATATCGAAGCGAGCAACACGCGTGCTCGAAAAGATAATCACATAGACTCCTATATGTGGCATTGTCGTCTTGGCCATATAAGCAAGAAACGCATGTCCGAATTACACCGATGTGGAATTCTGGAATCGTTTGAATTGGATTCATACGATACATGCGAATCATGCTTAAAAGGCAAGATGACTAAGTTACCTTTTACTGGAAAAGGTGAACGAGTGGGAGAGTTACTAGGTTTAGTACATACTGATGTATGTGGACCTATGTCAACTCAAGCATTAGGAGGCTATAGCTACTTCATTACCTTCACCGATGATCACTCACGATTTGGGTATGTGTTCTTGATGAAACACAAGTCTGAAGCCTTTGAAAGGTTCAAAGAATTCAGAAATGAAGTAGAGAAACAACATGACAAGAGTATTAAAATACTTCGATCGGATCGAGGTGGTGAATACTTAAGTCAAGAGTTTCTTGATTATCTAAGAGACAATGGCATATTGTCTCAATGGACTCCGCCCTATACACCACAGCATAATGGTGTATCTGAGAGGCGTAACCGGACCTTGTTGGACATGGTCAGGTCAATGATGAATCATGCAACTCTTCCCAAGTCCTTTTGGGGTTATGCACTTCAGACAGTTGTTTACTTGTTAAACAGAATGCCTACCAAGGTAGTCTCAACTACTCCATATGAGATATGGAATGGTAAGAAACCTCATATATCTTACTTGAAGATATGGGGTTTTCCTGCTTATGTGAAGCAGACTGTATCAGACAAACTGGATGCTAAGTCTGATAAATGTCTATTTATTGGATACCCTAAGGAAACAAGGGGTTACCAATTCTATCATCCTGTGGAACAAAAGGTGTTTGTTTCAAGGCATGCTGTGTTTCTAGAGAAAGAGTTCCTCTTGCAAGAAAACAGTGGGAGTGTCGTCGAGCTTGAGGAGGCTCGAGAGACTCAAATAGACATTGATGAGATACCTGGTGAAGCACAACAGCCGACAACTCATAGTGATGAGCAATCGACTGGACCTATTGTAACACCACATCTTCGTAGATCTGGTAGAACACGCAATATTCCTGAGAGATATGGATTTCTTGTAAGTGAATCGAACGATGTGTTACTCATTGATGATGAGGAGCCTACCAGTTATGAAGAAGTGCTGACAAGTTCAGAAAGGGATAAGTGGCTTGGTGCCATGAAGTCGGAAATGGATTCCATGTACGAAAACCAAGTTTGGAACTTGGTTGACCCACCTGAAGGCATAAAGCCTATAGGGTGCAAGTGGGTTTTCAAGAAGAAAACCGACATGGATGGTAATGTGATTACCTATAAGGCTAGATTGGTGGCGAAAGGATATCGTCAAAAGCAAGGTGTTGATTATGACGAAACCTATTCGCCTGTAGCTATGCTTAAATCCATTCGGATGCTCCTGGCCATAGCAGCTCATTATGATTATGAGATATGGCAGATGGATGTGAAAACAGCTTTCCTTAATGGAAACTTGCTCAAGGACGTGTATATGATACAGCCTGAGGGTTTCACATCGGTTGATAAAACCAAGGTATGCAAGTTGCGACGATCCATTTATGGATTGAAGCAAGCATCCAGGAGCTGGAATATCCGTTTTGATGAGACGATCAAAAAGTTTGATTTCTCACAAAATCCAGACGAACCTTGTGTGTACAAGAAGGTTAGTGGGAGTGCAGTCGTGTTCCTAGTATTGTATGTCGATGACATATTACTTATAGGAAACGATGTGTCAATCTTACAGTCAGTTAAGGTTTGGTTATCCAAGACATTCTCCATGAAAGACCTGGGAGAAGCAACCTACATCCTTGGGATTAAGATCTATAGAGATAGATCGAAACGGTTGCTTGGTCTTTCACAGTCTACATATATAGACCGAGTGCTAAAGAGGTTTAGCATGTCGGAATCCAAGAAAGGTTATCTGCCCATCAGGCATGGGGTACACCTTTCGAAGTCTATGTGTCCGCGCACAGAAGACGAGAGGATTTGCATGAGTAAGATTCCCTATGCATCCGCAATAGGATCTATCATGTATGCTATGTTATGTACGAGGCCCGATGTATCGTATGCTGAGTGTCACGAGCAGATACTCGATCGATCGAGAATGGATCATTGGGCGGTATTGATCCTTAAGTACTTGAGAAGAACTAAGGATGTGTTCCTAATATATGGAGAAGGGGACATGGTGATACGCGGCTATCAGGATGCGGCTTCCAGACAGACAAGGATGATTCCAGGTCTCAGTCTGGATACGTGTTCACCTTGAATGGGGGCGCAGTGAGTTGGAAAAGTTCCAAACAAGAGACTGTAGCGGATTCTACCACTGAGGCAGAATATATTGCAGCTTCGGAAGCAGCATAGGAAGCGGTTTGGATCAAGAAGTTCGTTCATGAACTTGGTGTGATTCCGGCCATTGTTGAAGCAATACCGGTCTACTGCGACAACAATGGAGCAATTGCACAGGCGAAAGAGCCAAGGTCTCATCAACGATCCAAACATGTGCTTCGCCGCTATCATCTTATCAGAGAGATCATCAGTAGGAACGAAATACAAATCGAGAAAATTCCCACTGAAAGGAACTTAGCGGATCCTTTGACTAAAGCATTACCTCAAAGTAAGTTTGAGGGTCATGTTGGTGCTTATGGTATTGGATACCGTAGCGATTGGCATTAGGCCAATTGGGAGTCTGTTAGTAATATATGAGAGATGTCCTAAGGCAATCGCCTTATGTATGAACCATTTATATGATAAATGAAGATTCACTATTTGAGTATACATGTTTTATGTATTTGATTGGATCTTAAACTCATTTACTGAATGTCCACGATACGATTCATAGCATGAGAGAATTTGTGATTGGATCACAACTAGTGAGTATCTCTACATGTGTAATTGTGATGTATCGGAATTATCCCTAGTCGATGAATTGATGGATTTGGACACCATCAATTCTGTCGAGACTAGCACGAGGTATACTCCTTGGTGTATCCAAGCGGTGATTCTCCGGTGGAGACATAGTGATGTCGGAGTTAATCGTGGATGCTAGTTATGGTAACTAGTTCATTGGAGTGACCAGTAGTAAGACTTCATATGGTTCTCTGCATATATAGATATGTCAATGAAGTTCTTCTGTGGCTTAAGTGCGATGTTCCTTTGACTTGCGGTATTCAAGTCATCTTGATCATGGAGACTTATGCTTTGACATCTTAAGCAAACATCTCTAAGGAGATGTGGACCGGGATGATTGGGTATAAGTCGTGATCGAAGGTGTTTGAATAGCCTATAAAGGATTCACCACTCCTTGCGAGGAGATGTATACCCATGGCCTCTCGTCGGATTGTTACTAAAGTCTTTGGCCAAAGCATTACATGTTTAGAGTAAGGTACTCTTGATACATGTGGAGTAACTAGAATCGTAGGGCGAGGAAATGATACTTGGGCTAGGTGTGGCGTAGTCGACCTAGTGAGGATGACACAATAGACCATATCGAACCAAGTGGGTATAAGATGAGTGAAGGGAATGGGGCACGATTCATTCGAGCTACTGAAGGGTTTCAGAAATAGTTCTGGATCAACCGTTGATCTTTTCGGTTAATTGGGGATCATGATGTACTACTAGGTGCCACTCATGATCGTTCTATAATTAATGGTTAATTATAGAAGGCCAACATAAACCGAGAACCTATTTGGTCACACGCACAACGAGTGTAATCCAAAGGATTTAAAACGAGCTTGAGAATGGGATTCTCAGACCGAGAGAAACTATGTTTGGTTGGACCAAACATAAAGCGAGAATGAAATTGTTTCAGTCGCAGAGGAAGCGTGGATGGGCCGTGTCTTATGAAGACATAATGGATGGACCAAAATGGTTTGGTTCTAATCCAATGGATGAGAATAAACCAAAGGGTTTGGTTTATATTAAACGAATGAACCAAAGGTTGGTTCGGTTCGTTTTAACTTAAAATAAACCATCATGGTTTGGTTTATTTTAACTTATCTTAATGGAGCGGGTTAACGGGCTTTATGGATATGATCCATTAACCATTAAGAGAATTAGTTCTCTATAAAATAGGGCTTAAACCCTAATCCAAAACCCTAATCTATTTTGGCCGCCCAACCTAGTTGCCGCCCACCCCTTGTTGGTGATTTCGGCGCCCAACTACAAGCTGCCGCCGTCCAAGACCCTTGTCGGCGTCCAAGCTCCAGCCGGTGAACCTCCGGCGACCCTCCGGTGATCTCCTATAGGTTCGGCATCAAGGTGGGCTTTTTCTCTCCTTGTTTTGGCCGGCGCCTACTCCTCCACCAAGCTGTCCAGTTTTCTGGACAGCTTCTCCTCCTCTCGTCGGAGCGTCGTTTGGACGACGGTTAGTGCTCCGACAGCGGCTAACTTACCGGGGATTTGATCTCCGGTAATCCTCTGAGGTGGAGGACGAAGGATTAGTCAAACGGTTGATGAATACCTCTCCGGAGAAGCGAGTTTTGAGAACTCGTTTTAGGATCCGAATTTGGATTCGGATCGTGATCATCTCTCGATCACGTCGTCTTCAACACGAGGCTAGTAACCCGTACGAAGACGAAGCTCGTGACTTAGCGAAGTCATCCCGAGGAGCTCGGCGTGGATACGGATAGAGACGATTCTTACGAGGATCGTTCCGGTTGATGCCGTTCCCGCTACACGTCATACGGAAGGTATAACGTAGTTTAATTTCCTTTTATTGCAAATTTTAATTTACGGTTATGTCTACACTTGTTGTAATAGCATGCGTGTGTTGTGTGTGTTGTAATAAATATAGATTTATTAATTTTAATTGCTTCCGCTGTGCTCATGTTTACGAAACATGATCGAACACACACACGCCGCAGTGCCGGAAACCCAACATTCAGCACATGTGCTAGACTCCCCCATATCCGAATATGTCTTAGACTAGGCTTTCGCCCAGTCCACAATTCTGTGGGAGTAGAAGGCACTAATTTAGATGTAAGCAAGTTCAGAATGTACACCGCCGTATCTAGAGCATATCCCCAGAACGAATCTGGCAAGTCAGAATAACTCATCATCGATCTAACCATCTCCATAAGAGTCCTATTCCTTCGCTCTGCTACACCATTCTGCTGAGGTGTGCCAGGTGCAGTCAATTTGGATTGAATCCCAACCTCTGAAAGGTAATCCCTAAACTCTCCCAAGAGGTACTCACCACCATGATCAGATCGTAGTGTCTTGATACTTTTACCTTGACGTTTCTCCACATCAGCCTAGAATTCTTTGAACTTTTCAAAGCATTCAGACTTGCGGCGCATCAGGCAAATGTATCCATATCTTGAGTAATCGTCTATAAAAGAAACGAAATAGTCAAAACCACTTCTAGCCTGGATAGACATAGGACCACACAAATCAGAATGAGCCAATTCTAACACATCTTTGGCTCTATACCCCTTAGCCTTAAAAGGCCTCTTGGTCATCTTACCCTCCAAGCAAGATTCACAGGTGTTAGTTATAGCCCTAGAGCCAATCATGTGATGGTTGAAAAGGGAACATTTTGTATCATATTCAATAAAGGCAAAGGATTGGTTATTATATTTACATCTTGCTTGTGCCAGCTAAATTAAATATAATAATACCCTAGAAAAGTAGGTTCTTATCTACAGCACATCAATTGGCAGAATTGATTATGAGAGGCTGTAGAGAATACTTTCCTAAATGTTCCTAGTCAAGTATTAATATGCAAGGGAAATATTAATACATAAAGACTAGCATGTAGGTCGATTGATGACTTGATCTCACAAGTCATGGATATATGATATCAAGTTGACACATGGGTATATATTAGAGAATATATACTGAACTGACCCGCCATGAGAAAGTTTCATGGATCGTTATATGAGTGTCATAAACTTTCTCATGTGACTATTGGTATGAATAGTCCTCGAACCTGAAGTCACTACGGTTCCCTACATAAGGAATTATGTACTTTGGTATCGTCAAACGTCACCCGTAACAGGGTGGACCATAAAGGCGATTACTGGGTATATAACAAATTATGCGGAGGGATGTGAGTGATGTAGATGGGATCTATCCCTCTCATATGACGAGAGTGATATCGGTGGGCCCCTTGATTGAGTAGAACTACTAAAACGCATGGCCATGCTCAAATGAGTCAATATGAGTTATTGAGCTCATTTGTTTGAGTTAGTTTACTCAGGGATCAAGAAACACATAGATTGATCGAGGATGACACGGTCTATGCCTCATTGGTCAATCTGATATCAAGGATAGAAGGACACGGTCATACATTATAGTAGTCACGGAAAGGTTAGTCGGATCTTGACTTATTTCGTAACTTGGGTAGCAATGATGTATTGCTAGATGCCGCTCATTGCTTGTGTATCTAAACGAGGTTAGGTCCACTTGCCAGCGTTATGAGAGCCTATAGGTCACACACAAAGAGCATGATGATTAGAAGAATTAGTGCATTCTAGTTTGACTAGAATAATTTGGGAATAAGCTTAAGTACAAAATGGTTTTTGGACTTTAAGCTTAATGAGAATTTTAGCTTATTGATTTAATGAGATTAATTCAATATGTTACCTTATTGATTTAATGAGATTAATTCAATATGATAACATAAGCTTATTGAATTAATAAGATTAATTCAACATTCATGAATGCCACACAAGCATGCCACATAAGCATGCCACCTAAGCTAGATGAGGTGGAAGGAGACAAAGTGGTTTTTGTCTCCTTAAGTGGCCGGCCAAACAAGGAAGCCAACTCCTTGTTTGATTGTGTCTCAATGCAATGGATTGCATTGAATGTTAGGAGGTGAAAGGGTTTTTCCAACCCTATAAAAGACTCCATGGAGTGGCCGTCCTAAGCAAGATTTTTGGTTGTTGTGTGAAGCTTGAGAGCTTGGTGGAAGCTTTGTTGTGTGGTTTTGTGAGTGTAGGCTAGCAAGAAGAATAGTCTTCTTCTTCCTTTCTCTTTTTCCCTAGCTTCCTCTCCTTTAGGGACTTCTCTAGCAAGAAGGAAAGGAGAGCTCTTCTAGTTTCTTTTGTGAGACAAGAGCTTGCTCGTGTGGATACATATAGAGGCACGGACATTTGAATGTGCTAAAGATCCAACAAACCAAAAGGAAAAGCGGGATTAACAAGGGCACGCAACAAAGGTAATCCTCTCCTATAAGATAGGTTTGGTTTTAGAGAAATTTATTTTGTACGAGGTTTTCTTTCGCAAGGATCACTAGGACGGGATCCTAATTTTTCCGTTGCGCATATGCTCTTTGGCATATCGAAATCCCTACAGTGGTCTCAGAGCCACTTGCGAAAGATCGTATAAAAATAGTTTTTCTCTATTTTATATATGATATAGAAGTAGGATAAATTTTATTATGAGTTGATAATTGCATTAGCAATTTTTCAAACATAATAAAAATATTCGATGTCTTTTAAAAGTTAAAATTGACATGGTGCATGGTTATGGCCTAGTCCCAAAAGTTTGTGATTGTGTGTTGTAATTCTTAATACGGCCTGCGTGTCGTGCCTTTCTCCTAAAATTCTTGTTGTAAAATTAGTTTTAGACTCGAATGTAACTCGAGTATTTCTCCTTTTGTAATATACAAAACAAAGATGGAGGGTCCATTGGATGATGAGGTTACAAGGAGGAAGTCAACACACAAGACAACCAAAAGGAAGCACTTGGGAGAAGATACTATCCCTAGGTTGACCAATCAATCTTTTCATTGGCTTGAGAAGATTGTAGAATAAGGGTCATAACCATGACACGCTTAGTTTAATATGTATGTGATGCATGTTAGTTTAGCTTATATGTGATGTATGCTAATATGTATATGATGCATGTTTTTATATCTTAATAAGTCAAATACGATATGCCTACCAAAGTTTGGTACTCACTACTTCCTCGATCATTTGTTATTGGGTTTGCCAAAGCAAAGCAATGCATTTTATCTTGGAAGAGTGCGAGTGGACAATCGTGATGTCCCGCTATCAAACTTGGTTAAGACTTAATTAAGTTTTTCTTAATTAGTTAAGAAAGTAGAGGCATATATTAGCTTTGAACATAAGTTTTAAAATTAGTTTTGTGTGATTTTCGAACATCAGCTTTGTCTTAGAAGTGGTCGTTGCTCCGATATCCAAGAAGGCCTCTGTGCCTCGCCACAGCCTGGAAGCTGGTTTAGGAATAAGCACTAAACTAATCTAAACTTAACCAAAGCTATTAAAGAGTTACATCAGATGTAATTGGCAAAAGATTGCCTACCTAATCATACTACGTCTTGGGCGATTAGCCAAAGCTAACTCAAGACGAATTATGATGTGGATCTTTATCCCATATAAATTTATAGCTAAATAGTAGCTAATGATGTAAGCGAAAAGTGTTTGCCTACATCAATGATTAGCTCATATCAAAGCTATGAGAATTTAGTGGGAGCCTCATTTAATTAAAGGCCTAATTAAATGACTTAGGTATGATACTTAATTTTGCATTTTATTATTGTAGATCACCATGTCATCTAACACGACACACCCCCTCAACTTGCGATCTGTCCTTGAGAAGGACAAGCTCAATGGAGCGAACTTTCTTGACTGGTATAGGAACTTGAGGATTATCCTCAAGCAAGAACGCAAACTGTATGTCCTAGAGCAGTCAACCCCTGAAATACCCGCCCCTGCGGCCACTCGTGCTGAAAAGATGCTTATAAGAAACATCAAGATGACGCATTAGATGTGTCATGCCTTATGCTTGCAACCATGAACTATGAGCTTCAGAAGCAACATGAGAACATGGATGCCTATGATATGGTTGAGCATTTGAAACAACTATATCAAGGACAAGCCAGGCAGCGTTTTGAAGTGTCTAAGGCTCTTTTTGCATGCAAGATGCAGAAGGAACACTGTAGGAACTCACGTACTTAAAATGATTGGGTACGTTGAGAACCTTGAAAGACTAGGTTTTCCCAGGCCAGAATTGGCAACCGATGTTATCCTGCAATCATTGCGAAAAGCATATAATCAATTAAGTCATGAATTATAACATGAATGAAATTGATAAGCCTTTGCTGAGATTCTCGGCATGTTAGAAGCTGCGAACCAGATCTCAAGAAGAAAGTTAGTAATGTACTAATGGTCAAGAAGGACAAAGGTAAGCGCAAAGGCAAGGGTAAGACCCAAGCCAAAGGCAAGGCCAATTCATCCACTTCAAAGGGTAAAGGTAAAGTACCTAAGGAAGGGGGCTGTTTCCATTGCGGTGAGACTGGACACTGGAAGCGGAACTGCAAAGTCTACCTTGAGGAAGTAAAGAAGAAAAGAAGTGGGACTTCTGCCTCAGGTATACACGTTATAGAAGTTAATCTATCTATTTCTTCTACATGGGTATTAGATACGGATGTGCATCTCACATTTGTGTACTAATGCAGGGTGAGAAATAGTAGACTAATGGAAAAAAGGAAAGTGGACCTACAGTAGGCAATGGCACAAAAGTGGTCGGTGTAGAGGAACATATTCTTTGTCTTTGCCCACTGGGCTTATCTTAGAACTAGAGGAGTGCTTATATGTACCTGCATTGACAAAGAACATAATTTCTGTATCTTGTTTAGACAAGAAAAACTTTTCTTTTATAATAAAGGACAAATGTCGTTCCATTTATTTGAATGAAATGTTCTATTGTAATGCACCACTTATGAATGGTCTCTATGTTCTAGATTTAGAAAACCCAATATATAACGTAAATACCAAACGGTTCAAATCGAATGATTTGAACCAAATATATCTCTGGCACTGTCGCCTAGGTCACATAAATGAAAAATGCATATCCCAACTCCATAAAGATGGATTATTGGACTCATTTGATTTTGAATCATATGAGGTATGCGAATCTTGTCTTTTAGGAAAGATGACTAAAACTCCATTTAGTGGACATGGCGAGAGAGCGACGGACTTGTTAGGACTCATACATACTGATGTATGTGGCCCTTTCAATGTCGAAGCCAGAGGAGGCTATAAGTACTTTATTACTTTCACTGATGATATGAGTAGATTTGGCTACTTATATTTGATGAGACATAAGTCAGAATCCTTTGAAAAGTTCAAAGAATTCAAGAATGAAGTACAAAACGAACTTGGTAAGCGTGTTAAGCTACTTCGATCAGATCGAGGTGGTGAATACCTTAGTCAAGAGTTTCGTGATCACCTGGCTGAGTGTGGGATAATATCCCAACTCACTCCACCTGGAATACCACAATGGAATGGTGTATCTGAAAGGAGAAATCGTACTCTATTAGATATGGTACGATCAATGATGAGTCAGACTGATCTACCTACTTCCTTTTGGGGACTAGCTCTAGAGACAGCCGCTTTCACACTTAATCGCGTCCCATCAAAAGCCGTAGAAAAGACACCATATACGATATGGACTGGGAAGAGTCCCAAAATGTCTTTTATAAAGATTTGGGGTTGTGAAGCTTATGTTAGACGTCAAGTCTCAGATAAACTAGGACCCAAATCAGATAAGTGTTATTTTGTAGGATATCCCAAGGAAACTAAGGGATATTACTTTTACAATCCCACACTTGGCAAGGTGTTTGTTGCCAGAAATGCTGTCTTTCTAGAAAAACTAGTGGGAGTAAAATTCATCTTGAAGAAGTTCAAGATGACGATAACACTAAGGCTTCGATGGAAAATGAACAGGAACCACAAAGTGTTGTGGATGAGGAAATTGTTGCCCAAAGAGTTGTGGAGCAAACACCTGTTCAAGTAGACCAACCTCTTCGTAGATCTGATAGGATCCGTCGTCAACCCGAGAGATATTCTTTTCTCTTGACTGACAACGGTGACGTATTGCTTGTCGATCTTGACGAGCCTACATCCTATCAAGAAGCTATGAAGAGCCCAGATTCCGAGAAATGGCTAGAGGCCATGAGATCCGAAATGGAATCCATGTACACTAACCAAGTATGGACTTTGGTTGATCCACCTGAAGGGGTAAAACCCATTGGGTGTAAGTGGGTCTTTAAAGTAAAGACTGACATGGATGGTAATAAGCATACCTATAAAGGTAGATTGGTGGCTAAAGGATTCAAACAAATTCATGGTATTGACTATGATGAAATCTTTTCACCAGTTGCGATGCTTAAATCCATTCGGATCATACTTGCTATTGCAGCCTACCACGATTATGAGATCTGGCAGATGGATGTCAAAACCGCTTTTCTGAATGGAAAGCTACTCGAGGATGTGTACATGACACAGCCTGAGGGTTTTGAAGATCCAAAGAATCCTGGAAAGGTATGCAAACTGCAAAGGTCCATTTATGGACTAAAGCAAGCCTCTCGAAGCTGGAATCTTCGATTCGATGATGCAATCAAGGAGTTTGGTTTCATCAAGAATGAAGATGAACCTTGTGTCTACAAGAGAAATAGTGGGAGCACAGTTGTATTTCTTGTCTTGTATGTAGATGACATACTTCTCATCGGAAATGATATTCCCTCACTCCCTGCAGAAGATGTGGTTAGGGAATTGTTTCTCGATGAAAGACTTAGGTGAAGTGCCTATATTCTAGGCATCAAGATCTATAGAGATAGATCTAAAAGATTACTTGGCCTAAGTCGAGTACATACATTTATAAAGTTCTAGATCGTTTTGCTATTCAAATTTCCTTGAATGGTTTTCTGCCTTTATCACATGGTGTGAGTCTTTCGAAGACTCAATGTCCCTCTTCTAAGTATGAGAGAGATCGCATGGATAAGATCCATTATGCATCCGCCATAGGGTCTATCATGACGCCATGCTTTGTACTGTCCGACGCCTCGTATGCTTTGAGCATGACGAGTAGATACGCTGGATCGGTGAAAGTCATGGATAGCTAAAAATATTCTTAAATACTTACGAAGAACGAAAGAATATTTCTGATATTTGGAGGCAATGAGGAGCTAGTCAGAAGGGTTACAAAGTGATGCAAGCTTCAGACATAAGGATGACTATAGATCGCAATCGGTACGTGTTTTGCTGAATGGTGGAGCCGTGTGAGTGGAAGAGTTCAAAGCAGGACACGCTTGTCGATTCTACAACCGGAGTATATTGTCGCGTCGATGCAAAGAAAGGAGGCTGTTTGGCTCCGCAAGTTCATCAGTGAACTTGGGGTAGTTCCTAGCATTACAGATCCAATAGACCTCTATTGTGACAACAATGGGGCTATTGCACAGGCTAAGGAACCTCGATCACATCAGCGGACCAAACACATACTGTGGCGCTTCCATCTCATTCGAGAGATCATCGATAGAGGAGATGTGAGGATATGCAGAGTACCGACAGAAGCTAACATCGCAGATCCATTGACCAAGGCTTTGGCACAGAGGAAGCATGATGGTCACACTAGGTCACTAGGTATTAGATATCATAGTGATTGGTACTAGTGCTAGTGGGAGATTGTTAGTTATAGCCCTAGAGCCAATCATGTGATGGTTGAAAAGGGAACATTTTGTATCATATTCAATAAAGGCAAAGGATTGGTTATTATATTTACATCTTGCTTGTGCCAGCTAAATTAAATATAATAATGCCCTAGAAAAGTAGGTTCTTATCTACAGCACATCAATTGGCAGAATTGATTATGAGAGGCTGTAGAGAATACTTTCCTAGATGTTCCTAGTCAAGTATTAATATGCAAGGGCAATATTAATACATAATGACTAGCATGTAGGTCGATTGATGACTTGATCTCACAAGTCATGGATATATGATATCAAGTTGACACATGGGTATATATTAGAGAATATATACTGAACTGACCCGCCATGAGAAAGTTTCATGGATCGTTATATGAGTGTCATAAACTTTCTCATGTGACTATTGGTATGAATAGTCCTCGAACATGAAGTCACTACGGTTCCCTACATAAGGAGTTATGTACTTTGGTATCGTCAAACGTCACCCGTAACAGGGTGGACCATAAAGGCGATTACTGGGTATATAACAAATTATGCGGAGGGATGTGAGTGATGTAGATGGGATCTATCCCTCTCATATGACGAGAGTGATATCGGTGGGCCCCTTGATTGAGTAGAACTACTAAAACGCATGGTCATGCTCAAATGAGTCAATATGAGTTATTGAGCTCATTTGTTTGAGTTAGTTTACTCAGGGATCAAGAAACACATAGATTGATCGAGGATGACACGGTCTATGCCTCATTGGTCAATCTGATATCAAGGATAGAAGGACACGGTCATACATTATAGTAGTCACGGAAAGGTTAGCCTGGATCTTGACTTATTTCTCAGAACTTGGGTAGCAATGATGTATTGCTAGATGCCGCTCATTGCTTGTGTATCTAAAAGAGTTTAGATCCACTGCCAACGTTATGAGAGCCTATAGGGTCACACACAAAGAGCATGATGATTAGAAGAATTAGTGCATTATAGTTTGACTAGAATAATTTGGGAATAAGCTTAAGTACAAAATGGTTTTTGGACTTTAAGCTTAATGAGAATTTTAGCTTATTGATTTAATGAGATTAATTCAATATGTTACCTTATTGATTTAATGAGATTAATTCAATATGATAACATAAGCTTATTGAATTAATAAGATTAATTCAACATGCATGAATGTCACACAAGCATGCCACCTAAGCTAGATGAGGTGGAAGGAGACAAAGTGGTTTTTGTCTCCTTAAGTGGCCGGCCAAACAAGGAAGCCAACTCCTTGTTTGATTGTGTCTCAATGCAATGGATTGCATTGAATGTTAGGAGGTGAAAGGGTTTTTCCAACCCTATAAAAGACTCCATGGAGTGGCCGGCCAAAGCAAGATTTTTGGTTGTTGTGTGAAGCTTGAGAGCTTGGTGGAAGCTTTGTTGTGTGGTTTTGTGAGTGTAGGCTAGCAAGAAGAATAGTCTTCTTCTTCCTTTCTCTTTTTCCCTAGCTTCCTCTCCTTTAGGGACTTCTCTAGCAAGAAGGAAAGGAGAGTCTTCTAGTTTCTTTTGTGAGACAAGAGCTTGCTCGTGTGGATACATATAGAGGCACGGACATTTGAACGTGCTAAAGATCCAACAAACCAAAAGGAAAAGCGGGATTAACAAGGGCACGCAACAAAGGTAATCCTCTCCTATAAGATAGGTTTGGTTTTAGAGAAATTTATTTTGTACGAGGTTTTCTTTCGCAAGGATCACTAGGAAGGGATCCTAATTTTTCCGTTGCGCATATGCTATTTGGCATAAAGAATTCCCTACAACAAGTTGGGAGATCCTCCACCACTAATGAACCCAAAGGTCCATCAGCTATCAACCTTTGAATTCTCCTTAGGTTAATGTGACCAAGCCTAAGATGCCAAAGATATGTTTGGTTCATCTTCGAAGGTTCTTTTCTCTTATTAGAATTAGATGATGAGTTATTAACTTCAATTTGCATCGTGGGAGGTTTTGGTTCAAGTGTATACAAATTTCCTATCAATGCACCCGAATAGATAATGTCCCTATTCCTTCTTATAACAACTCTGTCATTAAAAGAAATAGAATATCCATCCATAAAAATTTAGAAACCGAAATTAAATTCTTTCTAAATAAGGGTACATAAAGGCAATTCTTAAGAACCAAAAGTTTATTTTTCTCAAAAGATAAATGAACATCTCCCACTGCAATAGCCGCCACCTTCGTGGCATCGCCCAAGTACACGGTAATCTCCCCCTCAGCCAGTCGTCTGGTTTCCTAGAACCCCTGCAAAGTATTGTAGACATGATCAGTGGTTCCCGTATCTACAAACCAGGTGCCGATAGATAACACCGCTAAACATGTTTCAACGACTAGACCAAAAGAAATACCTTTCTTCTTGCGGTTGGGGCAGTCCTTCTTCCAATGTCCATCCTACTTGCAAGTGAAGTACTTGACCTGAGATCCTCCCACCACCTTTGCTCCATCTTGTTTCTTCTTCTTCTTGCCTTTCGGTTTAGAAGTAGAAACCTTCTGAGCAACCATGGCCTGAGACTGAGCAAGCCTTTCTGTTTATTAGAGAATGATATCGACATGGGTTTCCCCATCGATCTCAGCTCCAAGGACTTCCAGCTCATTCGCAATCTTAGGAGGACACTCTTCGAAGAGTATATACTTGTACTCCTTAGCAGTTAAGATAATATCTAGATTCTTTTCCAATCAACATCATTTGGGTACAATAAGTTTATTTTCCTTTAGTATCACAACAAGTGGACTAAAAGTCATTTATGAAAATCCTAAGAATCACATAGATCATTTCATTAGATTTCAAAAAATTATTGATTCCTCAAACAATAAAATTTTAAAATCAACCAACACCTCAAAACATCGAGAATATCGTATGCCACGATAGTGTGGACGTATACGAATTCTACATTTGTAAGAGGAGGTTTTACCCATTAATTTACTATCTTGTCAACCTAACTTTTTGACAAATAAAATTAATAGTTGGTTTCTCTTCGGCCCTACAAATAAAAGCAGTGACTCCGATGGGGAGGATACTTATATTTTTATCTAAGTGTTCACCAATACTTGTTACCAAGGAAATTATCTCGGGTTATGTGCCTTATGATGGGGAAGTACACACGCTCCTTACTAATTTCTTATAACCATATTCGACCTTGTGATCCGCAAACAAACTCATCTGATGGGGACGAAGGCACTCAGAGCCGACGTGCAAGTTTGTTTGCATCACTTATCAAATCGTAATGGAGGCCGTGGGAATTTATAAAAATTTCCCTCTCCCACTTAGTAATTTGAAATTGAAGAATTTTCCTATACTACGACATGCATATCAAACAAAAAGCAATAAATAAGAAAAATAAATTATTTTCCAACTATTATGGCTTTTGTCTTCAATATGTCTCCCGTCGCATCGCCATCTCGTCCACTCCTCCTACGCCATGTACAAGCCATCCGGAGATCCGAGCCGAGACTGTAACCTATTTTAATTTACATCCATCGATCCTATACTCCATGAGGGATTGTACATGAAATCTAGATTGAAAGTAAACTAAAATAAAGGGTAGCTAAACAATGTCGTATCTTATTTATAAAAAATCAAATACTAGCCTCGTCAACCCCGAGGATTCAACAAAATATACACATACAATCACATACACACATATGGCCATAATAGTCGGATCTTATGTCTGCAACCAAAGAGTTAAACTATGCATATCCTACAATTATCCAGAACATATAATATATGAAAAGTGCATAAAAATTAACCGAATTCTAAACACACAAAATCGGAAACCTTGGCTCTGATACCAATTGAAGGTTTTGCCCGGAAGCTCTGATACCAATTGAAGAGTTTTGCTTATCGAGTCCGTGAGGGGAAACTTCGCTTCCACCCTTCACCTAGGTTGCTTGATCATGGCGATCCCTTCTATGTCCCTAGATTAAAATTTAATCCTAGACAAAAGGGATTGCCAAAACAACCAAGTCATCGTCGTGCTATTTGTTTAGAGAAGTCACTTGAACAAACTCGTTGTTCAAGCGACCATCCTCTATTCTACGAGTAGCCACGGAATAGACGATGTACGGATCGCTGGTTTTTGTGTTTATGTTCGGGATCCAAGTATTATTTATCCAGAAAATAGAATATATAAAGTAAACAACCTCATATAACATAAATATAATTGAGAAACAATTATAAACATAATACAAAAGAACACTAATCAAAATAAACAAGATTATACCTCTTGTTATACCTCTTGATGTTCTATTGTATGTCCTTCCTCCTTTCGGAAGTCGTGTGGGCGACGATCTACCAAAAGTTGAAGCCTCCTAGATCACCAATCTTCCATTCCTTGTTCACTCCGAACAAAGGAAGATCATAAAACAAAACTAATCTTCCTATCTAGAACCGGCTACCAAGTCAATAAACTCGATGTTGCCGCAGGCCAAGGAAGAGAACATGGAGTATGGGAACCGACCAAAGGAGAAACAACAAGGGCATGGGCACCGGCCAACACTTTGGAGAAGAAGAAGGAAAACACTCCTTCTCCTTGTTGCTGCCAAAACCCTAAACTAGGCTCTCCTAATTTCCGGCCAAGGATGAAGGGAAGAAGAATAGGTTGAGCTCCGGTCAAGGTAGAGGGAAGAACAAGAGGGGCCGGCCAACCTTAGGAAGAAGAAGAAAGGATCTCTCCTCCACTTGTTGCCGCCCACCAACAAACCCTCAAAACCTAACCCTAGCCGCCCAATCCTATTCCTATCCCAACTAGGATTGCTTACCACCCATGGAAAGCAACCCTAATGCCATCCATCATAAGCCATAGATGAAAGGGAGAAGCTTAGGCGCCAGCCAAAACAAGGAGAGAAGAGAGAAGAAGGGTGCCGGCCACCAAAGGAAGAAGAAGAAGAAGAACATCTTTCCTTAATTGTGGCCACCCAAAACCCTAATCCTCCCTTGCTCTTGCCGCCCAAAACCCTAGCCCCCTTTCCTCTTTTCTCTCTTTTTCTTCCCCCCTAGTCCACCCTTTTATAGAGTTAGGGATAAACCTTGGTTTAATCTCCAGCATTGGTTCTAGGGATTTAATCTCAACCATCGAATCTAGAGATTTAATCTCAACCGTCGGATCTTAGAGATTTAATCTCTACCTTTGGATCTAGAGTTTTGTTTCTATCCATTGGATCTAAGCTTCATGAGGTGTTAATAGGCCACAATAGGGACCATGAGGAGGAGTTGAATCTTGGCCACCCATGGATCAAGCCCACATAAAGTCCGATCCACTAAAGATTTTCCATTTCACTAGAAGATTATCATTGATCTACCTCACCAACCCCCATAAGATAATATGGGCTCCACGTATTATTTGTACATTTTCTCCTCGTGTTTAAGATCTCGAATGTCCGTTGATTAATAAATTTACTGACCATTAATTAATCAACATCTAACTCCATGAGTAGTACCACTCAACCTTTTTATCATGCCGGACCAAGTCCACCTGCAGGGTTTACATGATGAACCTTATGAGCTCCTCAAGGGGACATCATCATCCTAATATATAGGCCACGATTTCCTATTATAACCAACGACACACCATATAAATAATATCATCTCCCAACTTACCAAGCCTATCAATTTAATCTATAAATCTCGCCCATTGGTAAATCAAAGAGATGATTACTAAGTATATGTATTCGTTATTATATCGGGATTAGGAGCATGTACAAAATAATATCTGAGGTTTGATTCGAATATGTAGTCAACAATAAATCGAATCACCTCTAAGTCGGTCCTGCTCAATACACACAAAGTGTACTAGTGTGATTCTATGGTCAAGACAAACCAATACCAAATCACACTACAACCATTCCGATGGTTTGTCCAAAGCCATCTCGGTTGTGAGCCTTTACTTATACTTTACAAGCAGCAGATAACATGATCTCCCATGTGACACCACACACCATGTTATCTACAATGTATTGTATTAGACAATATTGCATAACCATAAAAATGCAAACAATGATCATGTGATTCTTATTTCAAAATAAAGATGTTCATACAAAAGATAGACTTTTCAGTATACATCCCTACAATTTATGTCATGTGTGTCATGTCATGTAGATAATAGTTATTTGCATGGAAAGGAGGATAAGACCTCAAAACCCTTACACAATGTTAAAGCCTACACCTTCCATTAATATTGTTAGAACCAGAGTTCCGTTTCTTGTGTAGGTTGTTGGACTCTCTCCAAGCTCGGCTCAAACCTGAACATGTTCAAACTATTGAAATATTTTAATACTAATATGGTAAGAGTCAGAGGTCAATTTTTAGTTTGGGTTGTTGGACTCTCTCCAAGCCTGGCTAAACGGTTGAATGTGCTCTAGACATATTAAAACTATTTCTTGATTAACGAGTCGACTTTAACTTGGAGCATTGCCTTGTTGGACTCTCTCCAAGGTTGATGTGAAGGGATGTGAAGTTGGGTGCTATGCATATGATGCATACTTGTTAATGTGTTAATAACCCAATATTTGTGCGAACATTCAATTATTTGATAACACAATGTGATAGTTACATATATGTGATATGTAATTGGTATATTTGATACTTACCATCGTAGCTATGAACGACTTGTTGCACTCTCTCCAAGGTTGTTCTTATCTATGTTAGATATCAACCCATTTAGAGATGGACCTATGATCTCCCGAATTGATTTTAAGGATTTTTTGAATTCAAAAAATGAATGGGATTAATAGATGTATGTTGATGCATTTTAAATCATTTTCTCATATATGCTCGATTTATATATCTAGGTTAATCGCTTGATCATGACGTCTATAAACTTGCACTCTATTTTGGATTCAAATAAGTTGACCGGGATGAACTTCTTGGACTAGTTTAGAAATTTGAGAATTGTTCTCAAGGTGAAAAAGCTTGCATATGTCCTCGAAGAGCCTCTTCCCACCTATCCTAAGGATGATGCAACATTGGACCAATTGTTGGTCTATCAGAAACATGTGAATGATTCGGAACTGGCGAGTTGCATCATGCTAGTCATGATGGTACTCAAGCTTCAGAAGAAGCATAAGCATATGGATGATAATACCATAGTCTTCCATCTTTAGGAGTTGTTTGATGAGCAAGCAAGATCCGAAAGATTCGAAGTATCCAAGCTCCTCTTCACCTCCAAGATGCAAGAAGGTTTATCTATAGTGAAATTTGTGCTAAAGATGAATGGTCGAGCGATTAGCCACACTTGGGTTTGTGATGAATCATGAATTAAGTATTGACTTAATTCTACATTGTTCACCCAAGAGTTTCTCATAGTTTGTGACGAACTACCGGACGAACAAAATTGAAACCACCATTCCTAAACTCCTCAACATGCTGAAGACTATGGAGCCTTCTGTGAAGCATGAGGAGAAGACAACGTTGTTATTTGATTCTTCAAAGAAAGGTTCTAAGAGGAAAGCAAAGGAACAACGCAAGGGGAAGAAGAAGAAGGCTAAGAAAGCAGAACCAACTCAAAAGGGCACTTGCCATTATTGTGGCAAGGAGAGCCATTGGCGAAAAAATTGCAAGATTTATCTTGAGTTTGTAAAGAAGAAGAAGGCATCCGATGCCCCATCTTCTTCAAGTATCTTCGTTATTCATTGTCATTCTATTTCCTCAAACACTTGGGTATTGGATACTGGGTGTAGCTCACATATATGTAATGACATACAGGGGCTAAGGAATAGAAGGCTAATCAAGGGAGAATCAAATTTGCGAGTTGGCAATGGAGCAAAGGTTGTTGCAGTCGCCATCGGAACATATTTGTTGAAGCTCCCTACAAGACTTGTCTTAGAACTGGATAATTGCTATTATGTTCCTTCATTACTAAAGAACATTATTTCTATTTCCTGCTTAAATAGAAATGGGTATCATTTTACTTTTAGTAACAATTGTTGTTACATAACTTTGAATGACGTTCTTTATGGGACTTGAACTTCATGCAATGGAATATATACGTTAGACATATCCGGTGACATTATCAATATCAAAGTGAGCAACAAGTGGGCTTGAAAAGATAATCAATTTGCCTTCTATATATGACATTGTCATCTTGGCCATGTAAGCAAGAAACGCATGTCCGAATTACACCGATGTGGAATTCTGGAATCGTTTGAATTTGATTGATTTGATACATACGAATCATGCTTTAAAGGCAGATGACTAAATTACCTTTTACTTGAAAAAGGTAATTGGTAGGAGAATTGTTTGGTCTAATACATATTGATGTATGTTGACCTATGTCAATTCATGCTCTAGGAGGTTATAGCTACTTCATTACCTTTATCGATGATCACTTATGATTTGGGTATGTGTTCTTGATGAAACACAAGTCTGAAGCCTTTGAAAGGTTCAAAGAATTCAGAAATGAAGTAGAGAAATAACTTGGCAAAAGTATTAAAATACTTTAATCTGATTGAGGTGGTGAATACTTGAGTCAAGATTTTATGAATTATCTAAGGGACAATAATATATTGTCTCAATGGACTCTGCCGCATACACTACAGCTTAATGGTGTATCTGAGAGGTGAAATTGAACTTTGTTGGTCATGGTTAGGTCGATGATGATGTTAGAATGTATACTGAAAGCCTAGCTCTTTTTGTATGAACATTTTATTTTGTAATAAGAATCACATGATCATTGTTTGTACTTTATATATTTATTATATGTGTGTGCATATTGTCTAATATTTTACATTGTAGATAACATGGTGCTTGGTGTGGCACAGAAGATCATGTTATCAGTCCCTTGTAAAATATAAGTAGAGGCTCACAACCAAGATGGTTTTGGACAAACCATTGGCATGGTTGTAGTGTAGCTTGGTATTGTTTTATCTTGAACATAGAGTTACACTAGTACACTTAGGTGTATTGAGCGGGACCGACATAGAGGTGATTCAATTTAGTGCTGACTACATAATTGAATTGGACCTCGGATATTATGTTGTACATGCTCTTAATCCCGATATAATAACGGGCACATGTACTTAGTATTTATTTCTTTGATTTACCAGTGGGTGAGATTTAGATGGATTAAATCAATATGCCCTGTAAGTTGGGAAATAATATTATTTACATGGTGTGTCGTTGATTATAGGAGGAAACCGTGTCCTATATATTAGGTTGATGATGTCCCCTTGAGGAGCTCATAAGGTTCATCATGTAAACCCAGCTGGTTGACTTAGTCAACATGATGATAAGGTTGAGTGGTACTACTCGAGGAGTTAGATGTTAATTAATTAATGGTCAGTAAATCAATTAATTTACGGACATTCGATATCTTAAACACGGGGAGATAAATTTACAAATAATATATGGAGCCCATATTAATTTATGGGGGTTGGTGAGGTAGTTCAATGATGATCCTCTAGTGGAATGGAACATCATTGATGGATCAAGTTTGTGTGGTTCCGATCCATCGGGTGGCCAAGACCCAACTCCTCCTTATGGTCCCTATCGTAGGCTAATATAATCCTTGTGAAGTTTAGATCCAAGAATGTAAAACAAAACCTAGAACCAACGGTTGGATTAAATCCATAGATCCGATGGTTGGGATGAAACCCTAGAACCAACGGTTGGATTAAATCCATAGATCCGATGGTTAGGATGAAACCCTAGAATCGACGGTTGGGATTAAATCCCTAGATCCGACGGTTGGGATAAAACCCTAGATTCTACGGTTGGGATGAAATCCTAGATCCGACGGTTGGGATTAAATCCCTAGATCCGACGGTGGAGGATAGAGGAGGCTTAAGCCTAAATTCTAGAATTAGGGTTTGGCTCATCCATGTGTTGGGCGGCAACAAATCTTAAAGGAGTTAGGGGTTGGGCGGCAAGAAAATAGGAGTTAGTTCCTATAATTTTGGCTAACCAACTTTCTCCTAAATTCTATAAATAAGGGCTTAGGGTTGGGCGGCAACTAATTGATTTTTGGTGATAGGGATTAGGGTTTGGAAAGAAGTTGGGCGGCTAGGGTTTGGAGCTAGGTTGGGCGGCAACCATATTCATCCAACATTGTTGCCGGCGCCCAATTCATTCAAGCTTTCCTTGGCCGGCGCCCTTCATCTTAGCCACTCTCTTCTTCCTTTGCGGTTCTCCTCCCATTGGTGGCCGGCAAGATCATCTTCCTCCAATCCCCAAAGGTGGCCGGCGGCTCCCTTTGTTTTGGTGGCCGGCGCATCTCCATCCATTCCTTGGCCGGCGGTTGCATCAAAGTTCCTAGCTTGGTGGCCGGTTCTAGATAGGAAAGGTATTTGTGGTTTTTCTCTTTGTTCACAGAGGACAAGGTAGAGGAGAACTCGATCTAGAAGACTTCTACTCGTGGAGGATCTTCGTCCACACGTCGTCCACGAGAAGGATAGGACATACGATAGAAGATCGTAAGGTATAAAGTTATTTTAACTTTATGTACAGATCTGAGCATGTTCTTATTTGTTTTGATTATGCATGTGCGTGTATGAATGTATATTGTATAATCATGGACCCCGAAGACAAACACAAAAACCGGCGATCCATCCGTCGTCTCTTCCGCGGCTAATCAACTAGAAGAGTAGAGTTGCTTGAACAACTAGTTTGTTCGAGCGACCACTCGAGTTGTTAGCACGACGACGAAATGGTGTTACTAAGGAAGCTCATCCTATCCGGATTAATCCTTTCATTAGTGAAAATTTTAATCCGGGGACATGGGAGCCAATAAGCCTCCGAAGCGATTTCCATCAGATGAATCATGCGAATCTTCCCAAGTCCTTTTGGGGCTATGCACTTCAGACAACTCTTTACTTGCTAAACAGAGTCCCAACCAAGGTAGTCACTACTACTTGTTGGATCGATGCGGTTCGCTAGAGGGGGGGGGTGAATAGCGAAAAGCCTTTTTCTTTCGAATTCGTTTCAAGACAAATATACGCAGCAGAAATGTAAATGAAACAAAAAGAAACAAGTTTGTTTTTTGCTTGGTTCGTAGCCTTCGGCTACTACTCCAAGGCCCTAACGGACCTAGACCGTGTACGGAGGGCAATTCACTAAAACACTCCTCCTCGTTGGAGGTAGGAGTTTGACGATTACAAAAAAAAACTTCGAAGCAAAATGATAGAGAGACAAACCCTCTCTTCTATTAAAGTAAAATGCAACGATAGAAAAACCTCGAGTAAAAGAGTTGCAATATTGAAAACAATAATAAGGATTATACCAACAACTAAAAAGAAAGACCTTAAGCTAGGGTTGTTGGCAGCACTTCGTTGTCGTAGAGTCGTCGGAGAGTCGCAGCATTGCGGAAGCTTTTGAGCACTTAGAATTCTTGTAAAAACCCTAGGTTAGGACCTCCTTTTATAGCCTTTGGGCCCCTTTTCGAGAGGAACCCTAGCCAATCATATTTGAGCACCACTCCCCTTAAAATTTGGTGATAAACCTTGACTCCTCGAGGCTGATCCTTTGACCGGCAATGATCTGATGGCCATCACCCGGCTGATCACGCGATCAAGTGCGCTAGCCGTAGTCACCCGATCGATGGACGGCAATGAGTCCTTGAGTTGGCAAATGATCGATCGTGCAAGCAAGGCAATGTTAGCTTAAAGAAAACATTATTTCGACGGTCGCCGATCGTCGATTCGATCTCGACCTAGACCACCTATGAGATGTCTTGGTCGGATCTATGCTAAGTCTTTCCCCGTAACGAGGATACGACCTTACTTACACTCGCACACACGAGCTTACCTCGACATTTCACGTGTTGCTTTTGCTTCCGCCCTTCCACTCAATTCCTTCTCCTCCGGTTAGTCGAGTGTCGCCGACCACCGCGGCTTCCTCCGGGTGTCGCTAGCCTTCAGCTCCAGCTATATCAATCTTCTGCACACTCGATTTAGCTCATGAGATAACGATATGAGCTTAACTTTGTATCGTTTGCTATAATCAAAACTCAGGTTCGACTTAGGTGCCTACTGCACCAACAATCTCCCCCTTTTTGATTTATGGCAAACCCACATACAAAGTTAAGAAAAAACAAATTAAGTGCATTAAGTAAAATGAGCAAGAGATATGCATGAATGTGTAGGAGTATAAAAACTCTTTTTCAAGTGCTCTTGAGGAATCCTCCCTTGAGAGGGTGAGTACTTGAGAAAGAGTTTTAACTCCCCTTGATATTTGCTACTAAAAAGATTAAGTAACCTAAATTACTTAATATTGGCCATAGTATTTAAAATAAGTTGAGAAAATGATTTCTTAACCTTGGCCTTTACTTTCGTTTTGTTAACAAGTTAACTTAAAGTTAAGTAAATTATTTGTTAACAAGTTAACTAAATATGTTTAAGTTAAGAATTCCCTTAACTTGTAAGTTAAGAATTCCCTTAACTTGTTTTGTTAACTTAAAGTTAAGTAAGCCTTGGCCAAAAAAAAAATTGATCCCATAACTTTGGCCTTTTTCTCCCCCTTTTGCCATATATCGAAAAAAGCGAGGGTGTGTGTGGAATAAGTATTAATTTTAAAGTCCAAGCATGTTCCACATTATTTCGAAAATAATATACTGAAAATAATTTCATCTATAAAATGTTCGACTCATATTTGGCTTGATTGATATGAAAGATCAACCAGTCCTGGTCAGAGTCGGTTAGTATGTATGATTATACTCCATGGTTCATGGCGATGCACTAGCTCTACATCTGGAACCAGGAGTAGGGTCCTAACATCTCACGCCCATCTACGTGTCTAAGTACACAAACACATTAGTCCTATGTGTTGTGAGATGTACTGGATCCTTAAATCTATAGGTGCATGATATCTAAGGTATGTCCTATGCTAGTTCCATAATAATGAAAAAGAAAGAAATAGTAGTAAGAACATATAATTTGCAAGTACCTATTCTATTACGCACATGCCCAATTTTCGTCTTAATAGACTAAATTCGGCTTCGGGTAGGGGTTTAGTAAATAGGTCTGCCAAGTTGGACTTCGATTCGACGTATTCGAGTTGTATGGCTCCGTTGGCCACATGTTCTCGAATGAAATGGTGTTTGACCTCTATATGTTTGGTCCTAGAGTGACATATCGGATTCTTTGTAAGATTAATTGAACTAATGTTATCTACGTGAAGTTTAGTATTCGTAAAGTCTAACTTAAAGTCGCGGAGAGTGTGCTTCATCCAAAGAAGCTGCGAGACACATTCACCCATCGTGATGTATTCGGCTTCGGTGGTAGATAAAGCAACACAGTGTTGCTTCCTACTGCACCAACTCACTAGACTCGAGCTGAGAAGTTGACAACAACCACTCATGCTCTTTCTATCGAGCTTACTACCGGCATAGTCCGAATCGGAGTAGCCATCTTGTTCGAACTCGGTAGATCTAGGATACCAAATACCGACATTAAGTGTACCCTTTAGATATCTAAGGATACGTTTAACTAGGGTTAGGTGAGACTCCTTAGCATAGGTTTGAAACCTGGCGCACATACTTACTGCGAATAGGATGTCGGGTCGACTCGCAGTTAAGTATAGGAGACTTCCTATCGCGCTCCTATAGTACTTTAAGTCAATGGACTTACTTTCTAGGTCTTCCCCTATGTTAACATTTATCGCCATTGGGGTGTTTATTACCTTAGCGTCTTGCATTCCAAATCTTTTAATTAACTCCTTAGTGTATTTTTGTTGATATAGGTATATACCATCCTTAGTTTGTTTAATTTGTAGACCTAAAAAGAAACTTAACTCGCCTACCAAATTCATTTTGAACTCACTTTCCATGAGCGAAACGAACTCGTTTAGTAAGGCTGAGTTAGAGGTTCCAAAAATTATATCGTCTACGTAAATTTGAGCTATGAATATTTCTTTACCTAAGGTTTTTACGAAGAGAGTTGGGTCAACTAAGCCTTGGTTAAACCCTTTTGACTTAAGATGGATTGAAAGTCTCTCGTACCAAGCTCGAGGAGCTTGTTTAAGTCCATAGAGAGCTTTCTTAAGTTTTAGAACATGATCGGGTTTATCTAGATTTTCGAATCCGGGGGGTTGGCTAACATAAACATCTTCTTTAATGTATCCATTTAGGAATGCCGACTTAACATCCATTTGAAATAGCTTAAATCCTCGATGTGCGGCATAAGCTAGCAACATTCGAATGGATTCGAGTCTAGCTACTGGGGCATAGGTTTCGTCGTAATCTAAGCCTTCGACTTGACTAAACCCTTTGGCGACTAACCTAGCCTTGTTTCTAACTACTTCACCTTTATCATCAAGCTTATTTCGAAACACCCACCTTGTTCCAATTATCGTTTTGTCTTTAGGTGGTGGTACTAATTCCCACACTTCATTCCTAGTAAATTGAGCTAGCTCTTCTTGCATTGCAATAATCCAATCGGGATCAAGAAGAGCTTGTTCAATTGATTTGGGTTCTATCTTTGAAATTAAGGAAATTTGACTAAGGTTCCTATAGGATGCTCTAGTTCAAACTCCTAGATTAGGATCTCCTATCACTTGATCGATAGGGTGGTTAGTCTGAATCCTAGATTGGGTTGGGTTTGTGTCACCTAATGCTTGATCAATGGGGTGACTTGGTTGAACACTAGTTTGACTCGGATCACTTGTCACTTGGTCGACAAGAGAAGTTGGTTGATGTGGATTAGACTCGATCTCAGGGTCGGAGACGAGTTTGGTATCAGTGGCCTCAACACTTGGGGTCATTAAGGGTTTTGTAGGTTCGGGTACTTCATCGAACACTACATTAATAGTCTCTTCGACTTTAAGGGTATCGTGGTTATATACCCTATAGGCCCTACTCGTGGTTGAGTATCCTAAGAAGATTCCGGTGGAGGTTTTGGATTTGAATTTCCCTAGGTGGTTCTTTGTAACGCCCGCCCTTATCTGCTCTCAGGGCGGCGCTACTGTTACTCCTTTTTTTTTTAAAACATACTACATATGGATCCTCTCACAACCTACGTACTTTAACAGGTCATCATAACTTAAACCTTCTTTTGCACATGCATCACATATCATATTCATCGTTAGCATGTTAACATATCTTTCATAACATGCATACATAAAGATTCGTTCATGAGTTCTAACATTTCCAACCTTCTTAAGTAGAGGATACTCATTAAACACAAGTCTTATAAGCGGAAGCAATGTCTTAAGTTGTTCTTAGAGCATATAAATACAAGCAGATAGTATAGGGTCTTCTTCCACCATGCCACTATCACACAGACTTGGCCCCTCCTGCTACTTCCTCTAGCGCAGACTTCCTTTATCTGCAGTATATGGACAACATGAACTATAAGCATATAGCTTAGTAAGATCCTTGCCTACTCACAAAAGCCACAACTTCATCAAGCAATTAGAACATGAGCATACTAGCATAAAGGACCTAAGTATTTCATAGCAACACTAATCAACAACATATCCATGTAATAAAAAAAACTAAGCATGGCATAGAATTATTCATAAGCCAGTTAAGCATAATTAATCTAAGCAGGGCATAATTTGAACATAAGCGTTATAACTACATAAAACTAAGCATGCAGGAAAGACATATTCATAAGCGTTTTAAAACTTAACAATAAGCATTCCTAACCTAAGCATCCGTAACATCCTACATCTTAAACCTACATAAAGTACATAGGCACAAACATTCTTCAACTTAACCATGACCATTCATCAGGGAAATCCAATCATGCATAAAAGACATAATCATAAGCATTTGTTTAACTTGGACATAAACATTTGTAATAACATAAATCCTAAACTTGTAGAAAGAACATAATCGCAAGTATTCATAATCTTACCCGTAACATTCACCACATCATAAATTCTAAACTAGCATGAAGTACATAGTCGCAACGTTCTTAAACTTAACTCTAAACATCATAACTTCATAACATCTAGCATGCATGAAGAGCATAGTTTGCAAGCATTCAGAGTATTTAACATAAGCATACACAATAATCATAAAAGTCTTTCCTTTTCAAAACATATACTTATAGATACTTCAAAATCATCATAACTTCATAACATCTAGCATGCATAAAAAACACGGTTTGCAAGCATTCAGAGTATTTAACATGAGCATACACAATAAACATAAAAGTCTTTCCTTTTCAAAACATATACTTATAGATACTTTAAAATCATCATAACTTCATAACATCTAGCATGCATAAAGAACATAGTTTGCAAGCATTCAGAGTATTTATCATGAGCATACACAATAAACATAAAAGTCTTTCCTTTTCAAAACATATACTTATAGATACTTCAAAATCATCATAACTTCATAACATCTAGCATGCATAAAGAACACGGTTTGCAAGCATTCAGAGTATTTAACATGAGCATACACAATAAACATAAAAGTTTTTCCTTTTCAAAACATATACTTATAGATACTTCAAAATCATCATAACTTGTTTGGGGGCCCTGTGTTAAGTACCACATAATGCGCGTTCCCTAGTAGGCTGGGGTAGCGAGCCACCAGTCATACTAGAGCAAGACCTCTTACGTCTTACCAGGGAAGACCTCTTACGTCTTCTTATGTCCCTATGGATTTGATTAACGACCACCTGACGGGTCGGGTACTTAACCTCTTGCAAAGTAAAATACTTAATTCCTTTCTTTTCTTGTCATAATATAAAGAATGCTCTTGATCCCCAACATAAAAAGGGAAGCATCTTAACCTTATCTTATCATAAGGAGAGCTCTTGATCCCTACTTGAAAGGGAAGCATCTCCATTTTATCTTATCTTAAGGAGAGCTCTTGATCCCTACTTGAAAGGGAAGCATCTCCATCTTGTCATAAGGAGAGCTCTTGGTCCCTACTTGAAAGGGAAGCATCTCCATCTTATCATGAGGACACATGCATTCATAACATAAGAGTACCCTAAAGGGGTCCTAAAGTATAAACATGTTCATCATACAAGCATATTTCGTGGCACATTACATCATAAACATGAAGCATATTTCCTTGACATATTCATGGCATATTAAATCACAAAAACATGTTCATCACCTAAGCATATTTCATGGCACATTACATCATCAACATGTAGCATGTTTCCTAAGCATATTAAAGGCATATTAAATCATAAAAAAACACGTTCATCACCTAAGCCTATTTCATGGCACATTACATCATAACATGAAGCCTATTTCCTAGGCATAATCATGGCATATTAAATCACAAAACATGATCCACATCTAGGTATGTTTCATGGCATACTATATCATAAACATGTTCATCACCTAATCTTATTTCATATTGCATTGAATCATAACCATATACATCACACAAGCATAGTTCATGACATATAAACAAACAAAAACCATACCCTTAGCACAACTACATGTGCGGGGGGGGGTGTTTTCATGAAACCCTAACCCTAAAACCTTGGGTTGGCCGAATCTTGTAAGGGGCTTGAGCTTGGGTTTTGTCCCCTAAAGTTCACTCATGAAGCCTTATAACTAATCATAGTATCATTAGAGATATTTTCATGCAACCCTAACCCTACTTTCATAGGTTGGCCGAATCTTGTAAGGTTAGATCCTTGGACTTTTGTCCCCTAAAGTTCATTCATCAGCATTATTACTTACCCTAGTGTCATTAGGAACATTTTCATGAAACCCTAACCCTAATTATATGGGTTGGCCGAAACATGGAATGGGTTCAAACTTTAGGTTTTGTCCCCTAAAGTCCATTCATCAAGCATTATTACTTAACCTAGTGTCATTAGGAACATTTTCATGCAACCCTAACCCTAATTATATGGGTTGGCCGAAACATGGAATGGGCTCAAGCTTAGGTTTTGTCCCCTAAAATTCATTCATAAGCATTATCATGGCCTAACCTCATAATAGGGAGTTGTCATAAAAACCCTAACCCTAAAAGGCCTTGGTGGCCGAAACCTATTGGGGCACCAAGTTGGAATTTTTGTCCCCTAAAAGGGTCCTATAGTGAGCATACAACCTATAGAAGTTCCCTAGAAACATTTTCATGAATCTTAGCCCAAGAAAACTTGATTGGCCGAAACCTACAAGGGCTACAACTTCATCGTTCTTACATGAAATTTAACTTACGAAACTAATACACTGCAGGTGAGGGGAAACTTACATCCTTCGCTTTGCTTGAGATGACCTAATGGAGTCACCTAGCTTTCTCCTAGCTTGAAGGGGGGTCTCGGCCAAAGGAAGAAGAAGGGGGGGTTGGTTTCGGTGAGGATGAAGAGGAGAGGAAGAAAATGGCAAAAAGGAAACTTCCTTCTTCTTTATAAAGGGAGGAAGAGAAGTTTCTCTTTTCTTTGTCATGCCTCTTCACTTACCCTTCTTCCACTTATCTATAAATTCCCCTCTTCCTCTAATGATATAATTCTATTGGGCTTATGGTTAGTGGGTGCATCTATAGGGCTTGGCTATCTCTAGAGGTTTGGGGTTCAATTCCTAGGCTTTGCATCTTTTTTTTCTTTTTGGCTTATTTTCTTTTATTTTTCCCAAAAACCCCACATAAAGCCTATCATCATAAAGCCAAAATTCTCGTAAAATTGCTAGAAATTTTACGGGCGTTACAATCCCTCATACCTTGTAAAAATTTCATCCTCGAAACTTAAAACAATTCTGGGTACTTCTACCTCATGTCCTCCTCTTGTTCCCAAGTAGCTTCCTCATATTGCGAATTCTACCACAGGACCTTTACTAAGGGCACCTCTTTGTTCCTTAGCCTTTTGACATCTCGGTCTAATATTTGGATAGGCCGACTTTCAACACTCAGGTCCTCATGAACGTGTACTGTTTGTGGCTCGATCACTTGGTCCACACTAGATACGCATTTCTTGAGCATAGAGACATGGAACACGTTGTGTATAGCCGACATCTCTTGAGGCAGCTCCAGCCTGTACGCTACCTTGCCCACCCTCTGCGATATCGGATACGACCCCACGTAGCGTGGATTCAGTTTACCCTTCCTTCCAAATCTCATCACTCCCTTCATAGGGGTCACTTTGAGGAATACCAGGTCCTCGACTTTGAATTCTAACGGTCTACGCCGCATATCCGCATAGCTCTTTTGTCGGCTCTGAGCAGCTTCGATTCTCTGACGGATAGTCTGTATAGCGCGGGTGGTATTGTCAATAATATCGGCCTGAAGACCCATTTCCCTCCTTTCATCACCCTCGTACTAACAGATAGGAGACTTGCATCTTCTCCCGTATAGAGCTTCATAGGGTGCCATTCCAATTGTAGCACAGTAGCTGTATTGTAAGCAAATTACGCCCTGCACAAATATCACACCACTCCCTTAAAGTCTAGAGCACAAGCCCGCAGCATATCTTCCAGCACCTGGTTCACTCTTTCCGTCTGACCATCGGTCTGAGGATGAAACGCAGTGTTGAATCTCAACTTAGTGCCAAGAGCCTTCTGAACACATTCCCAAAAATGGGAGGTAAAACGGCCATAACGGTCAGAAATAATAGCCTTAGGCACTCCATGTAATTTGATAATTTCCTTGACATATAATTGAGCTAGCTGCTCGACCGAATAGGTCATCTTAATTGCCAGGAAATGGGCAGACTTTGTCAACCGGTCTATGATTACCCATATAGCATCGTAACCATTTGTTGTTCTGGGTAATCTCGAGATGAAATCCATAGATAGTTCTTCCCATTTCCACTCTGGAATCGGTATCGACTGCAGTAATCTCCCAGGTTTCTAGTGTTCTGCCTTCACCTTCTGGCAGGTCAGACAGGTGTTGACGTACTGAGCCACCTCCCTTTTCATGCCGGACCACCAAAATTTATCCCTTAAGTCCTGATACATTTTATTAGATCCAGGGTGCATGGTATAAGGTGTTCCAAGGGATTCCTCGAGTATCTTCTTCTGTAATTCCGGATCGTCTGGAATACATAGTCGGTCCCGGAGGTATAATAGTCCGCCGTTGGAAATGCGGAATCCATTATCCCTTCCCTCCAGTACTTCTTGTTTGATCTTCTGGATGTCTGAATCACCATCTTGCTTTCCCTTTATATCGTCGAACAGCGTCGGCATTATAGTCATGGTGGAAAGTTGCCCAGAAATAATCTCTATCCCGTATTTCATTATTTCCCTTTTCAGGGGCTGCGATAGCATTGATAAGGACATCAAAGTGGCCATTTTGTTTCCACTCCTTACTCGTACGTTCCAGTCTACCCAACATTGTTCAATTATACCATACACATCCCAGGCCGTGAACTCATTATCCATTTCAAAAGGAAATGACTTATCATCTCTTATTCATATCTCTTATTCATATTTTTCCAACCAGAAGGAAAAATGTTAAAATATAACATTCCTTATTTCTAATTTACCACAGAAACTATTTGAGAAGATAGTTCATTATGACTCCCACTAGGACAAACCCTAGTGCGGTTGTAATTATTTTTAGTCCTATCTTCTTTGGCCTCACTAGGGTGGTCTTGGTGGCCAATAAGTTGGGCTTACAGAACCCTCCTCCTTCCTCTCATGACGGCTACCACCGGATTCTCTACCACGGCTTCTCTTGAACCTTGTGCTCAGTGATTCAGACAACTCCGCATAGGTTATCCTCCCTTCATAACGGCCCCACACGTGATGTGCAACTACCATGAACTCATTTGGCAGGGAGCGGACCAAGGCCCATATCCTATAATTGTCCAGTAACGGAAACTCCTACCGCTCGAGTCTCCTAAAAAGACCATCGAGCCTTCTTATGTCTCCGATGACCCCACCATCTGGTTTATAGACTATCTCCTCAATAGCTTCCCTTAATCGGTTTCATGACACATCATGACGGGTCATGGTAGTCATCGTCCGTGCCATCTGAAAGTGAAATAAATGAAGTCGATCAAAAGCACTAACCCGTGCAAAACCGCATAGACCTTCCACAACTAATTACGAAAATCAAATCTTCGTAATTTTAGGAGTTTAATTAAACTAAGGCTAGCATAAGATTACCCTACATGGATTCATGCATATTTAAGCTAAAACCACAAAGAACAATTCTTAATCTCGCAGGGTAAGGTATCCTTCCTTGGGATACTTCTAAGTTAGAGTCGTGTTTCCATCGTGTAAAGCTTGGTCAGATATACTATCTAAGTCACCACTTATGATTCTATTATAATAAACAGGACGAGGTATTATTTCTATCTAAATCTCAGGTGTGAGTCAATTCTACTAAAGCATGATAAGGTATTATCTCATTCTAAATAGAAAACATTCTTCATTATAAAGGAACTTAAGTATGCATAAAATTACTTACTTGGAAATAGCAAGATGGAGGCTTGATGTGTGATAGTGGAAAGGTGAACCCGCCTGATACATTCTGTAACGCCTCACTTATCTGCTTTTGGGGCTGCCATCACATTCTTTTTTTTTTTAAAAAAACAACATATGGATCCTCTAACAACCTACGTACTTTAACAGGTCATCATAACTTAAACCTTCTTTTGCACATGCATCACATATCATATTCATCGTTAGCATGTTAACATATCTTTCATAACATGCATACATAAAGATTCGTTCATGAGTTCTAACATTTCCAACCTTCTTAAGTAGAGGATACTCATTAAACACAAGTCTTATAAGCGGAAGCAATGTCTTAAGTTGTTCTTAGAGCATATAAATACAAGCAGATAGTATAGGGTCTTCTTCCACCATGCCACTATCACACACACTTGGCCCCTCCTGCTACTTCCTCTAGCGCAGACTTTATCTAAAGATATGGACAACATGAACTATAAGCATATAGCTTAGTAAGATCCTTGCCTACTCACAAAAGCCACAACTTCATCAAGCAATTAGAACATGAGCATACTAGCATAAAGGACCTAAGTATTTCATAGCAACACTAATCAACAACATATCCATGTAATAAAAAAACTAAGCATGGCATAGAATTATTCATAAGCCAGTTAAGCATAATTAATCTAAGCAGGGCATAATTTGAACATAAGCGTTATAACTACATAAAACTAAGCATGCAGGAAAGACATATTCATAAGCGTTTTAAAACTTAACAATAAGCATTCCTAACCTAAGCATCCGTAACATCCTACATCTTAAACCTACATAAGGTACATAGGCACAAACATTCTTCAACTTAACCATGACCATTCATCAGGGAAATCCAATCATGCATAAAAGACATAATCATAAGCATTTGTTTAACTTGGACATAAACATTTGTAATAACATAAATCCTAAACTTGTAGAAAGAACATAATCGCAAGTATTCATAATCTTACCCATAACATTCACCACATCATAAATTCTAAACTAGCATGAAGCACATAGTCGCAACGTTCTTAAACTTAACTCTAAACATCATAACTTCATAACATCTAGCATGCATGAAGAGCATAGTTTGCAAGCATTCAGAGTATTTAACATGAGCATACACAATAATCATAAAAGTCTTTCCTTTTCAAAACATATACTTATAGATACTTCAAAATCATCATAACTTCATAACATCTAGCATGCATAAAGAACACGGTTTGCAAGCATTCAGAGTATTTAACATGAGCATACACAATAAACATAAAAGTCTTTCCTTTTCAAAACATATACTTATAGATACTTCAAAATCATCATAACTTCATAACATCTAGCATGCATAAAGAACATAGTTTGCAAGCATTCAGAGTATTTAACATGAGCATACACAATAAACATAAAAGTCTTTCCTTTTCAAAATATATACTTATAGATACTTCAAAATCATCATAACTTCATAACATCTAGCATGCATAAAGAACACGGTTTGCAAGCATTCAGAGTATTTAACATGAGCATACACAATAAACATAAAAGTCTTTCCTTTTCAAAACATATACTTATAGATACTTCAAAATCATCATAACTTGTTTGGGGGGCCCCAGGTTAAGTACCACATAATGCGCGTTCCCTAGTAGGCTGGGGTAGCGAGCCACCAGTCCTACTATAGCAAGACCTCTTACGTCTTACCAGGGCAAGACCTCTTACGTCTTCTTATGTCTCTATGGATTTGATTAAAGACCACCTGACGGGTCGGGTACTTAACCTCTTGCAAAGTAAAATACTTAATTCCTTTCTTTTCTTGTAATAATATAAAGAATTCTCTTGATCCCCAACATAAAAAAAGGGAAGCATCTTAACCTTATCTTATCATAAGGAGAGCTCTTGATCCCTACTTGAAAGGGAAGCATCTCCATTTTATCTTATCTTAAGGAGAGCTCTTGATCCCTACTTGAAAGGGAAGCATCTCCATCTTGTCATAAGGAGAGCTCTTGGTCCCTACTTGAAAGGGAAGCATCTCCATCTTATCATGAGGACACATGCATTCATAACATAAGAGTACCCTAAAGGGGTCCTAAAGTATAAACATGTTCATCACACAACCATATTTCGTGGCACATTACATCATAAACATGAAGCATATTTCCTTGACATATTCATGGCATATTAAATCACAAAAACATGTTCATCACCTAAGCATATTTCATGGCACATTACATCATCAACATGTAGCATGTTTCCTAAGCATATTCAAGGCATATTAAATCATAAAAACATGTTCATCACCTAAGCCTATTTCATGGCACATTACATCATAACATGAAGCCTATTTCCTAGGCATAATCATGGCATATTAAATCACAAAACATGATCCACATCTAGGTATGTTTCATGGCATACTATATCATAAACATGTTCATCACCTAATCTTATTTCATATTGCATTGAATCATAACCATATACATCACACAAGCATAGTTCATGACATATAAACAAACAAAAACCATACCCTTATCACAACTACATGGGGGGGGGGGGTGTTTTCATGAAACCCAAACCCAAAAACCATGGGTTGGCCAAAAATTTTAACGGGCTTTAGCTTGGGTTTTGTCCCCAAAATTTCACTCATGAAGCCTTATAACTAATCATAGTATCATTAGAGATATTTTCATGCAACCCTAACCCTACTTTCATAGGTTGGCCGAATCTTGTAAGGTTAGATCCTTGGACTTTTGTCCCCTAAAGTTCATTCATCAGCATTATTACTTACACTAGTGTCATTAGGAACATTTTCATGAAACCCTAACCCTAATTATATGGGTTGGCCGAAACATGGAATGGGTTCAAACTTAGGTTTTGTCCCCTAAAGTCCATTCATCAAGCATTATTACTTAACCTAGTGTCATTAGGAACATTTTCATGCAACCCTAACCCTAATTATATGGGTTGGCCGAAACATGGAATGGGTTCAAGCTTAGGTTTTGTCCCCTAAAATTCATTCATAAGCATTATCATGGCCTAACCTCATAAGAGGGAGTTGTCATAAAAACCCTAACCCTAAAAGGCCTTGGTGGCCGAAACCTATAAGGGCACCAAGTTGGAATTTTTGTCCCCTAAAAGGTCCTATAGTGAGCATACAACCTATAGAAGTTCCCTAGAAACATTTTCATGAATCTTAGCCCAAGAAAACTTGATTGGCCGAAACCTACAAGGGCTACAACTTCATCGTTCTTACATGAAATTTAACTTACGAAACTAATACACTGCAGGTGAGGGGAAACTTACATCCTTCGCTTTGCTTGAGAGATGACCTAATGGGAGTCACCTAGCTTTCTCCTAGCTTGAAGGGGGGTCTCGGCCAAAGGAAGAAGAAGGGGGGGTTGGTTTCGGTGAGGATGAAGAGGAGAGGAAGAAAATGGCAAAAAGGAAACTTCCTTCTTCTTTATAAAGGGAGGAAGAGAAGTTTCTCTTTTCTTTGTCATGCCTCTTCACTTACCCTTCTTCCACTTATCTATAAATTCCCCTCTTCCTCTAATGATATAATTCTATTGGGCTTATGGTTAGTGGGTGCATCTATAGGGCTTGGCTATCTCTAGAGGTTTGGGGTTCAATTCCTAGGCTTTGCATCTTTTTTTTCTTTTTGGCTTATTTTCTTTTATTTTTCCCAAAAACCCCACATAAAGCCTATCATCATAAAGCCAAAATTCTCGTAAAATTGCTAGAAATTTTACGGGCATTACATTCTTAGTGCTTAAGATATGTACTTTACATCCAAATACCCTAAAGTACTTGATGTTGGGTACTTTATTGTGATGAATCTCGTAGGAGGTCTTAAGGTGCCTCTTTACCATAAGGATCCTATTCTGGACATAGCAAGTCCTGCTAACGGTTTCTGCCCAAAACCTATCAGGTAGGTCGTATTCGTTCAACATGGTCCTAGCGGCTTCTTGTAGAGTTCGGTTTTTCCGCTCCACTAGGCCATTTTGTTGAGGGGTCCTAGGGCAAGAGAATTCATGGTGGTATCCGTTTAGGTTACAGAAGTCGGTGAACCTTTGATTTTTGAATTCACCACCATGATCGCTTCTAAGTCTTTTAACCTTAAGGTTTTTTTGATTCTCGATTAATTTGAATAGATTGATTAATTGATCTAGGGTATCATTTTTATGTTTGATGAACCTAACCCAGGTAAACCTTGATTAGTCGTCAATTATAACTAAGCAATATTGGCTTCTATTGAGTGACTTGGCTCCATGTGAATCAAATAGATCCATATGCAGGAGCTCAAGTACACTTGAGGTTCGTTCTTGGTTAGTTAACTTGTGTTGTGTCCTAGGTTGTTTTCCTTGTTGACAAGCATTCTGATTTTATTAACCAAATTGTTGAGGTTGGGTAAGCCTCTGACTAAGCCACTCGACTCATCTTGTGGGCCGAGTCTTGGGTGCAGTATTGGCCAAGTCGTCGGTGCCACAACCATGATTCCTCTTCTGTGTCATAAGACATTTGGTGAGGATTTGATTAAGTTAATTGTATAAATGTTATTTGTCCTAGTTCCTTTGAGTATTGTTTTATCTTGTTTTATTTGTTTTAATTACACATTCATTTTCTAAAAATACAACCTTATAGTTATTGTCACATAATTGGCTTACGCTAAGCGAGGTTATATTCAAAATTCTCTACAAGTAATACATTTTTAATAACAAAATTTGAGTTAAGCTCGATATCACGATCGATGATTTTGAGCTTGCGTTATTCCCAAAGGCTCTGATCCTTGTCGTTTGAATCGAAGCTTGTGAATTTGAGTTGATCCCGGTCATGTCGGGAACAGCATCAACATCCATTGATCCTACACACAAGGTGGTTGGATTGGATGTTAGATTTTTAAAAAAATTGGTTGTAAGTTGTTAAACCTAGGTCATCTCACTGTGTCTATATGATCAAGCATGTTATACTTATGTGTTTTTGTGAGATGACTTCAATTAAGTTGATTAAGTGCATTTGATTAGTAATTTTATGTTACATTTGGATTTGACCCTAGGCTTGTCAAGTTTACCTTTTCAAGATCATGGCTTCCAGGTCGTGGCGAGGCACAGGGGCCTTCTTTTATCGGATCATCGACCACTTCCTTAGACAAAGCCATTTTCAAGAAAATGATGACTTGTCTCACCTAAGATTATTTCCTAGTCTAACTGGTTATTTTTGAAAAGAGGCTCCCCGAGGCTCAATCTTTTCGAAGAATTTTAGTTGGTTATGTTTTTGAAAAGAGGCTCCCCGAGGCTCAATCTTTTCGAAGAATTTTAGTTGGTTATGTTCATGTTTTAAGTGAGTTCACAAGTTTTAAAGCACAAACTTTCTAAGTTAAAGCATGCAATTTCTAAGTTAAAGCACAAACTTTCTAAGTTAAAACATGCAATTTCTAAGTTAAAGCACAAACATGTTTTGTACTGGCTCCCCCTAGACCGTTGAATCGGTTCGGTCTATCCACATAGTGGATTTGGTCCTTGGGAATCCAGTACGGGTTGGATCCTAGAGTTGAAATCAAAAGGTTCTTAGGGACCCATGCTTGGACATGTTTCCTATGTCGACTCACAATCGACATATACGACCTATTAGTCGTGTTTGAGTTAAACCCTAGTCCAGCCTTGTTGTACATGGCCCTTTGAGATCCAAGTAGGAGGTCAAGTCCTTTGGATCCCGAAGTGAACCTTTCCAACGTGTTCCTAAGATCTTCGACTTGACTTTTCAAGAGTGAGTTCTCAACTTCGAGTTTTTCAACCCGAGTTGAGTCCTTCTCTTGAACTCGACTAGTCGAAGAGGTTAGGGAGACCTTGTGATTGAGGAGTTTGACCTCCTCAACCAGGGTCTCGACCTTGGACTCGGATTTAACTAATTTCCTAGACAAGAACCTAACCGTATTTTGTAAAGTATTAAATAAAGTTCGACTTACTTTAAGGGTATCTTTTGAACCGGATGCGTATCCGTGGCTTGACTTGAAGGTAGCTTCATAGTCCGAGTCATCCTCAGGTTCTGACTCAAGTTCAGGTTCGGTCTCCGTGTCTGACTCAATTGATTTCGCCATGAAGACGTGGTCTTCGTCTTCTTCGGATGGCGCTTCTTCCCATGTCGCGTTGAGGGCCTTCTTGTGCTTAGGTGCTTTGTGGTTGAGCTTGGGGCACTTGGACTTGATATGTCCAAACCTGTTACACTCATAACACCTAATATTAGAACTTTTAGGTTTACCTTGGTTGGGTCGAGTTGTGGTTCGCTTTCGTCCCTTGGCTATCCTTCGAGCTAGGTTCCTTAGCTCGGCAGTCAATTCTGGGTCAACTTCTTCTTCGGACTCGTCTTCCTCCTCGGTTAGTGGTGGCTTGCTTGCGATTTTCTTCTTCTTTGAACCTGCAAACAAGGCTATACCCCTCTCGGGTTCCGAGTTGGACTGCTCATGTAATTCAAAATCGGAAAAGAGTTCATCAAAACTAAGTTTAGAGAGGTCCTTGGAGACCTTGTAAGCATCGACCATGGATGCCCACAAGGTAGTCCTTGGAAAAGAGTTTAGAACATACCTTATAAGGTCACGGTTTTCGACCTTTTGCCCGATTGCGTGTAGGTTGTTGACTATATCTTGGATATGGGCGTGGAGTTGCGTCGTGGACTCGTGTTCCTACATTTTTAGATTATATAATTTATTGAACAAGAGGTCGCGCTTACATACCTTGGCTTCATCGGTCCCTTCGTGTAGCTCCACTAGTTTTGTCCAAAGATCTTTTGCGCTTATGAAGGGGCCGACGCGATTTAGCTCCTCTTTGGATAGGCCGCATTGGAGGATTTGTGTTGCCTTGGCGTCGGCTTCGACTTGTCGTTTTGTCGCAATGGTCCATTGATTGTAATCCAAGGATTCACCTTCTTCATTAGTAGGAAGGGTGAACCCGGTTTGGATCACAATCCACATCTCTATTTGGGTTTTTAGGAAGCATTCCATCCGACCCTTCCAATAACGGAAGTCATCTCCATTGTAAAACGGAGGTTGGACGGTGCTAAAACCCTCGAGATGGGCCATTAGAACAAAAGACACAAGGAGACGACGACGAAGAAACTAGCAATGACAAAAACACAAAAACAAGTGCCAAGACTCGCGTCTTGGATTAGTAGTGCGGGAGAATACTTAACAAAGCAAAATAAATAAAAAAAAAAAAGAAAAAAAAACAGAATTAAAAGAAACAAAAAAAAAGTAAATGTGTAAAAATGGCTAGATTGGTGGTTTCACCAAATCTTAGCAACCCCCGCCTCTGATACCAATTGTTGGATTGATGTGGTTCACTAGAGGAGGGGGGTGAATAGAGAAAAGCCTTTTTCTTTCGAATTCGTTTCAAGACAAATATACGCAGCGGAAATGTAAATGAAACAAAAAGAGACAAGTTTGTTTTTTACTTGGTTCGTAGCCTTCGGCTACTACTCCAAGGCCCTAACGGTCCTAGACCGTGTACGGAGGGCAATTCACTAAAACACTCCTCCTCGTTGGAGGTAGGAGTTTGACGATTACAAAAAAAACTTCGAAGCAAAATGATAGAGAGACAAACCCTCTCTTCTATTAAAGTAAAATGCAACGATAGAAAAACCTCGAGTAAAAGAGTTGCAATATTGAAAATAATAACAAGGATTATACCAACAACTAAAAAGAAAGACCTTAAGCTAGGGTTGTTGGCAGCACTTCGTTGTCGTAGAGTCGTCGGAGAGTCGCAGCGTTGCGGAAGCTTTTGAGCACTTAGAATTCTTGTAAAAACCCTAGGTTAGGACCTCCTTTTATAGCCTTTGAGCCCCTTTTCGAGAGGAACCCTAGCCAATCATATTTGAGCACCACTCCCCTTGAAATTTGGTGATAAACCTTGACTCCTCGAGGTTGATCCTTTGGCCGTGATCGTGATGGCCATCACCACGATCACGGCGATCGAAAGTGCTAGCCATAGTCACCCGACTGATGGACGGCAGTCGAGTCCTTCAGGTTGGCAGTCGACTGATGCTGGCTGCAAGGCAATGTTAGCTTAAAGAAAACATTATTTCGACGGTCGTCGACCGTCCGATCTCGACCTAGACCACCTATGAGATGTCTTGGGTCAGATCTACGCTTAAGTCTTTCCCCGTAACGAGGATATGACCTTACTTACACTCGCACACACGAGCTTACCTCGATACTTACATGTTGCTTTTGCTTCCAACCTTCCACTCAATTCCTTCGGCTCCCTCCGAAGTCACTTGAGTGTCGCCCGACCACCGCGGCTTCCTTCGGGTGTCGCTAGCCTTCAGCTCCAGCTATAGCAATTTTCTGCACACTCGATTCAGCTCGTGAGATAACAACATGAGCTTAACTTTGTATCGTTTGCTATAATCAATACTCAGGTTCGACTTAGGTGCCTACTGCACCAACACTACTCTATATGAGATATGGAATAGTAAGAAACCTTATTTGTCTTACTTGAAGATATGGGGTTGTCCTGCTTATGTGAAGTGGATTGTATCAGACAAATTGGATGTCAGGTCTGATAAATGTCTATTTGTTGGATACCCTAAGGAAACGAGGGGTTACCAATTCTATCACATTGTGGAACAAAAGGTGTTTGTTTCAAGGCATGTTATATTTCTAGAGAAAGAGTTTCTCTTGCAAGAAAACAGTGAGAGTGGCGTTAAACTTGAAAAGGCTCAAGAGACTCCAATAGACATTGATGAGATACCTGGTCAAGCACCACAACCGATAACTCATAGTGATGAGCCATTGGTTAAACTTATTGTAACACCACATCTTCGTAGATCTGATAGAATACGCAACATTCCTGAGAGATATGGATTTCTCATAAGTGAATCGAACGATGTGTTACTTATTGATGATAAGGAGCCTACCAGTTATGAAGAAGCTCTGAAAAGTTAAGAAAGGGACAAGTGGCTTAAAGCCATGAAGACGAAAATGGATTCCATGTATGAAAATCAAATTTGGAACTTGGTGGATCCACCTGAAGGCATTAAGCCTATAAGGTGCAAATGGGTTTTCAAGAAGAAAACTGACATGGATAGTAATGTGATTACCTATAAGGCTAGATTAGTGGTAAAAAGCTATCGTCAAAAGAAAGGTGTTGATTATGACGAGACTTATTCACCAGTAGTTATGCTTAAATCCATCCGGATGCTCCTAGCCATAGCGGATCATTATGATTATGAGATATGGAAGATGGATGTGAAAACTGTTGAAACGTTGGTAGCCGGCTAGAGGGGGGTGAATAGCCCTCAATCGTCATACGGTGGAATATGATCGTTCATCGTGCGTCGCTTGTCTACGATTGTTATTAGCACAGCGGAAATAATAGAAACAAATAGAAATGCAAACAACAATACAAGCACACAACAAAACACAAGATATACATGGTTCGGAATCGAATGGTTCCTACTCCACGGGTGATCTCACCGAGCTCTAGTTATGCGCATGACACTAACTAACACTCCTTCTCGATAACACGTCGGAGGTGGAGAAACCTCGTACAAGCAATTACAAAGTAATATAGAAATATAAACAAGAATACAAATACAATACAAAAGAACACTTTTCACTGATTGCTTTTGATAACTTGTTTGTTGCTTGCTTTGGTTGGCTCTTGAAGGTCTGGAATGCAGCAGCAATTTCCCTCCAATGTCACCCTTAAAGTCTTGCCGAAATCCTCCATCTCGAGCTCCATTTATAACCTGCATCGAGCTGATTCCACGTCCATCAGTCGACTAGTCCTGTAGTCGTTGTCTCACAATGACTCGATCCATGCTGGCCAAAAGCCAACGGGTCCATCATCAGTCGACTGATCATGCCCATCAGTCGACTAATGATCCCATCAATCGAGTGGTCACGGTGATGACTCGACTGGAAGACCTTCTGTGGCCGCAAACACGCCGATCAGTCGACTGATATCCCTCATCAGTCGACTGATGGTGTTAGCAGTTGACGGTCATCCCTCGACAGTCGACTGATCAGCCAGATCCTTGTAAGTCAGACACCAATTAAACCCTGGTCGACTTAGAGCAATCGACTGGCACCTATGTTAGTCGACTGATGTCGGGTAAAACCTCAAACACCAAGTTGTTTGAGCATCCGACTATCGGGTAAACCCTCAAACATCACGTTTGAGCCTCAAACACTCATTCTTAGCCACTTGGCCAAGTCCACCTCATCCTCTCATGGAGTTCCCCATCGAAGCTCTCTTTCTTCGGCCTACGTCCCTCGGATGCACCAAGTGCACGGCTTAGCAATGTCATCCTTCGCATCTCTTGCCCTCGAAGTATGCTTCCCTTGGGCCTCACTACATTCGCTCCCCGTCCAGCGGTTCCTCGGATGCACCAAGCGCACGGCTTCGCAATGCCATCCTTCACCGACTCAAGGACCCCAAGCCTAGTGAACTTGCCAAGTCCTCAAGACTTCCCACACCAAGCCTCATGCTTGTATTTTCCATGCCAAGCCCCATGGTTGGACTTTCACCGCCAAGCCCCATTCTTGGACTTACATGGCCAACCCATGTTGGACTTTTCAACACGAAGCCCTATGCTTGGATTTTCCCAACACCACCAAGGCTACACACTTGGATTTACGTGGCCAACCCATGTTGGACTTCCCATGACAATCCCATGTCATGCGTTTTGTCTAACATCAAAATATAGTTCGAGTCAAACTCGAGTCCTGGGCCGATTGCACCATCATAAATGGCTTTCCTTAATGGAAACCTACTCAAGGACATGTATATTATACAATCCTAGAGTTTCACATCAGTTGATAAAACAAGGTATGCAAGCTTCGATAGTCCATATATGGACTGAAGCAAGCATCCAGGAGTTGAAATATCCATTTTGATGAGACAATCAAAAGGTTTGATTTTTCACAAAATCCAGACAAACCCTGTGTGTACAAGAAAGTTAGTGGAAGTGCAGTCATGTTCCTAGTGTTGTATGTCGATGACATATTACTTATAGGAAATGATATATCTGTCTTGCAGTCAGTCAAAATTTGATTATCCAAAACTTTCTCCATGAAAAACCTAGGAGAAGCGACCTACATCCTCGAGATTAAGATATATAGAGATAGATCGAAACAGTTGCTTGGTCTTTCGAAGTCTACATATATAAACTGAGTGCTAAAGAGGTTTAGCATGGCATAATCCAAGAAATATTTCCTTCCCATCATGCATGGGATACACCTTTCGAAGTCTATGTGTTCACGCATAGAAGACGAGAGGATTTGCATTAGTAAGATCCCCTATGCATCCGTAATAGTATCTATCATGTTTGTTATGTTATGTACGAAGCCCGATGTATCGTAGGCTCTGAGTGTCATGAGCAGATACCAATCTGATCCAGGAATGGATCATTGGGCGGCTATTAAGACAATCCTTAAGTACTTGAGAAGAACTAAGGATGTGTTTCTAATATATGGAGAAGGTGATATGGTAATAGGCGAGTATATAGATGTTGGCTTTCAGACAGACAAGGATGATTCCAAGTCATAGTCTGGGAACATATTCACCTTGAATGGAGGTGCAATTAGCTGGAAAAGTTCCAAGAAAGATATTGTAGCAGATTCTACCGGCGTAATATATTGCAACCGCGATAAAGGAAGCGGTTTGGATTAAGAAATTCATCTCGAACTTGGTGTGGTTCCAACCATTGTTGAAGCAATACCGGTCTACTATGACAAAAATGGAGTGATTGCATAGGCAAAAGAACCAAGGTCTCATCAATGATCCAAACATGTGCTTCACCACTATCATCTGATCAGAGAGATCATCGGTAGGAAGGAAATACAAATTGAGAAGATTCCCATTAAAAGGAACCTAGCAGACCCTTTAACTAAGGTCTTATCTCAAAGTAAGTTTGAGGGTCATGTTAGAGCTTATGGTATTGGATACTATGGCGATTGGCATTAGGCCAAGTAGGAGTTTGTTCGTTATATATGAGAGGTGTCCTAAGGCAATCACCTTATGGTTGTAGCATTTATTTGATAAATGAAGATTCACTATTTGAGTATACATGTTTTAATGTATTTGATTAGATATTAAACTCATTTACTTAATGTCGATAATACAATTCACAACATGAGAGAATTTGTGATTGGATCACAACTAGTGAGTATCTCTACATGTATAATTGTGATGTATTGGAATTATCCCTAGTCAATGAATTGATGCATTTGGACACCATCAATTCTGTTGAGACTAGAACGAGTTATACTCTTTTGTTTATCCAAGCAGTTGTTTCTCATTGGCTGGAGACATTGAGATGTCCGGAGTTAACCGTAGATGCTAGTTATGGTAACTAATTTATTAGAGTGACTAGTTGTAAGACTTCATATGATTCTCTGTATATACAGATATGTCAATGAAGTCCTTACTGTAGCTTAAGTGTGATTTTCCTTCAACTTGCGGTATTCGAGTCATCTTGGCCATGTAGACTTATACTTTGACATCTTAAGCAAGCATCTCCGAGGAGATGTGGACTTGGGATGATTGGGTATAAGTCGAAGTGGTCGAAGGTGTTTGAATAGCCTACAGAGGTTTCTCACTCCTTGCGAGGAGATGTATACCCTATGGCCTCTCGTCATATTGTTACTAAAGTCTTTAGCCAAAGCATTACATATTTAGAGTATGGTACTCTTAGATACATGTTCAGTAACTAGAATCAGTAGGATGACAAAGTAATACTTGGGCTAGGTGTGACGTAATCAACCTAGTGGGGACTAACACATAGACCATGTCAAGAACTAAGTGAGTATAAGATGAGTGAAGGGAATGGGGGACGTATCACTGTAGCTGCTGAAAGGTTTTAGAAGTTGTTCTGGGGTCAACCGTTGATTTTCAGATTAATTGGGGATCATGATGTACTACTAGGTGTCACACATGATCGTTCTATAATCAATGGTTAATTATGGATGACCAACATAAATTGGGTACCTATTTGGTCACACATACTACGAGTGTTATCCGAAGGATTTAAAACGAGTTTGAGAATGAGATTCTCAGATCGAGAGAGACTTGGTTTGGTTGGACCAAACAAGGAGCGAGCATGAAATTGTTTCAGTCGCATCGGAAGCATGGATGGACTGAGTCTTTTGAAGACATGATGGATGAACTAAATTAGTTTGGTTCTAATCCAATGATGGAAAGTAAGCCAAAGGGGTTTGGTTTGTTTTAAACGAATGAACCAAAATTTGTTTGGTTTATTTTAATTTAAAATAGAACAACATGGTTTAGTTTATTTTAACTTAAATTAATGGAGTGGGTTAACGGGTTTTGGTTGTGATCCAATAACCCTTGAGAAAAGGTCTCTTAATCGTTAAGAAACATGTTCTTTATAAATAATAGGGTTGAGAGATATTTCATGGATGAATCAGCTAGGTTTTGTGAAACCCTAGTCGTTTTATCTTCTCCTCTTCTTGCTTGTGTGCCACCCACTCTTGGAGTTCTCGCCGCCCAAGCTTGGCCGCCCCCTCCTCCAACTGTCGGTCGACCACCAGTCGCTACCCATCCTCCGGCCAACAGCCCAGCCATCGGCCCCCTCCCCCTTGGTGGCTATCGCCGACCAAGCTTGTTTGGCCGACAACCCTCCACCTTGTTGCTCACTTTGGACAACCTTTGTTCTTTGCGACAAGAGAGTTGTTTGTCCAGTGTTTGCAACTCCTCTCCTTATCATCGATTGGATCTCCGATAATCCTCATTGGTGGAGGATCAAAGTTTCATCAATTCGTTGATGAAAATCCCTTTTGAGAAATGAGTTGTAAAACTCGTTTGAATTCAAGTACGATTCGAATTGTGATCATCTCTCGGATCAGAACGTCTTCAACACGAGACTAGTATCTTGTGTGAAGACAGGGCTCATAGCTTGTTGAAGCTATCCCGACGATACTCGACTTGGATACGGATAGAGGCGAAACTTATGAGGGTCACTAAAGTTGATGCCATTTCCTCTTCACATTATTCATCAGGTATACCTAGAGTAGTTTTCTTTATTGCAAAATTTGAAAATATGATTATGTCTACACTGTTGTATCCTGGATGCGTGTGGTGTGTGTGATGTAATAAGTTATTTATTACGCATTTTATTTTGCTTCCACTCTGCATGTTTGCGAAACATGTTCAAACACACGCCCACGTCGGTGCCCCAGAAACCAAACAGGATGGACCACTTCCTATACATAAACCCTAAAGAGCTTCGCTAACTTACTATCAGTTCACTTCATCTTAGTACTAGGTTTTCAAGTTTAAACTACTTTGTTCCTTATCTAATCCATTCTAAATTAAGCAAGTAAAGTAAATTAAGACATGCAAGAGTTTAACTAATTAAGGAAATAAGCAAAGAGTTAGCTCCCCCTACGTAGTAGCTCTGATGGGTCTTGTTCACTAAGTGAACTTGTCCTTTGGGAATCCAAAATTGGTTTAGTCCAACTTGGTTGACTAAGCTAGTCTTAGGAACCCATGCTTAGACTCGACCCTTTGCATTTCTATTAAACAAGGACATGTATGATCTATTTGTGTCTTTAGCCTTGTATCCGAGTCCAGACTTGTTCTACACAACTCGTTGAGACCCAAGCATTATGTTGAGATACTTGGAGTCTGAGGTGAACCTTTCCAACATTCCGGTGAGATCTCCTACATGCCTTTTTAGGATCGAGTTCACTTCCTCAAGTTTTTCAACTTGAGTTGAGTCTCTATCCTCAACTTGGCAAGTCGAAGTCTTCAAGTTATCTTGCTCCTTAAGTACTTGGACTTCCTTAAGAAGCGAGTCGACTCGATTCTTGGACTTAGCAAACTTTCTACCTAGACATGCTATTATATTGTACTACTTATCTTCTAAGGGAGAAGTTACCTCATCTAGTCCTTCATAAATAGATGCAGATACGTGGCTTATCTTGGACTCAGAGTTTTTGTCTCGACTTCGAACTTGTTGGATTCCATGAATGCTAGGAAACTCTTCTCCATTATTTTGGCAATCGACTTGTCCAATGATGATTTGTCCATGGTTGTCTTAGATGCTTCTTTTCTTTTCCTTTTCCTCGGTTTCGATTTCTTTCTCTTTTTGTTCGTTCCTACCATCAAAACTAAACCATCCTCAAGTTGACTCAAGTTAGCCTATTCATGTAATTCGATTAATTTATCCCATAATTCTTTATAATTTTGAACCGACCCGACTCGACTTAGCTCTTCATTTGTATGTTTGCATTGCAAGGTGTTAAAGTCTTGTAATTGACTTGAGCCTTTTCCTAATGTTTGCGGACCATTTCTCCGGATTTAACAACTCTTCCGAGTCATTTATCGAAGCTACGAATCCTTTCCTAATCGAAAACCATATCTCGAGGTCAGTTTCAGGTAACACTCCATTCGCCGCTTCCAATAAGAAAAGTCCTCTCCGTTAAAGAGAGGAGGGTGAATGGTGTTGTACCCTTCTAGATGTTACATAACTAATTAAAATTTTTATTTAATTTATTTAATTAATATTTAGAAATATTCCTAGAGTTACTCAAATTAAGCAATATTATATTTGTGCAAAAAGAATAAATTTATACTAAGATAAGGAAAATACTAAAAAATTTATTCTAGAGAAAAACTAAATATTAAAATTAATGAAAAAAATATTCTAAGAAAAAAATTCCAAAACTAAAGAAAAATTCAAATGCTCTTGTTGGTGGTTGCACCAAAATCGGAGTGCCCCCGATCTGACACTTATTGTAGGATCGAAGTTATCGGAAGAGGGGGTGAATCTCGGAATATGAAATTTTCATTTAAAAACTTATTTTATCTTTCAAGAATTTAAAGAGTATTTGTAGCGGAAATTAAATTAACAAGAATAAAAGTCTTTTACTTGGTTCACAACCCGAGTCTGGTTGGTACTCCAAGGACTATAGCTCTCCCAGAGTTACCTCGTGGGCAATGCACTAAAGTGCCCTCCAATTCGAAACTCTCGAACTTGGAGGGTGTTGCTTTTACATGAATGAGGGTAAGGTAACAAACTACCTTCCCACCACAATTTAAGTACAACAAGCAACAATTAAGTACACCAAAATAAATATACTGACACTTCTTTTGAATGTAGAAATATGGCTCGGAGTGCGAAGTGTTGGCGTGTAAATGCTTGTACAGATGAGGAATTCTTGCAACAACACTTGGATATAGTAGATTGATTACATCTCGAAGTTGGTTGTGCATTTCTTTTATAAATCATTTTCAATCGACTGGAATGCCCTCTAGTCAACTCCACATCAGCCCATCGATATGGTACTTTAGCCTTCCCAATCGACTAGACCTATTCCAGTCAACTCTAGGTCACCAAGCTCCGCATCAAGAAGTTAGCCTTTCCAGTCGATTAGACCTCCTTAGTCGTTAGAAATATTTCCATCTTAGCTGCCATATCTTCTATCGATCACTAGCTAATCTTTCCAACTGGGTATCCAGTCGACTGGAATCCTTTCAATTGACTGGTTCCCTACAAAATGAGATTAGCAATGACATACAATATAACATACAATAGCAATAGTAATATTGCTCTATCTCAACTTCTCAGTCCCACATGGACTATCTGCCAGATCAACACCTAGCTTTGTCCCTTACAGAGGACTCGGCCTCACCTCTTCACTCGAGGCTTACCTACTGACTGCCTTATCGGACTTACCATACTTGACATCCGATCTGACCCACAAGAGATTCTGCTAGTTGTCCGATCTCCCTGATCTAGCTAGATTTCATACCGATTGTTCGATCTTCTGATCCAATCAGTCTTCATGCCAGATGTCTGGTCTTCTGACCCATCTGGTCTTCCTGGCTGGTGTTCGGTCTTTCTGATCTGTCAAGTCCTCTGTCTAGTATCCGATCAACATGACCTACTAGGTCTTTCCTGTTAGTAATATATGAGAGATGTCCTAAGGCAATCGCCTTATGTATGAACCATTTATATGATAAATGAAGATTCACTATTTGAGTATACATGTTTTATGTATTTGATTGGATCTTAAACTCATTTACTGAATGTCCATGATACGATTCACAGCATGAGAGAATTTGTGATTGGATCACAACTAGTGAGTATCTCTACATGTGTAATTGTGATGTATCGAAATTATCCCTAGTTGATGAATTGATGGATTTGGACACCATCAATTCTGTCGAGACTAGCACGAGGTATACTCCTTGGTGTATCCAAGCAGCTGATTCTCACTAGCTGGAGACATAGTGATGTCCGGAGTTAATCGTGGATGCTAGTTATGGTAACTAGTTCATTGGAGTGACCAGCCGTAAGACTTCATATGGTTCTCTGCATATATAGATATGTCAATGAAGTTCTTACTGTGGCTTAAGTGCGATGTTCCTTTGAATTGCGGTATTCAAGTCATCTTGATCATGGAGACTTATGCTTTGACATCTTAAGCAAGCATCTCTAAGGAGATGTGGACCCGGGATGATTGGGTATAAGTCGAAGTGATCGAAGGTGTTTGAATAGCCTATAAAGGATTCACCACTCCTTGCGAGGAGATGTATACCCATGGCCTCTCGTCGGATTGTTACTAAAGTCTTTGGCCAAAGCATTACATGTTTAGAGTAAGGTACTCTTCGATACATGTGCAAGAACTAGAATCGTAGGGACGAGGAAATGATACTTGGGCTAGGTGTGGCGTAGTCGACCTAGTGGGGCGACACAATAGACCATGTCCGAACCAAGTGGGTATAAGATGAGTGAAGGGAATGGGGCACGATTCATTCAGAGCCAAGGGTTTGAAATAGTTACGGATCAACCGTTGATTTTTTAATTGGGGATCATGATGTACTACTAGGTGTCACTCATGATCGTTCTATAATTAATGGTTAATTATAGACGGCCAACATAAACCAAGAACCTATTTGGTCACACGGACAACGAGCGTAATCCAAAGGATTTAAAACGAGCTTGAGAATGAGATTCTCAGACCGAGAGAAACTATGTTTGGTTGGACCAAACATGGAGCAAGCATGAAATTGTTTCAGGCGCAATGGAAGTGTGGATGAGTCGTGTCTTATGAAGACATAATGGATGGACCAAAATGGTTTGGTTCTAATCCAATGGAGGAGAATAAACCAAAGAGTTTGGTTTATTTTAAACTAATGAACCAAAAGTTGGTTCGGTTCGTTTTAACTTAAAATAAACCATCATGGTTTGTTTTATTTTAACTAATCTTAATGGAGCGGCTTAACGGGCCTAATGGTTATGATCCAATAACCATTAAGAGAATTAGTTCTCTATAAAAGAGGGCTTAAGGGATAATTAAGCCCTAATCTAATCCACAACCCTAAGTTGCCGCCCACCTCTCCTTGGAGAAATTCGGCGCCAACTCTCCTCCTCCTTGCCGCCGCCCACCTTGAGGCTTCAACCGCCGTCCAGAAGGTGCTGACCTTCCCCCTCGCCGGCGTCAAGCTGCTGCCGGTGGTACTCCGGTGATCTTCTTTAGGTTTGGCATCAAGGTGAGCTCTATCTTCCCTTGGTTGGCCGGCGCCTATCTCCTCCACCAAAGCTGTCCAGTTTTCTGGACAGCTTGTTTTCCTCTCGTCGGAGCGTCGTTTGGACGACGGTTAGAGCTCCGACAGCGGCTAACATACCGGGGATTCGATCTCCGGTAATCCTCTGAGGTGGAGGACGAAGGATTCGTCAATTGGTTGACGAATACCTCTCCGGAGAAGCGAGTTTTGAGAACTCGTATTAGGATCCGAATTTGGATTCGGATCGTGATCATCTCTCAATCACGTCGTCTTCAACACGAGGCTAGTAACCTGTACGAAGACGAAGCTCGTGGCTTAGCGAAGTCATCCCGAGGAACTCGGCGTGGATACGGATAGAGACGATTCTAACGAGGATCGTTCCGGTTGATGCCGTTTCCGCTACACGTCATACGAAAGGTATAACGTAGATAAATTGCCTTTTATTGCAAATTTAAATTTACGGTTATGTCTACACTTGTTGTAATATGCATGCGTGTGTTGTGTGTGTTGTAATAAATGTAGATTTATTATTTTTATTGCTTCCGCTGTGTTCATGTTTACGAAACGTGATCGAACACACACACGCCGCGATGCCGGAAACCCAACAGTGGTATCAGAGCCCAGGTTGTGTTTCGACATAATCGTAAAAATGATTTTGCGATAGTCATAATGTATTTCTGGAAATTTTCTAATTTTGGAAAGTCTAGAAGTATTTATGGAAATCTTCCACTTTTGGAAAGTTGGAAGTATTTATGGAAATTGATATTTTCCATAAATAAAATATTTGATTAGATTCTGGAAATTTATTTCCTAATTTAATCATGATTTGATTTGGGAAATCAAATATTAAAATATTTTATTTCCATAAGTAGTTTTAATAATTTAGGAAATTGGTTTCCTAAATAGATTTTCCTTAATCAAATAATTCCATGAATAAAATATGTGATTAGATTTGGAAATTTGTTTCCTAATTTAATTATGATTTGATTTGGAGAATCAAATCTTAAACATATTTTATTTCCATAAATAGTTATGACATATAAGGAAATATATTAATGACATAATTGTATGTCATGTAATTGCATTAGATGCATAACATTATGCCATGCGTGTCGTGACATGTAGATGTATGTCATGTATGCCATGCCATGTAGATAATAGTTATTTGCATGCAAAGAGGATGAGACATAAAAACCCTTAAACAATATTAAAGCCTACACCTTCCATTAATATGGTTAGAACCAGAGTTCCGTTTCTTGTTTGGGTTGTTGGACTCTCTCCAAGCCCGGCTCGAACCCGAACATGTTCAAACCATGGAATAATTTAATACTAATATGGTAAGAGTCATAGGTCAATCGTTAGCTTTGGTTGTTGGACTCTCTCCAAGCTGGGCTAATTGGTTGAATGCGCTCTAACCATATTAAAACTATGTCTTGATTAATGGGTTGGCTTTAACCTGGAGCATCGACTTGTTGGACTCTCTCCAAGGTCGATGTAAAGGGAGGTGAAGTTGGGTGCTATGCATATGATGCATACTTGTTAATGTGTTAACAACCCAACGTATGTGTGAACATTCAATTAGTTGATAGCACATTGTGATAGTTGCATATACGTGATATGCAATCGGTATAGATGATACCTACCGTCGTAGTTATGAATGGCTTGTTGGACTCTCTCCAAGGTTGTTCATAACTATGATGGATATCAGCCCATTCGGAGATGGACCTATGATCTCCCGAAGTGATTTTGGGGTTTTTGAAATTCGAAAAATGAATGGGATTTATAAATGTATATTGATGCATTTTAAAATCATTTTCTCATATATGCTCGTTTTGTATTTCTAAAATTGATCATGTTGTCTTTTAATTTGCGTTCCATTTTGGATTCGAATAAATTGACTAGGTCGAACTTCTTGGACTGGCTTAGAAACTTGAGAATTGTTCTCAAGGTGAAAAGCTTGCGTATGTCCTCGAAGCGCCTCTTCCCGCCCATCCTAGTGACGATGCAACTCCGGACCAATTGTTGGTCTATCAGAAACATGTGACTGATTCTGAACTGACAAGTTGCATCATGCTAGCCGCGATGGAACCCAACCTACGAAAGCAGCATGAGCATATGGATGCTCATATCGTAGTCCTTCATCTTTATGAGTTGTTTGATAATCAAGTGAGATTCAAAAGGTTCGAAGTCTCCAAGCTCCTCTTCACCTCTGAGATGCAAGAAGGTTCATCTGTGGTACTGCTCAACATGCTGAAGACTGTGGAGCCTTCTGAGAAGCATGAGCAGGGGACAGTGTTGTTAGTTGATTCCTCGAAGAAAGGTTCTAAGAGGGAGTCAAAGGAACAACAGAAGGGGAAGAAGAAAAAGGCTAAAAAGGCAGAACCAGCTCAAAAGAGCACTTGCCATCATTATGGCAAGTAAGGTCATTTGCGAAGAAAGTGCAAGATTTATCTTGATTCCGTGAAGAAGAATAAGGCATCGGATGCCCCATCTTCTTCAGATATCTTCGTTATTGATTATCATTCTATTTCCTCAAACACTTGGGTATTGGATACTGGGTGTGGCTCACATATATGTAATGACATACATGGGCTAAGGAATAGAAGAAGACTCGTCAAGGGAGAGTCAAATTTACGTGTTGGGAATGGAGCAACGGTTGCTGCACTCGCCATCGGAACGTATTTGTTGGAACTCCCTGTAGGACTTGTCTTAGAACTGGACAATTGCTTTTATGTTCCTTCGTTGATAAAGAACATCATTTCTATTTCTTGTTTAAATAGAAATGGGTACCATTTGACTTTTAGTAACAATTGTTGTTACATAACTTTGAATGGAGTTCTTTATGGGACTGGAACTTTAAGCAATGGTGTTTATACGTTGGACGTATCCAGTGATATTTTCAATATCGAAGCGAGCAACAAGCGTGCTCGAAAAGATAATCAATTAGACTCCTACATGTGGTATTGTCGTCTTGGCCATGTAAGCAAGAAACGCATGTCCAAATTACACCGATGTGGAATTCTAGAATCGTTTGAATTGGATTCATACGATACATGCGAATCATGCTTAAAAGGCAAGATGACTAAGTTACCTTTTACTGGAAAAGGTGAACGAGTGGGAGAGTTATTAGGTCTAATACATACTGATGTATGTGGACCTATGTCAACTCAAGCTTTAGGAGGCTATAGCTACTTCATTACCTTCATCGATGATCACTCACGGTTTGGGTATGTGCTCTTGATGAAACACAAGTCTGAAGCCTTTGAAAGGTTCAAAGAATTTAGAAATGAAGTAGAGAAACAACATGACAAGAGTATTAAAATACTTCGATCGGATCGAGGTGGTGAATACTTAAGTCAAGAGTTTCTTGATTATCTAAGAGACAATGGCATATTGTCTCAATGGACTCCGCCATATACACCACAGCATAATGGTGTATCGGAGAGGCGTAACCGGACCTTGTTGGACATGGTCAGGTCAATGATGAATCATGCGAATCTTCCCAAGTCCTTTTGGGGCTATGCACTTCAGACAGTTGTTTACTTGTTAAACAGAATGCCTACCAAGGTAGTCTCAACTACTTCATATGAGATATGGAATAGTAAGAAACCTCATGTATCTTACTTGAAGATATGGGGTTGTCCTGCTTATGTGAAGCGGACAGTATCAGACAAATTGGATGCTAAGTCTGATAAATGTCTATTTATTGGATACCCTAAGGAAACAAGGGGTTACCAATTCTATCATCCTATGGAACAAAAGGTGTTTGTTTCAAGGCATGTTGTGTTTCTAGAGAAAGAGTTTCTCTTGCAAGAAAACAGTGGGAGTGTCGTCGAGCTTGAGGAGGCTCGAGAGACTCAAATAGACATTGATGAGATACAGTGAAGCACAGCGGTATGACAACTCATAGTGATGAGCAATCTTTGGACCTATTGTAACACCACATCTTCGTAGATATGGTAGAACGCAATATTCGAGAGATATGGATTTCTGTAAGTGAATCGAACGACGTGTTACTCATTGATGATGAGAGCCTACAGTTATGAAGAAGTCGACAAGTTCGAAAGGGATAAGTGGCTTGGTGCCATGAAGTCGAAATGGATTCCATGTATGAAAACCAAGTTTGGAACTTGGTTGACCCACTGAAGGCATAAAGCCTATAGGGTGCAAGTGGGTTTTCAAGAAGAAAACCGACATGGATGGTAATGTGATTACCTATAAGGCTAGATTGGTGGCGAAAGGATATCGTCAAAAGCAAGGTGTTGATTATGGCGAAACCTATTACTTTGTAGCTATGCTTAAATCCATTCGGATGCTCACGGCCATAGCGGCTCATTATGATTATGAGATATGGCGGATGGATGTGAAAACAACTTTCCTTAATGGAAACACCTTTCGAGGGCGTGTATATGATACTGACTGAGGTTTCACATCGGTTGATAAAACCAAGGTATGCAAATTGTGCGGTCCATTTATGGATTGAAGCAAGCATCCGGAGCTGGAATATCCGTTTTGATGAGACAATCAAAAGTTTGATTTCTCACAAAATCGAGCAACCTTGTGTGTACAAGAAGGTTAAGTAGAGTGCGATCGTGTTCCTAGTATTGTATATCGATGACATATTACTTATAGAAGCGATGTTTCAATCTTCTGATCGATTAAGGTTTGGTTATCAAGACATTCTCCATGAAAGACACAGGAGAAGCAACCTACATCCTCGGGATTAAGATCTATAGAGATAGATCGAAACGGTTGCTTGGTCTTTCGCAGTCTACATATATAGACCGAGTGCTAAAGAGGTTTAGCATGTCGGAATCCAAGAAAGGTTTCCTACCCATCAGGCATGGGATACACCTTTCGAAGTCTATGTGTTCGTGCACAGAAGACGAGAGATTTTTCATGAGTAAGATTCCCTATGCATCCACAATAGGATCTATCATGTATGCTATGTTATGTACGAGGCCCGATGTATCGTATGCTCTGAGTGACACGAGCAGATACCTGTCTGATCCAGGAATGGATTATTGGGTGGCTATTAAGATGATCTTTAAGTACTTGAGAAGAACTAAGGATGTGTTCCTAATATATAGAGAAGGGTACATGGTGATACGTGGGTATACGGATGTCAGCTCCAGACAAACAAGGATGATTCCATGTCTCAGTCTGGGTATGTATTCACCTAGAATGGAGGCGCAATAAGTTGGAAAGATTTCAAGCTTGACGCTATAGCGGATTCTGCAACTAAGGAAGAATACATTGCAGCTTTGGAAGCAGCAAAGGAAGCGGTTTGGATCAAGAAGTTCATCTCTGAACTTGATGTGGTCTCATCAATAATCCAAACATGTGCTTTTCCACTATCATCTTATCAGAGAGATCATCAGTAGGAACGAAATACAAATCGAGAAAATTCCCACTGAAAGGAACTTTGCGGATCCTTTGACTAAGGCATTACCTCAAAGTAAGTTTGAGGGTCATGTTAGAGCTTATGGTATTGGATACCATAGCGATTGGCATTAGGCCAAGTGGGAGTCTGTTAGTAATATATGAGAGATGTCCTAAGGCAATCGCCTTATGTATGAACCATTTATATGATAAATGAAGATTCACTATTTGAGTATACATGTTTTATGTATTTGATTGGATCTTAAACTCATTTACTGAATGTCCACGATACGATTCACAGCATGAGAGAATTTGTGATTGGATCACAACTAGTGAGTGTCTCTACATGTGTAATTGTGATGTATCGAAATTATCCCTAGTCGATGAATTGATGGATTTGGACACCATCAATTCTGTCGAGACTAGCACGAGGTATACTCCTTGGTGTATCCAAGCAGCTGATTCTCACTGGCTGGAGACATAGTGATGTCCGGAGTTAATCGTGGATGCTAGTTATGGTAACTAGTTCATTGGAGTGACTAGCCGTAAGACTTCATATGGTTCTCTGCATATATAGATATGTCAATGAAGTTCTTACTGTAGCTTATGTGCGATGTTCCTTTGACTTGCGGTATTCAAGTCATCTTGATCATGGAGACTTATGCTTTGACATCTTAAGCAAGCATCTCTAAGGAGATGTGGACCCGGGATGATTGGGTATAAGTCGAAGTGATCGAAGGTGTTTGAATAGCCTATAAAGGATTCACCACTCCTTGCGAGGAGATGTATACCCATGGCCTCTCGTCGAATTGTTACTAAAGTCTTTGGCCAAAGCATTACATGTTTAGAGTAAGATACTCTTCGATACATGTGCAGTAACTAGAATCCGTAGGATGAGGAAATGATACTTGGGCTAGGTGTGACGTAGTCAGCCTAGTGGGGACTGACACTATAGACCATGTCCTGAACCAAGTGGGTATAAGATGAGTGAAGGGAATGGGGCACGATTCATTCGAAATTTCGAAATAGTTCGATCAAGTTGATCTTTTCGGTTAATTGGGGATCATGATGTACTACTAGGTGCCACTCATGATCGTTCTATAATTAATGGTTAATTATAGACGGCCAACATAAACCGAGAACCTATTTAGTCACACGCACAACGAGCGTAATCCAAAGGATTTAAAACGAGCTTGAGAATGGGATTCTCAGACCGAGAGAAACTATGTTTGGTTGGACCAAACATGGAGCAAGCATGAAATCGTTTCAGGCGCAATGGAAGCGTGGATGAGCCGTGTCTTATGAAGACATAATGGATGGACCAAAATGGTTTGGTTCTAATCCAATGGAGGAGAATAAACCAAAGAGTTTGGTTTATTTTAAACGAATGAACCAAAAGTTGGTTCAGTTCGTTTTAACTTAAAATAAACCATCATGGTTTGGTTTATTTTAACTTATCTTAATGGAGCGGGTTAACGGGCCTAATGGTTATGATCCAATAACCATTAAGAGAATTAGTTCTCTATAAAAGAGGGCTTAAGGGATAATTAAGCCCTAATCTAATCCACAACCCTAAGTTGCCGCCCACCTCTCCTTGGAGAAATTCGGCGCCAACTCTCCTCCTCCTTGCCGCCGCCCACCTTGAGGCTTCAACCGTCAGAAGGTGCTGACCTTCCTCGCCGGCGTCGAGCTGCTGCCGGTGGTACTCCGGTGATCTTCTTTAGGTTTGGCATCAAGGTGAGCTCTATCTTCCCTTGGTTGGTCGGCGCCTATCTCCTCCACCAAAGCTGTCCAGTTTTCTGGACAGCTTGTTCTCCTCTCATCGGAGCGTCGTTTGGACGACGGTTAGAGCTCCGACAGCGGCTAACTTACCGGGGATTCGATCTCTGGTAATCCTCTGAGGTGGAGGACGAAGGATTCGTCCATTGGTTGACGAATACCTCTCCGGAGAAGCGAGTTTTGAGAACTCGTATTAGGATCCGAATTTGGATTCGGATCGTGATCATCTCTCGATCACGTCGTCTTCAACACGAGGCTAGTAACCCGTACGAAGACGAAGCTCGTGGCTTAGCGAAGTCATCCCGAGGAACTCGGCGTGGATACGGATAGAGACGATTCTAGCGAGGATTGTTCCGTTTGATGTCGTTCCCGCTACACGTCATACGAAAGGTATAACGTAGATAAATTTCCTTTTATTGCAAATTTAAATTTACGGTTATGTCTACACTTGTTGTAATATGCATGCGTGTGTTGTGTGTGTTGTAATAAATGTAGATTTATTATTTTTATTGCTTCCGCTGTGTTCATGTTTACGAAACGTGATCGAACACACACACGCCGCGGTGCCGGAAACCCAACATTTCCATGCTTTGCCTAGTATCCGGTCTACCTGACCTACTAGGAATTCATGTTAATCCTACACACTTAACACATATATCAGATCATAGGTTCATCATAACATTAAACCTTGGGGCATACATCAAAACACAAAAGTGGTGCTCCCTGCACAAACATTACCTGCACACTCAACATAACATATGAGATAATAAGATAACTTTGAATATTTGTCATTATCAAATTTAAGGTTCGATTAACTAGTGCCCCTACACCAACACTTTGAACACTTAGTTGTCGGTCACTTTAAGCAAGCTCAGTGATGTTTTTAAAAAAAAAATCTCTATGATATGTTTCCATGCCAAAGATAGTTTAACATCCTTTATCCCTTGGTACTTTATTTTTAGATGCTTTGATGGATGTTCTAGATTTTCACTTATTAGGTTTTATCCTCACCTACACTCATCGAATATTCTAAAAGGAAGAATCTAGTACAGACATAGTTACGATTCATCTCAATAGTCTAGTACTTTGGAATCCATAGGTGATTCTAAAATTCTCATTTTAGTTACTAGAGATGCTCGAATTATGTAAGCCCATTCGGAAAAATAAAAATGTTATTGAGGATAATGAAAAAGAAGAAGAAAATAAAAGAAAAAAATAAAAGGAAAAAAATATAGAAATAAAAAGAGAGAAAAGAATGAGAGTAAAAAAATAGTTATCGTGGGTGGAAATGGTTAGGTGCCCCTTTGAAACTGAGTTAGGTTACTAGGGAAACACCTATCAATTTATCTCAATACTGAGTATGTCTTTGAGACTGTATGATAATTCTAGAGAATTCCCCTCACTTAGGGCAGGTAAGTGCCTAAAGGTCGGAGACCTTAGAAAAGTTATAGGATGACGACTTAACTCAACATGGAATGTGTATCTCTTGGGAAATTCTCTCGGCACATGCACAAAATGTTAATCTAGTGAACTTTTAGAACATATCTATTTGCTTTTGATTGATAATTTTAGTTAACATGCTAAGTGTGGGAACAATACTTTTTGAAATCCATGGCACTAAGGTTTGCTTAAGAACAAGCAAAGATCTAAATTTGGGCGATTTTGATGAGTCCTTTTCATATAGGGTTTTTGGAGTAATTTTAGCACACATCTCATTGCATTTCATAATTATTTTATGCACATTTCCTTTAGTTTGCACCTATTTTCTATTTTCTAGTTCGGAGATATGAGTTTGCTATTTTTACGCGTAGGATGCCATTTTGGAGGCAAAATGGCACTACAAAAGAAACTCCAGAAGGGAAAGTGTGCTTTAGTCGTGTTCCCAAGACACTGACACACTTTGGACAAAAAGGATAGCATCAAAACAAAGTTCTAGAGGAAGAGATGGTCAACTGTGTGAAATTTACATGGCCATGCCTATTCCCAATGCCAGATTCAGAGTTGATTTTTGGCCTTCCACACGACCGCCCGTGTGGATTCCACATGACTGTATGGTCTTAGCGCGACTTATGCAAATCAAAGTTCGTAGGCAATTAAGGAAAGTCGAGGTGCACCCCTATATAAGGAAAGGCACGTCTAAACCTAAAGGGGGAGGCCCGACAGTTGCGACGGTAAGAAGGTGCCCTAAGAACCATCGGAGGCTCACAATGGGGAGGAAGGAAGCAGCTCGAAGACCCAAATCGACACTCCAACACCTTGAAGAGATACCAAGGCACACATTGGATCCAAATGAGCTTATATTTCTTTTCTTACAACTATTTTGTTTGTAATGATGCATAAAAAGATGTATTGTGCTTGTTCTTCTTTATTCATGGAGTAGGTACTTCGATTCTAGGATTAGGGAGTAGCTTGTGTATGTTGGACATGCTAGTTCAAATATTTTTTCAATGCTTTGGAATATATTTGCATTTTATGATGTTTAGATTAATGAAAGTTATGATTTGATAGTATTTCTGCTGCATGTGGTTGATACAAGGGTGGAAAGCCTTTGTATGACAATCTTGGTGAACCAAGGAGGAATTTTAAGGTCATCCTCCCTCCCATAACTGTAGGAAGTAGGTTGTGAAAGAGTAGAATATGAAATACGATCCACTTCTTCATAGGGATTAATAGGACATCCTAGAACCCCAAGAACATATTCTAGTTGAAGGTCTAAAGTTGGAGACATCAACTCTAGAAGGGTTGATGGCCCCCAGTGATAGGGGGCTCCCAAAGATATCAATCCCCTGAGCTCTAAGGATTCAAAAGGGAAACTTAGCTAGGAATAGGTAGTTCCCGGTAGAGTTAAAAGTTCATCGGGATAACATACGATGGTCCTCCCTCAAGATCATAACTAAATATCCTAGGAGCATTAAATTGATAGCATGTTCAATAATGCATAAGTGAAATCAAAATCCTGGAATCTTTTAAGAAACTCTGAGCCCCCTTCACTTTCTCCAAGTGACATCGTATTAGAGCCAGGACCATCGTCGACCTCACATCTAACTCGCAAGAGATTTCCTTCGAACAAACAACATTCACTTGACAAACGTTACTCAAATCATAGTCTTTGGGGGATCAATACATAAATTATTACTGGACAACAACCGTGCACTTGCAGGCATTGAGCGCGAGTGCGCACTTCAAATCCTTAGCAATCTCAATCAAAGATTTGAGGTTGTGCTCGCGTACATCAATTACCTTGATCAATAATAAACATGTTTGCCAAAGTAAAGTGTCTTTATTTATCTTGGTAGATTGCTATTGGATAATTGTGATATTTGACTTATCAAACATTGGGTATGACTTTACTAAGGTCAGTAAACATGTTTGCCAAAGTAAAGTGTCAATTAAACCTTAGAGGCATGCCATTGATGGGCAAAGAAGAAATAGTTTTGTTCACCTAATTATCTAAGAGTTGTATTAGATGCAATTGGTCAATATTACCTACCTAAATAGCCAATTCTTGGGTGATTGGCCAAAGCTAACTCAAGATAAGGTAAAATATGGATCTTGTCCCACTAAAATATTGAGTTTGGGGCTAGTAGTGTGGGTAAACTATGTCTGCTCACATCCATGACTTGCTCTCATCCAACCTTATATTTTAGTGGGAGACTCATTTAATTAAAGTCCTAATTAAGTGAACCTTAAATATAATACTAATCTCTGCATTTATTATTGTTGTACATAACCATGTCGGTAAACACATCAAATACCCTATCACTCTGATCCGTCCTTGAAAAGGAAATGCTCAATGGTGCTAATTTCCTGGACTGGTATAGAAACTTAAGAATTGTTCTTAAGCAAGAAAGGAAACTGTATGTCCTAGAGCAGACTATTCCTGAACCACCTACTTCTAATGCCCCACATGTTGATAAGGATGCATATAAAAAGCATCAAGATGATTCTTTGGATGTGTGATGTCTTATGCTTGCTACCATAAACTCTGAGCTTTATAATCAACATGAAAACATGGATGCTTATGGTATGGTTGAACATTTAAGATGATTATATCAAGAATAGGAAAGGCATGAGAGGTTTGAGATTTCAAATGTGTTGTTTAATTATAAGATGTAAGAAGGAAGCACTGTAAGAACTCATTTTCTTAAAATAATTGGATACATTGAAACCTTGACAAACTAGGTTTTCTATTGGTCCAAGTGTTGGCCACAAACATACTTTTACAATCTTTGCCTACAAGTTATAGTTAATTTTGAAGGTAGGAAACTTCGCTTCCCACATCAACTCGGTCGCTTGTTCATGGCGATCCCTTCGACGTCCACGTATTAAAAAAAATTAATCCTAGACAAAAGGGATCACCCAAGCAACCGTTTCATCGTCGTGCTATTCGATTAGAGTAGTTACTTGAACAAACTTGGTGTTCAAGCAACCAACCTCTATTCTACCAATAGCCGCGGAATAGACGATGTACGGATCGCCGACTTCTGTGTTTATGTTTGGGGTCCAAGTATATTTAACCATAAAAACAGAATACAACATGCATATATATAATTGAAAAACAATTATAGACATGTTACAAAAGAAAATAGACAATCGTTATACCTCTCGATCTTCTATTGTATGTCCTTCCTCCTTTTGGACGTCGTGTGGGCGACAATCTTCCAAAAGTCGAAGCTCCTAGATCACTAATCTTCCTTCCTTGCTCATTTCGAACAAGAGGAAGTATAGAAACAAAACCATTCTCCTTCCTTTAGCCAACCAACAAGCACCAACCTAGATGCTTGCCGCCGGCCAACAAGGAGAAGGGATGAGGAAGATGGATGCCGGCCAAAAGCTCCAAGGGAAGACCCTAAGATTTGTTTCCACCGGCCAAGGAGAGGAGGAGGGCTTGAACGCCGGCCAAGGAGAGGAGAAGGAAGACTTGGGGGCCGGCCAACAACAAGAAGAAGAAGAAAAAGGAAATTCTTTCCTTAATTGAGGTCGCCCAACTCCCTTCCTCCTTGCCGCCCAAAACCCTAGCTCCTCCCTTCAATTCTTTTTTCCACGCCAACCCTAGCCTCTCCTTTTATAGAGTTAGGGATAAGCCTTGTTTTAATCTCCACCATTGGTTCTAGGGATTTAATCTCAGCCGTCGGATCTAGAAATTTAATCTCAACCGTTGGATATAGAGATTTAATCTCTACCGTTGGATCTAGAGTTTTGTTTTCTACCATTGGATCTAGGCTTCATGAGGTTTTAATAGGCTACAATAGGGACCATGAGGAGGAGTTGGATCTTGGCCACCCAATGGATCAAACCCACATAAAGTCCGATCCATTAATGATAATCCAATCCACTAAAGGATTATCATTGATCAACCTCACCAACCCCCATAAGTTAATATGGGCTTCATATATTATTTGTACATTTTTCTCCCCATGTTTAAGATCTCGAATCTTTGTCGATTAATTAATTCACTGACCATTAATTAATCAACATCTAACTCCATGAGTAGTACCACTCAACCTTTTCATCATGCCGGACTAAGTCCACCTGCAGGGTTTACATGATGAACCTTATGAGCTCCTCAAGGGGACAACATCATCCTAAAATATAGGACACGGTTTCCTCCTATAATCAACGACACACCATATAAATAATATCATTTCCCAACTTGCCGAGCCTATCGATTTAATCTATAAATCTCGCCCATTGGTAAATCAAATAAATGAATACTAAGTATATGTGCCCGTTATTATATCGGGATTAAGAGCATGTACAATATAATATCTGAGGTCCGATTCGATTATGTAGTCAACAATAAATCGAATCACATCTAAGTCGGTCATGCTAAATACACACAAAGTGTACTAGTGTGATTCTATGGTCAAGACAAACCAATACCAAATCACACTACAACCATACCAACGGTTTGTCCAAAGCCATCACGGTTGTGAGCCTTTACTTATACTTTAGAAGGAGCCGAGAACATGATCTTCCGTGTGACACCACACACCATGTTATCTACAATGTAATGTATTAGACAATATGCATAACCATAAATATGCAAACAATGATTATGTGATTCTTATTTCAAAATAAAGATGTTCATACAAAAGATAGACTTTTCAGTATACATCCCAACAATCTCCCACTTATACTAAAAGACTATTCTGTCCTCAAACTGCCATACATCTGATTCTCATTCCCTCCACATGCCTATCAAAAGCTCTCGTCGAAAGGGCCTTAGTGAAAGGATCTGCCAGGTTATCCTCCGATGCAATCTTGGCCACCGCAACATCTCCTCTCTTTACGATTTCTCGTATCAGGTGGTACTTGCGCTCTATGTGTTTACTTGCCTTATGAGCTCGTGGTACCTTCGAGTTTGCAACTGCACCACTATTATCACAATAAATTGTTATAGTTCTGGGCAAACCAGGAATCACATTCAAGTCCATCAAGAAGTTCCTGAGCCACACAGCTTCTTTGGCCACCTCAGAGGCCGCCACATACTCAGCTTCCATGGTAGAGTCTACCACGCATTTCTGCTTGACACTCCTCCATACAATGGCTCCACCTCCCAAAGTAAACACAAAACTTGAGATAGACTTACTATTATCCCTGTCTGATTGGAAGTCGGAATCTGTGTAACCCACAGGGAGTAATTTGTCAGCCTGGTAAACTAGCATATAATCCCTAGTCCTTCTCAGGTACTTCAATATATGCTTTACCGCAGTCCAATGTCCCTGTCCTGGATTACTCTGATATCTGCTAACCATGCCCACGACATAGCATCGCATACATGAGGCTTCTCTCGCCAAGCATATGGAATCCCTTCATCTCCTCTATCTCCTCAGATGTTCTAGGACACATCTCCTTAGATTAAGGAACTCCATGCCTGAAAGGTAGAAAACCCTTCTTAGAGTTCTGCATGCTAAAACGATCCATAATGGTGTCTATGTATGAAGCTTGAGATAAGCACAACATCCTTTTCTTGCGATCCCTTATAACCTTGATCCCAAGGATGTGTCCCACTTCTCCCAAGTCCTTCATATCAAACTGTTTGGACAACCATACCCTTACGTCCGATAACACCTTGACATTGTTTCCAATTAACAAAATATCATCTACGCATAGTACAAGAAATACCACTACGTTTCCATCACATCTCTTGTATAGACAAGACTCATCCGGACTTTGAATAAATCCATAAGACTGGATTACCTCATCAAAGCGGATGTTCCAAGACCTTGAAGCTTGCTTCAATCCATAAATGGACCGATTAAGCTTGCACACAAGATGCTCTTTGCCCTTTGCAATGAATCCCTCTGGTTGCTTCATATAGATGTTTTCTCAAGACTTACATTAAGGAAAGCTATCTTGACATCCATCTGCCATACCTCATAATCCATATGAGCAGCAATACATAAGAGAATCCGGATAGACTTGAGCATGGCTACCGGTGAAAAGGTTTCCTCATAATCGATACCCTCTTTCTGAGTATACCCCTTCGCAACAAGCCTCGCTTTAAAGGTCTCAACCTTCCCGTCTATTCCTCTGTTTCTTTTGTAGATCCACTTGCATCCAATGGTTTTTACACCATCGGGTGATTCTACTAGCTCCCATACCAGATTTGAATCCATAGATTCAATCTCAACATTCATTGCACTTTGCCAAGATACTACATCTTTTTCTTGGATTGCCTCGTCATATGTTCAGGGATCAGGTTCATGTTCGCCAGGGACCCAATCAGAAGATTCTCCCAAGAACATGAATCTATCAGGCTGTCTCACAACCCTCCCACTACGATGAGGTATCACCTGTGTATCCTCTGTGACACGCGGTGCAGTGACTTGTGTTATATTCTCTTGTACCGATGGTATTGAAGAAGTGACTTCCCCTTTCAATTCCTCTAGAACAATCTTACTCATGGGTTTGTGGTTCATCACATAGTCTTCCTCTAGAAATCTGGCATTCGTGCTAACGATCACCCTCTGATCTCTAGGAATATAAAAAAATCTGCCTTTCATTCCTCTAGGATAGCCAACGAACATGCGCACTTCTGTTCGAGGTTCCAACTTACCAGCATCTGGCTTCAGCATGATGGTTATCGGCTTCACGGAGGCTCATCGATTCCCATGTCATCGGATTAAAATTTTCACTAATGAAAACTAATCCGGATGGGATGAGTTTCCTAAGAACAACCAATTCGTCGTCGTGCTAACGACTTGAGCGATCGCTTGAACAAACTAGTTGTTCAAGCAACACAACTCTTCTAGTCGATTAGCCGCAGAAGAGACGACGAACGGATCGCCGGTTTTTGTGTTTGTCTTCGGGGTCCATGATTATACAAATACATATGAATGTAGACATGTATAATCAACACATACATAAAGTAAATATGCTCATAACAAATACAAGCAAGTAACCATCCACACTAAACATGCATATAATTGAAAAGCAATTAAAAACATAATACAAAAGAACATTGAAAAAAATAAACAAGATTATACCTCTTGTTATACCTCTTGATCTTCTATTGTATGTCCTCCCTCCTTTTGGACGTCGTGTGGGCGACGATCTACCAAAAGTTGAAGCCTTCTAGATCACTGATCTTCCTTTCCTTGTTCACTAGGAACAAAGGAAGATCCTAAAACAAAACTCATCTTCTTTTCTATAACCGGCCACCAAGTCAATAAACTCGATGTTGCCGCTGGCCAAGGAAGATAAAATGGAGTACGGAAACCAACCAAAAGAGAAACAACAAGGGCATGGGCGCCGGCCAACACTTGGAGAAGAAGAAAGAAAACACCCCTTCTCCTTGTTGCCGCCCAAACCTTAAACTAGGCTCCCCTTAATTTCCGGCTAAGGATGAAGGGAAGTAGAATAGATTGAGCTTTGGCAAAGGTAGAGGGAAGAAGGTAGAGGGGCCAGCCATCAAAGGAAAATGAAAAAGAATCACCCTCTCCTTGTTGCTGCCCAACACCAACAACCAAACCCTAACCCTAGCCTCCTCCTATTTCCTGCCCCCCATGAGAAGCAACCCTCATCTCATCAACCACAAGCCATAGATCAAGGGGAGAAGCTTGGGCGCCGGCCAAACCAAAGAGGAAGGAGGAAGAAGGGTGACGGCCACCATTGGGAAGAAGAAGAAGAAGCTCCCTTCTCCTTGTTGCCGCCCAACACCATGAACCAAACCCTAACCCTAGCCTCCTCCTATTTCTTGCCGCCCAAGCCACCTTATCTCAATTAGGTTTTTCTCTTTTTCATCTCACTTGCCGCCCAAGCTTGAGCCCATATATATAGAGTTAGGTTTAGGCCTTTGTTTAATCTCCTCCATTGGTTCTAGGGATTTAATCTCAACCGTCAGATCTAGGGTTTCATCTCAACCGTCGGATCTAGGGTTTCATCCCAACCGTCGAATCTAGGGTTTCATCCCAACCGTCGGATCTAGGGTTTCATCCCAACTGTCGGATCTAGGGTTTCATCCCAACTGTCGGATCTAGGGATTTAATCTCCACCGTCGAATCTAGGGTTTCATCCCAACCGTCGGATCTAGAGTTTTGTTTTCCATCATTGGATCTAGGCTTCATGAGGTGTTAATAGGCTACAATAGGGACCATGAGGAGGAGTTGGATCTTGGCCACTCGATGGATCCGAACCACACAAACTTGATCCATCAATGATGTTCCATTCCACTAGAGGATCATCATTGAATTACCTCACCAACCACCATATGATAATATGGGCTCCATATATTATTTGTACATCCATCTCCCAGTGTTTAAGATATCGAATGTCCGTCAATTAATTTATTTAGTGCCATCAATTAATTAACATCTAACTCCTCGAGTAGTACCACTCAACCTTATCATCATGTTGACTAAGTCAACCTGCAGGGTTTACATGATGAACCTTATAAGCTCCTCAAGGGGACATCATCAACCTAATATATAGGACACGGTTTCCTCCTATAATCAACGGCACACCATGTAAATAATATCATTTCCCAACTTACCGGGCATATTGATTTAATCCATCTAAATCTCACCCTTTGGTAAATCAAAGAAATAAATACTAAGTACATGTGCCCGTTATTATATCGCGATTAAGAGCATGTACAACATAATATCCGAGGTCCGATTCAATTATGTAGTCATCAATAAATTGAATCATCTCTATGTTGGTCCTGCTCAATACACCTAAGTGTACTAGTGTAACTCTATGGTCAAGACAAACCAATACCAAGCTGCACTACAACCATACCAATGGTTTGTCCAAAGCCATCTTGGTTGTGAGTCTCTACTTATATTCTACAAGGGATTGATAACATAATCTTCTGTGCCACACCAAGCACCATGTTATCTACAATGTAAAATATTAGACAATATGCACACATATAATAAATATAAAGTGAAAACAATGATCATGTGATTCTTATTTCAAAATAAAAATGTTTATACAAAAAGAGCTAGGCTTTCAGTATACATTCCAACCATCTCCCACTTATACTAAAATAGTATGTTGTCATCACACTGCCATACATCTGATTCCCCTTCCCTCCACATGCCTATCAAAGCTCTCGCTAGAAGGGCTTTAGTGAAAGGGTCTACCAGGTCATCCTCTGATGCAATCTTGGCGACAGCAACTTCTACCTCCTTTACGATTTCTCGTATCGGGTGGTACTTACGCTCTATGCATTTACTTACCTTAAGGGCTCGTGGTTCCTTCGAGTTTGCAACTGCACCATTATTATCACAATAAATTGTGATATTTTTGGGCAAACCAGAAATCACATCCAAGTCCATCAGAAAGTTCCTGAGCCACCCAGCTACTTTGGCCGCCTTAGAGGCTGCCACATACTCAGCTTCCATGGTGGAGTCCGCCACGCATTTCTGCTGGAAACTCCTCCATACAATGGCTCCACCTCCCAAAGTAAATACAAAACCTGAGGTAGACTTACTGTTATCCCTATCAGATTGGAAATTGGAATCTATGTAACCCACAGGGAGTAATTGGTCTGCCTGGTAAACTAGCATATAATCCCTAGTCCTTCTCAGGCACTACAATATATACTTTACCGCAGTCCAATGTCCCTGTCCTGGATTACTCTGATATCTGCTGACCATGCCCACGGCATAGCAGATATCGGGTCTCGTACATAGCATCGTATACATGAGGCTTCCTACTACCGAAGCATAAAGAACTGCCTTCATCTCCTCTATCTCCTCAGATGATCTAGGACACATCTCCTTAGATAAAGGAACTCCATGCCTGAAAGGTAGAAAACCTTTCTTGGAGTTTTGCATGATAAAACGATCCATAATCGTGTCTATGTATGAAGCTTGGGATTAGCACACTAACCTTGATCCCAAGGATGTGTCCCACTTCTCCCAAGTCCTTCAAAACTGTTTGGACAACCATACCCTTACGTCTGATAACACTCTGATATTGTTGCCAACTACCAAAATATTATCTACGTATAGTACAAGAAATACCACTATATTTCCGTCACATCTCTTATATACACAATACTCATCCGGACATTGAATAAATCCATTAGTCTGGATTTACCTCATCAAAGCGGATGTTCCAAGACCTCGAAGCTTGTTTCAATCCATAAATGGACCGATTAAGCTTACATGCAAGATGCTCTTTGCCCTTAGCAATGAATCCCTCTGGTTGCTTCATATAGATGTTCTCCTCAAGACTTCCATTAAGGAAAGTTGTCTTGACATCCATATGCCACACCTCATAATCCATATGAGCTGCTATGCATAAGAGCTCCCAGACCTGATTTGAATCCATAGATTCAATCTTAGTATTCATTGAACTTTGCAAAGATGCTGCATCTTTATCTTGGATTGCCTCGTCATATGTTCAGGGATCAGGTTCATGTTCGCCAGGGACCAAATCGGAAGATTCTCCCAAGAACATGAATCTATCAGGCTGTCTTACAACCTCCCACTACAACGAGGTATCACTTGTGTATCCTCTGTGACATGCGGTGCAGTGACATGTGGTATATCCTCTTGTACCGGTGGTACTGAAGTCAGGACTTCCCCTGTCAACTCCTCAAGAACAATCCTACTCGTGGCCTTGTGGTTCATCACATAGTCCTCCTCTAGAAATCTGGCATTCGTACTAACGACCACCCTCTGATCTCTAGGACTATAAAACAAACCACCCTTCGTTCCACTAGGATAGCCAACAAACATGCGCACTTCTGTATGTGGTTCCAACTTACCAGCATTAGCCTTCAGCACATGTGCTGGACTCCCCCATATCCGAATATGTCTTAGACTAGGCTTTCTCCCAGTCCACAACTCTGTGGGAGTAGAAGGCACTGATTTAGATGGAACCAAGTTCAGAATGTACACCGTCGTATCTAGAGCATATCCCCAGAACGAATCTGGCAAGTCAGAATAACTCATCATCAATCTAACCATCTCCATAAGAGACCTATTCCTTCGCTTTGCTACACCGTTCTGCTGGGGTGTGCCAGGTGCAAACAATTGGGATTGAATCCCAGCCTCTGATAAGTAGTTCCTAAACTCTCCCAAGAGGTACTCACCACCATGATCAGATCGTAGTGTTATCCATATCTTGAACAATCATCTATGAAAAAGATGAAATGTTCAAAACTACCTCTTGTCTAGATAGACATAGGACCATACAAATCAGAATGAACCAATTCCAACACATCTTTGGCTCTATACCCCTTGGCCTAAAAAGGCCTCTTGGTCATCTTACCCTTCAAGCAAGATTCACAGGTTGGAAGATACTCCACCACCAATGAACCCAAAGGTCCATCAGCTTTCAACCTTTGAATTCTGCTTAGGTTAATGTGACCAAGCCTAAGATGCCAAAGATATGTTTGGTTTATCTTCGAAGGTTCTTTTCTCTTATTGGAATTAGATGATGACTTATTAACTTCTATTTGCATCGTGGGAGCTTGTGGTTCAACTTATAAATTTCCTATCTATGTACCTGAACAGATAATGTCCCTATTCCTTTTTTATAACATCTCTGTCATTAAAATAAATAGATTATCCATCCATAAATGATTTAGAAACCGAAATCAATTCTTTCTAAATAAAGGTACATAAAGGAAATTCTTAAGAACCAAAACCTTTATTTTTCTCAAAAGATAAATAAAACATCTCCCACTGCAATACCCGCCATCTTTATGGCTTTGCCTAAGTAAATAGTAATCTCTTCCTTAGCTAATCGTCGAGTTTCCTGGAACCCCTGCAAAGTATTGCAGACATGATCAGTGGCTCTCGTATCTACACACCATGTGCTGGTAGATAACACCGCTAACCATGTTTCAACGACTAGTTCAAAGGATATATCTTTGTTTTGCTTTTGGATTGGGACAGTCCTTCTTCCAATGTCCATCCTGCTTGTAAGTGAAGTACTTGCCTTTCGGCTTCTTCACTCCTCCCTGAGATCCTCCCACCACATTTGCTCCACCTTGTTTCTCCTTCTTCTTGCCTTTTGGCTTAGAAGTAGAAAATTTTTTTTTGAGCAACCATGGCTTGAGGACATTCTTCGAAGAGTGCATACTTGTACTCCTCAGCAGTTAAGACAATATCCAAATTTCTTTTCCAATCAACATAATTTGGGTACAGTAAACTTATTTTCCTTTAGTATTAAAACAAGTGGACTGAAAGTCAATTTTGAAAATCCTAAGAATCACATAGATCATTACTTTAGATTTAAAAAAATTATTGATTCCTCAAACAATAAAATTTGGATATCAACCAACACCTCAAAACACCGAGAATATCGCATGCCACGATAGTGTGGACGTATACGAATTCTACATTTGTAAGAGGAGGTTTAACCCTTTAATTTTAATATCTTGTCAACCTTACTTTTTGACAAATAAAATTAATAGTTGGCTCCTCTTTGGCCCTACAAATAAAAGCAGTGACTCCGATGGGGAGGATACTTTTTATTTGCATCTATGTGTGCACCATTACACGATACTAAGGGAATTATCTCGGATTATGTGCCTTACCGATGGGGAAGTACACACGCTCCTAAATAATTTCCTATAACCATTATTTGACCTAGTGATCCGCAAACAAACTCATCCGATGGGGAGGAAGGCACTCAGAGCCGACGCGCAAGTTTGTTGCATCACACGTCAAATTGTAATGGAGGCCACGGGAATTAATTAAAATGTCCCTCTCCCACTTAGTAAATTGATAGTGAGGAATTTTCAAGCACACACAACATGCATATAAAACAAATCAGCAATAAATATGGAAAAAATCAGAATTTTTCCAACTATTATGGCATTGTTCTCCAATATGCGTCCCGTCGTGTCGTCACCTTGTCCGCGCCACCTTTTCCGTGTGCAAGCCACAAAAGAGATCTGAGCCGAGATATATCATTTTAATTTACATCCATCGATCCTATACTCCACGAAGGAGTGTACAAATAATCTAGATCGAAAGTAAACTAAAATGATCGGCTAAACAATGTCGTATTTAATTACAAAAATTAAATACTAATCTAGCCTCGTCAACCCCGAGGATTCAAATGATATACATACAATCACACACAAACAATCACATACACACATATAGCCATAATAGTCGGATCTTATGCCTGTAACCAAAAAAGTTAGCCTACGCACATCCTACTATTATCCGGCATACTCAATATATGATATGTTCATGAAAGTAACCGAATCCAAAACACACAAAACCAAAAACCGTGGCTCTGATACCATTTGTAGGCAATCGGCTTCTCGGAGGCTCATCGGTTCCCATGTCCCCGGATTAAAATTTTCACTAATCAAAAACTAATCCGGATGGGATGAGTTTCCTAAGCACAACCAATTCATCGTCGTGCTAATGACTTGAGCGATCGCTTGAACAAACTAGTTGTTCAAGCAACACAACTCTTCTAGTCGATTAGCCGCGGAAGAGATGACGGACGGATCGCCGGTTTTTGTGTTTGTCTTCGGGGTCCATGATTATACAAATACATATGAATGTAGACATGTATAATCAACACATACATAAAGTAAACATGCTCATAAGAAATACAAGCAAGTTACCATCCACACAAAACATGCATATAATTGAAAAGCAATTATAAACATATTACGAAAAAAATTAATCAAAATAAACAAGATTATACCTCTTGTTATACCTCTTGATCTTCTATTGTATGTCCTCCCTCCTTTTGGACGTCGTGTGGGCGACGATCTACCAAAAGTTGAAGCCTTCTAGATCACCGATCTTCCTTTCCTTGTTCACTAGGAACAAAGGAAGATCCTAAAACAAAACTCATCTTCCTTTCTAGAATCGGCCACCAAGTCAATAAACTCGATGTTGTCGCCGGCCAAGGAAGATAAAATGGAGTATGGAAACCAACCAAAAGAGAAACAACAAGGGCATGGGCACCGGCCAACACTTGGAGAAGAAGAAAGAAAACACCCCTTCTCCTTGTTGCCGCCCAAACCCTAAACTAGGCTCCCCTTAATTTCCGGCTAAGGATGAAGGGAAGTAGAATAGATTGAGCTTTGGCCAAGGTAGAGGGAAGAAGGTAGAGGGGCCGACCATCAAAGGAAAATGAAAAAGAATCACCCTCTCCTTGTTGCCGCCCAACACCAACAACCAAACCCTAACCCTAGCCTCCTCCTATTTCTTGCCGCCCATGAGAAGCAACCCTCATCTCATCCACCACAAGCCATAGATCAAGGGGAGAAGCTTGGGCGCCGGCCAAACCAAAGAGGAAGGAGGAAGAAGGGTGACGGCCACCATTTGGAAGAAGAAGAAGAAGCTCCCTTCTCCTTGTTGCCGCCCAACACCATGAACCAAACCCTAACCCTAGCCTCCTCCTATTTCTTGCCGCCCAAGCCACCTTATCTCAATTAGGTTTTTCTCTTTTTCATCTCACTTGCCGCCCAAGCCTGAGCCCATATATATAGAGTTAGGTTTAGGCCTTTGTTTAATCTCCTCCATTGGTTCTAGGGATTTAATCTCAACCGTCAGATCTAGGGTTTCATCCCAACCGTCGGATCTAGGGTTTCATCCCAACCGTCGAATCTAGGGTTTCATCCCAACCGTCGGATCTAGGGTTTCATCCCAACTGTCGAATCTAGGGTTTCATCCCAACTGTCGGATCTAGGGATTTAATCTCCACCGTCGGATCTAGGGTTTCATCCCAACCGTCGGATCTAGAGTTTTGTTTTCCATCATTGGATCTAGGCTTCATGAGGTGTTAATAGGCTACAATAGGGACCATGAGGAGGAGTTGGATCTTGGCCACTCGATGGATCGGAACCACACAAACTTGATCCATCAATGATGTTCCATTCCACTAGAGGATCATCATTGAATTACCTCACCAACCCCCATATGATAATATGGCCTCCATATATTATTTGTACATCCATCTCCCCATGTTTAGGATATCGAATGTCCGTCAATTAATTTATTTAGTGACCATCAATTAATTAACATCTAACTCCTCGAGTAGTACCACTCAACCTTATCATCATGTTGACTAAGTCAACCTGCAGGGTTTACATGAAGAATCTTATGAGCTCCTCAAGGGGACATCATAAACCTAATATATAGGACATGGTTTCCTCCTATAATCAACGGCACACCATGTAAATAATATCATTTCCCAACTTATCGAGCATATTGATTTAATCCATCTAAATCTCACCCTTTTGTAAATCAAAGAAATAAATACTAAGTACATGTGCCCGTTATTATATCGGGATTAAGAGCATGTACAACATAATATCCGAGGTCCGATTCAATTATGTAGTCAGCAATAAATTGAATCACCTCTATGTCGGTCCTGCTCAATACACCTAAGTGTACTACTGTAACTCTATGGTCAAGACAAACCAATAAGAAGCTACACTACAACCATGCCAATGGTTTGTCCAAAACCATCTTGGTTGTGAGCCACTACTTATATTCTACAAGGGACTGATAACATGATCTTGTGTGCCACACCAAGCACCATGTTATCTACAATGTAAAATATTTGACAATATACACACATATAATAAATATAAAGTGCAAACAATGATCATGTGATTCTTATTTCAAAATAAAAATGTACATACAAAAAGAGCTAGGCTTTCAGTATACATTCCAACACAGCATATGTGCTGGACTCCCCCAAATCCGAATATGTCTTAGACTAGGCTTTCGCCCAGTCCACAATTCTGTGGGAATAGAAGGCACTGATTTAAATGGGACAAAGTTTAGAATATACACTGCCGTATCTAGAGTATATCCCCAGAACGAATCTGGCAACTCAGAATAACTCATCATCAATCTAACCATCTCCATAAGAGTGTTATTCTTTCGCTCTGCTACACCATTCTGCTGGGGTGTGCCAGGTGCAGACAATTGGGATTGAATCTCAGCCTCTGATAAGAAATTCCTAAACTCTCCAAAGAGGTATTCACCACCACAATCAGATTGTAGTGTCTTGATACTTTTACCTTGACATTTCTCCGCATCAGCCTTGAATTCTTTGAACTTGTCAAAACATTCAGACTTGCGGCGCATCAAGTAAATGTTTCCATATCTCGAATAATCATCTATAAAAGAGACGAAATACTCAAAACCACCTCTAGCCTGGATAGACATAGGACCACACAAATCAGAATGAACCAATTCTAACACATCTTTTGCTCTATACCACTTGGCCTTAAAAGGCCTCTTGTTCATTTTACCTTCCAAGCAAGATTCGCGAGTTGGGAAATCGTCCACCACTAATGAGCCCAAATGTCCATCAGCTATCAACCTTTGAATTCTGCTTAGGTTAATATGACCAAGTCTTAGATGCCAAAGATATGTTTGGTTCATCTTCGAAGGTTCTTTTCTCTTATTGGAATTAGAAGATGAGTTATTAACTTCTATTTGCATCGTGGGAGCTTTTGGTTCAAGTGTGCATAAATTTCCTATCAATGCACCAGAACAGATAATCTCCCTATTACTTTTTATAACAACTCTGTCATTAAAAGAAATAGAATATCCATCCATAAATAATTTAGAAACCGAAATTAAATTCTTTCTAAATAAAGGTACATAAAGGCATTTCTTATGAACCAAAACTTTATTTTTCTCAAAAGATAAATAAACATCACCCACTGCAACAGCCGCCACCTTTCTTGCATCGCCCAAGTATACGGTAATCTCTCCTTCAGCCAGTCGTCTGGTTTCCTGGAACCCCTGCAAAGTATTGCAGACATGATCAATGAGTCCCGTATCTACACACCAGGTGCTGGTAGATAACACAGCTAAACATGTTTCAATGACTAGACCAAAGGATATACCTTTGTTCTGCTTGCGGTTGGGGCAGTCCTTCTTCCAGTGTCCAGTCTGCTTACAAGTGAAGCACTTGCCTTTCGGCTTCTTCACTCCTCCCTAAGTTCCTCCCACTGCCTTTGCCCGAGTTTGTTTCTTCTTCTTCTTGCCTTTTGGCTTAGAAGTAGAAACCTTTTGGGCAACCATGGCTTGTGCCTGAGCACTCTGATGAAAAAGCCCCTCTACCGCCTGGAGTTCTGTCAGAAGCTCCGCCAATGAATACAACCTCTTGTTCATGTTGTAGTTCAGGTGAAACTGCTCAAAACTCCTAGGTAGAGACTAGAGAATGATATCGACCTAGGTTTCCCCATTGATCTCAACTCTGAGGACTTCCAGCTCATTGAAATTAGCCATCATCTTGAGAACATGATCCCTCACGGGTGTTCCCTCGATCATGGTGGTCGTCATTAGGTTCATCATGGCTTCCTACCTAGCAGCCCGATTCTGGTGTCCGAAAAGCTCTTTGAGATTGAGCATCATGTCATAAGCAATGGGCATGGCTTGATGCTGATGTTGCAGTACATAGATGCCAAAATGTAACACCGCACCATCTCATCGGCCTTGATCCACTTCTTATAACTCTCCTTCTCCTTTTCCCCAGAATCATCCGCAGGCTTAGGAGGGCACTCTTCGAGGAGTATATATTTGTATTCCTCAGCAGTCAAGACAATGTCAAGATTCCTCTTCCAATCAACATAGTTGGGTCCAGTATGTTTATTTTCTTTCGGTATCACAACAAGCGGGTTGAAAGTCATTTTGAAAGAAAATCAAAGTATCACATAGATCAAAACATTAGATTACAAAAAATTATTGATTCCTCAAACAATAAAATTTTAAAATCAACCAACACCTCAAAACACCGAGAATATCATATGCCACGATAGTGTGGACATATACGAATTCTTCATTTGTAAGAGGAGGTTTTACCCATTAATTTTACTATCATGTCAACCTAACCTTTTGACAAGTAAAATTAATAGTTGGTTCCTCTTCGACCTTACAAATAAAAGCAGTGACTCCGATGGGGAGGATACTTATATTTGTATCTAAGTGTTCACCATTACTCGGTACCAAGTTAATTATCTCGGGTTATATGCCTTCCGATGGGGAAGTACACACGCTCATTAATAATTTCTTATAACCATATTCGATCTTATGATATGCAAACAAACTCATCCGATGTGGAGGAAGACACTCAGAGCCGACGCGCAAGTTTGTTTGCATCACATGTCAAATCGTAATGGAGGTCGTGGGAATTTTTTAAAAAATATCCCTCTCCCACTTAATAATTTGAAATTGAGGAATTTTCTAGCCTAGGACATGTATATCAAACAATAAGCAATAAATATGAAATATAAAAATTTTTCCAACATTATGGCTTTTGTCTTCAATATGTCTCTCGTCGTATCGCCATCTCGTCCGCTCCTCCCTATTTCATGTACAAGCCATCCGGAGATCCGAGCCGAGAAAAAATATTTTAATTTACATCCATCGATCCTAACTCCACGAGGGAGTCTACATGAAATCTAGATCGAAAGTAAACTAAAATAAAAAGAGTGGCTAAACAATGCCGTATCTAATTACAAAAATTAAATACTAGCCTCGTCAACCCCGAAGATTCAACAAATATACAATTACACACATACAATCACATACACACATATGGCCATAATAATTGGATCCTATGCCTGCAACCAAAAATTTAACCTACGCATATCCTACTATTATCCGGCATATATAATATATGAAAAGTGAATAAAAGTAACCGAATCCTAAACACACAAAACCGGAAACCGTGGCTCTGATACCACTTGAAGGTAGGAAACTTCGCTTCCCACTTCAACTCGGTCACTTGTTCATGGAGATCCCTTCGACGTCCCTGGATTAAAAAAATTTAATCCTACACAAAAGAGATCACCCAAGGAACCGTTTCATCGTCGTGCTATTCGATTAGAGTAGTTACTTGAACAAACTTGTTGTTCAAGCAACCAACCTCTATTCTACGAATAGCCGCGGAATAGACGATGTACGGATCGCCGGCTTTTGTGTTTATGTTCGGGGTCCAAGTATATTTAACAATAAAAATAGAATACAACATGCATATATAATTGAAAAACAATTATAGACATGTTATAAAAGAAAATAGACAATCGTTATACCTCTCGATCTTCTATTGTTTGTCCTTCCTCCTTTTGGACGTCGTGTGAGCGACGATCTTCTAAAAGTCGAAGCTTCTAGATCACCAATCTTCCTTCCTTGCTCACTCTGAACAAGAGGAAGTACAGAAACAAAACCCTTCTCCTTCCTTTAGCCAACCAACAAGCACCAACCTAGATGCTTGCCGCCGGCCAACAAGGAGAAGGGATGAGGAAGATGGATGTCGGCCAAAACCTCCAAGGGAAGACCCTAAGCTTTGTTTCCACCGGCCAAGGAGAGGAGGAGAGATTGAACGCCGACCAAGGAGAGGAGAAGGAAGACAAAGATGCCGGCCAACAAGAAGAAGAAGAAGAGAAAGGAAATTCTTTCCTTAATTGAGGTCGCCCAACTCCCTTGCTCCTTGCCGCCCAAAACCCTAGCTCCTCCCTTCAATTCTTTTTTCCACACCAACCCTAGCCTCTCCTTTTATAGAGTTAGGGATAAGCCTTGTTTTAATCTCCACCATTGGTTCTAGGAATTTAATCTCAACAGTCGGATCTAGAGATTTAATCTCAACCGTCGGATCTAGAGATTTAATCTCTACCATTGGATCTAGAGTTTTGTTTTCTACCATTGGATCTAGGCTTCATGAGGTTTTAATAGGATACAATAGGGACCATGAGGAGGAGTTGGATCATGGCCACCCAATGGATCAAGCCCACATAAAGTCCGATCCATTAATGATAATCCAATCTAGTAAAGGATTATCATTGATCTACCTCACCAACCCCCATAAGTTAATATGGGCTCCATATATTATTTGTACATTTTTTCCCATGTTTAAGATCTCGAATATCCTTTGATTAATTAATTTACTGACCATTAATTAATCAACATCTAACTCCATGAGTAGTACCACTCAACCTTTTCATCATGTCGGACCAAGTCCACCTGCAGGGTTTACATGATGAACCTTATGAGCTACTCAAGGGGACATCATCATCCTAATATATAGGACATGGTTTCCTCCTATAATCAATGGTACACCATATAAATAATATCATTTCTCAACTTATCGAGCCTATCGATTTAATCTATAAATCTCACCCATTGGAAAATCAAAGAAATGAATACTAAGTATATGTGCCCGTTATTATATCGGGATTAAGAGCATGTACAATATAATATCTGAGGTCCGATTCGATTATGTAGTCAGCAATAAATCGAATCACCTCTAGGTCGGTCCTGCTCAATACACACAAAGTGTACTAGTGTGATTCTATGGTCAAGACAAACCAATACCAAATCACACCACAACCATACCAATGGTTTGTCGAAAGTCATCTCGGTTATGAGCCTTTACTTATACTTTACAAGGAGTCGATAACATGATCTCCCGTGTGACACCACACACCATGTTATCTACATTGTAATGTATTAGACAATATGCATAACCATAAATATGCAAACAATGATCATGTGATTCTTATTTCAAAATAAAGATGTTCATACAAAAGATAGACTTTTCAGTGTACATCCCAACAAATTTATCATGAATTACAACATGAATGAAATTGATAAATCCTTGTCTAAGTTGTTGAACATTTTGAGAACTGTTGAACAAAATCTTAAGAAGACTAAGCCCATATTGATGGTGCAAAAGGGCAAAGGAAAACACAAGCCTAAAGGTAAGGGTAAGACCCAAACCAAAGGCAAGGCAAAGTCTACTACATTGAAACCTAAAGGAGGGGTGGCTATGGAAGGAACCTGCTTTCATTGTAGTCAGACTGGACATTGGAAGAAGAACTGAAAATTTTAACTAGAGGAATTGAAAAAGAAGAACGAAAGTGAAAATTCCACCTCAGGTATTTATGTTATAGAAGTCAATTTATCTACTTCCTCATCATTGGTATTAGATATTAGATGTGCTTCTCACATTTGTATTAATGTCCAGGATCTATGAAAGAATATATCATTGATAAAGGGTGAAGTGGACCTACGAGTTGGCATTGGTGCAAGAGTTGCAGGTATAGCTGTAGGATCCTATTCTTTATATTTACCTTCTGGGCTTATTTTAGAACTTGAGAATTGTTATTATGTGCTTGCTTTAACTATAAACATTGTTTCTATTTCTTGTTCAGACAAGAAAGGTTTTTCATTTATAATAAAAAAATAAATGTTATTCTATTTATTTAAATGACATGTTTTATTGTAGTGCACAATTAATAAATGGACTCTATGTTCTAAACCTTTAAAATCCAATTTATAACATATATACAAAACAGTTAAAATCAAATGATTTAAACTAAACTTATCTCTAGCACTGTCGCTTGAGAAACACATATCAAAACTTTATAAGGATGGACTTTTGAACTCATTTGATTTTGAATCATATGAGATATGTGAATCTTGTCTATTAGGCAAGATGACTAAAATTCTGTTTAGTGGACAAAGCGAACAAGCTAAAGAATTGTTAAGACTCATACATAGTGATGTATGTGATAGGGAGGAAACTTCCCTTCCCACTTCAACTCGGTCGCTTGTTCATGGCGATCCCGTCTTCGTCCCCGGATTAAAATAAAAATAATCCTTGACAAATAGGGATTACCCAAGCTACCGTTCCATCGTCGTGCTATTCGATTAGAGTGGTCACTTGAACAAACTTATTATTCAAGGAACCAACCTCTATTCTACGATTAGCCGCGGAATAGATGATGTACGGATCGCCGGTTTTTGTGTTTGTATTCGGGGTCCAAGTAAATTAGCCATATAACAAAAATATACAACATGCATAGAATAAGAGAAGATCATAAACAAGAATTATACCTCTTGATCTTCTATCGTATGTCCTATCCTCCTCTTGGACGTTGTGTGGGCAACGATCCTCCAAGAGATGAAGCCTCCTAGATCACGATCTTCCTTTCCTTGCTCGCTCCGAACAAGAGGAAGAAGAAAAGCACCTTCTTCTCCTTACTTGCGCCAACCACCAAGGACAAGCTCCTTGGTGTCCGCCGGCCCTAAGGAGAGGGAGAGGTTTGAGCACTGACCAACTTCAATGGATGAACGCCGGCCAAGAGCTCCAATGGAAGAAGAAGGAGCTGCCCTAGGGAAAGGAGAAGCCGACCAAGAGGAAAAGAAAAGAGGAAACCCTAGTCCTCTTGAGTTGCCGTCAGCCCTAAAGTTGAAGCCAACCAATGTTGCCACCCACCCCTTAACCTAAACCCTAGCTCTCTAAGGTTTCTGGCCGCCCAAGCCAAGGGAAACAAAAACCCTAATCTTCAAAAGCATCTCCACACCCAAGCCTTGGCCACCCTTTTATAGAGTTAAGCTCAAGCCTCCTTTTAATCTCCACCGTCAGATCTAGGGATTTGATCTCAACCGTCGGATCTAGAGATTTAATCTCAACCGTCAGATCAAGAGATTTAATCTCCACCGTCGGATCTAGAGTTTTATTTTCCATCAACGGATGTAGGCTCCATGAGTGTTTTAATAGGCTACAATAGGGACCATGAGGAGGAGTTGGATCTTGTCCACCCAATGGATAAAGCCAATATAAAGTTCGATCCATTAATGATAATTCATTCTACTAGAGGATTATCATTGATCTACCTCACCAACCCCCATAAGTTAATATGGGATCCATATATTATTTGTACATATATCTCCCCGTGTTTAAGATCTCGAATGTTCATCGATTAATTAATTTACTGATAATTAATTAATCAACATCTAACTCCATTAGTAGTACCACTCAACCTTATCATCATGTCGGACCAAGTCCACCTGCAGGGTTTACATGATGAACCTTATGAGCTCCTCAAGGGGGCATCTTCATCCTAATATATAGGACACGGTTTCCTCCTATAATCAATGGAACACCATATAAATAATATCATTTTCCAAGTTACCGAGCCTATCGATTTACTCTATAAATTTCGCCCATTGGTAAATCAAAGAAATGAATGTTGGTGCAATCGGCCCAGGTCACGATTGACCAGGACTCGAGTTTGACTCGAGTGATGTTTTGATGTTTCGACAAAAACATATGACAATGTAATTGTCATGGGAAAAGTCCAAGTCATGGGTACTTGGCATGGGAAGTCCAAGTGGGACACTTGGCATTTGAGAAAAGTCCAAGCATGGGTCTTGGCAAATGGAAAGTCCAACATGGGTTGGCAAGGTAAAGTCCAAGCTTGAGTCTTGGCATTTGAAGTCCAAGGGGTTTGATATTGGCGGCGTAAAGTCCAAGCGGGAGTCTTGGCAGCATAAGTCCAATGGTTGGCGGCGTAAAGTTCAAGCGAGAGTCTTGGCGGCATAAGTCCAATGTGCCTTGGCGGTGTAGACACCGTTATCATGACATAGCCGATGGAAGCACCTGAAGGCTAGCGCGATGGATGAACAAGTCATGGATGACTTGGAGGATCCGAGATCGTAAAGGCTGATGGAGGTGGCTAGAAGGCTTAGGTATAGGCTAAGGGTGGTCTAGCAAGTATGAGGGCACCATACTTGAGCTAAAACCTCATATTTGAGGTGTGTCAGTCGACTGGTGCCATGTGGCAGTCGACTGGCATAGTCAACTAGGGTTTGACTGCGGGAATTGCCCTAGCGATCAGCCATTGATGGCGAGTTGGTGATTGGGCAAGCGATCGATATGGATCATCGATCGTGATGCTCGGATTTTAGGGCCGCAGTGGAGTCTCACTTTCGGCCATGGGATGGCGATCGAGTGATGGCTCATCAGTCGACGGATGCTCATGATCAGTCGACTGATGTTCTAGCTGTTGGATTTTTCCAGCGTAGATTACACCGTTATCTCACAGCAACAGTGTGATTAGTCGACTGATGGTCCCGAGCAGTCGACTGATCAACTTTTTCCAGCACAGGTTGAATCTATAAAAGAAGCTCGTGATGGAGAAAAAGATAGCGATTTTCTTGAACGAAATTGAAGGGGAAAGTTTGTGCTTTTCAGTCCTTCAAAGCTAGTTCAAGGCAATCAAAGATCAAGCAATCAAAAGCTTTTGTAAAGTGTTTCTTTTACTTGCATTTGTATTTCATTATCGTATTTGCTTGTATATATTTGATTATTGTTGTAATCATTATTGTACGAGGTTTCTCCGCCTCCAGATTGTTCCGAGAAGGAGTGTTTATTAGTGGTTGCGTGTGCATCACTAGAGCTCGTAGAGCTCGATCCGTGGAGTAGGAACCGTGCGGTTCCGAACCACGTTACAAACTTGTGTTCTTGTTGTGTTTGCGTATTTTGTTATTGTACTATTTACGCACGCACTAACTTGAAATGTAGACGAACACGTGATCGAATTCCATCTCTGACCGTCACCGCTATTCACCCCCCCTCTAGCGGCATCAAATATCCTACAATGAATACTAAGTACATGTGCCCGTTATTATATCGGAATTAAGAGCATGTACAACATAATATCTGAGGTCCGATTCGATTATGTAGTCAGCAATAAATCGAATCACCTCTAAGTCGATCCTGCACAATACACACAAAGTGTACTAGTGTAATTCAATGGCCAAGACAAACCAATACCAAATCACACTATAACCATTCCAATGATTTGTCCATAACCATCTAGGTTGTGAGCCTTTACTTATACTTTACAAGGAACTGATAACAAGATCTCCCATGTGACACTACACACCATATTATCTACAATGTAATGTATTAGACAATATGCATAACCATAAATATGCAAACAATGATCATGTGATTCTTATTTTAAACATAAAGATGTTCATACAAAATATAGACTTTTCAGTATACATCCCAACAATCTCCCACTTATACTAAAAGAATATGCTATCCTCATACTGCCATACATCTAATTCTCATTCCCTCCACATGCCTATCAAAAGCTCTCGCTGGAAGGGTGTTAGTGAAAGGATCTACCAGGTTATCCTCCAATGCAATCTTGGCCACAACAACTTCTCCTCACTTTACGATTTCTCATATCAGGTGGTACTTGCGCTCTATGTGTTTACTTGCCTTATGGGCTCGTGGTTCCTTCGAGTTTGCAACTGCACCACTATTATCACAATAAATTGTGATAGTTCTGGGCAAACCAGGAATCACATCCAAGTCCATCAGGAAGTTCTTTGAGCCACCATGACTTCTTTGGCCACCTCAGAGGCCGCCACATACTCAGCTTCCATGGTAGAGTCCGCCACGCATTTCTGCTTGACACTCCTCCATACAATTGCTCCACCACCCAAAGTAAACACAAAACATGAGGTAGACTTACTGTTATCCCTATCAGATTAGAAGTCGGAATCCTTGTAACCCTGAGGAGTAATTGAGTGCGTAAACGTATAATCCTAGTCCTTCTCGGTACTTTATCAATATATGCTTCTGCGATTCAATGTCACTTTGTATCTTGGATTACTCTGATATCTGCTAACCATGCCCACGACAAAGCAGATATTCGATCTCGTACATAGCATAGCATACATGAGGCTTCCTACTACCGAAGCATAAGGAACCACCTTCATCTCCTCTATCTCCTTTGATGTTCTAGGACACATCTCCTTTGATAAAGGAACTCCATGCCTGAAAGATAGAAAACCTTTCTTGGAGTTTGGAATGCTAAAACGATCCATAATGGTGTCTATGTATGAAGCTTGAGATAAGCACAACATCCTTTTCTTGCGATCCCGTATAACCTTGATCCCAAGGATGTGTCCCACTTCTCCCAAGTCCTTCATATCAAACTATTTGGACAACCATACCCTTACATCTGATAACACCTTTACATTGTTGCCAATTAACAAAATGTCATCTACGCATAGTACAAGAAATACTACTACATTTCCATCACATCTCTTGTATACACAAGACTCATCCGGACTTTGAATAAATCCATAAGACTAGATTATATCATCAAAGCGGATGTTCCAAGACCTCGAAGCTTGCTTCAATCCATAAATAGACCGATTAAGCTTGCACACAAGATGCTCTTTGCCCTTTGCAATGAATCCTTCTTGTTGCTTCATATAGATGTTTTCCTCAAGACTTCCATTAAGGAAAGCTGTCTTGACATCCATCTGCCATACCTCATAATCTATATGAGCAGCAATACATAAGAGAATCCGGATAGACTTAAGCATGGCTACCGGCGAAAAGGTCTCCTCATAATCGATACCCTCTTTCTGAGTGTACTCCTTCGCAACAAGCCATTCTTTTTTGATTTCAACCTTCCTTTCTATTCCTCTCTTTCTTTTGTAGATCCACTTGCATCCAATGGTTTTTACACCATTGGGTGGTTCTACTAGCTCTCAGACCTGATTTAAATCCATAGATACAATCTCAGTATTCATTACACTTTGCCAAGATATCGCATCTTTATCTTGGATTGCCTTGTCATATGTCCAGGGATCAGGTTCATGTTCACAAGGGACTAAATCAGAAGATTCTCCCAAGAACATGAATCTATCAGGCTGTCTAACAACCCTCCCACTACGATGAGGTATCACCTGTGTATCTTCTGTGACACACGGTGCAGTGACTTGTGGTATATCCTCTTGTACTGGTGGTACTGAAGTAGTGAGTTCCCCTCTCAATTCCTCCAGAACAATCTTACTCATGGGCTTGTGGTTCATCACATAGTCTTCCTCTAGAAATCTGGCGTTCATGCTAATGATCGCCCTCTGATCTCTAGGACTATAAAATAAACCACCTTTCGTTTCTCTAGGACACCCAACGAACATGTGCACTTCTGTACGAGGTTCCAACTTACCAACATCTACCTTCAGCATATGTGTTGGACTCTCCCAAATCCGAATATGTCTCTGACTAGGCATTCACCCAGTCCGCAATTCTGTGGGAGTAGAAGGCACTGATTTAGATGGAACCAAGTTCAGAATATACACCGTCGTATCTAGTGCATACCCCCAGAATGAATCTTGCAACTCAGAATAACTCATCATTGATCTAACCATCTCCATAAGAGTCCTATTCCTTCGCTTTGCTACACCATTCTACTGGGGTGTTCCAGGTGCAGACAATTGGGATTGGATCTCAGCCTCTGATAAGTAATTCCTAAACTCTCCCAAGAGGTACTCACCACCACGATCAGATTGTAGTGTCTTGATAATTTTACCTTGATGTTTCTCCACATCAGCCTTGAATTCTTTGAACTTATCAAAGCATTCAGACTTGCGGTGCATCAAGTAAATGTATCCATATCTCGAATAATCGTCTATAAAGGAGACGAAATATTCAAAACCACCTCTTGCCTGGATAGACATAGGACCACACAAATCAGAATGAACCAACTCCAACACATCTTTGGCACTATACCCCTTGGCCTTAAAAGGCCTCTTGGTTATTTTACCCTCTAAGCAAGATTCACAGGTTGGGAAATCTTCCACCACTAATGAACCTAGAGGTCCATCAGCTATCAACCTTTGAATTCTGCTTAGGTTAATATGACCTAGACTTAGATGGCAAAGATATGTTTGGTTCATCTTCGAAGGTTCTTTTCTCTTATTGGAATTAGAATATGAGTTATTTACTTCTATTTGCATCATGGGAGCTTTTGGTTCAAGTGTATATAAATTTCCTATCAATGCACTAGAACAGATAATCTCCCTATTCCTTTTTATAACAACTCTGTCATTAAAAGAAATAGAATATCCATCCATAAACAATTTAGAAATCGAAATCAAATTCTTTCTAAATAAAGGTACATAAAGGCAATTCTTAAGAACCAAAACTTTATTCTTCTCAAAAGACAAATAAACATCTCCCACTGCAACAGCCGCTACCTTCGTAGCATCACCCAAGTAGATGGTAATCTCCCCTTCAGCCAGTCGTCTGGTTTCCTGGAACCCCTACAAAGTATTGCAGACATGATCAGTGGCTCCCGTATCTGCACATCAGGTGTCGGTAGATAACACCCCTAAAAATGTTTCAATGACTAGACCAAAAGATATACCTTTGTTCTGCTCCCGGTTGGGCCAGTCCTTCTTCTAGTGTTCAGTCTACTTGCAAGTGAAGCACTTGCCTTTCGCCTTCTTCACTCCTCCCTGAGAACCTCCCGCCACCTTTTCCCCAGCTTGTTTCTTCTTCTTCTTGCCTTTCGGCTTAGAAGTATAAACCTTTTGGGTAACCATGGCCTGCGCCTGAGCACTCTGACGAAATAGCCCCTCTGCCGACTAGAGTTCTGTCAGAAGCTCCTCCAACGAATACAACCTCTTATTCATGTTTTAGTTCAGGCAAAACTGCTCAAAACTCCTAGGTAGAGATTGTAGAATGATATCGACCTGGGTTTCCCCATCGATCTCAGCTCCGAGGACTTCCAGCTCATTCAAATGAGCCATGATCTTGAGAACATGATCCCTCACGGGTGTTCCCTCGATCATGGTAGTCATCATCAAGTTCCTCATGGCTTCCTACCTCGCAGCCTGATTATGGTGTCCGAAAAGCTCTTTGAGATTGAGCATCATGTCATAAGTAGTGGGCATGGCTTGATGCTGATGTTGCAGTACATTTGAAATAGATGCCAAAATGTAACATCGCACCATCTCATCAACCTTAATCCACTTCTTATAACTATCTTTCTCCTTTTCCCCAGAATCATCCACGGGCTTAGGAGGGCACTCTTCGAGGAGTACATATTTTTATTCCTCAGCAGTCAAGACAATATCAAGATTCCTCTTCCAATCAACATAATTGGGTCCAGTAAGTTTATTTTCTTTCAGTATCACAGCAAGCGGGTTGAAAGTCATTTTGAAAAACCTAAGAATCACATAGATCAAAACATTAGATTTCAAAAAATTATTGATTCCTCAAACAATAAAATTTTAAAATCAACTAACACCTCAAAATACCGAGTATATCGTATGCCACGATAGTATGGACGTATACAAATTCTACATTTGTAAGAGGAGGTTTTACCCATTAATTTTACTATCTTGTCAACCTATCTTTTTGACAAATAAAATTAATAGTTGGTTCCTCTTTGGCCCTACAAATAAAAGCAGTGACTTCGATGGGAAGGATACTCCTATTTACATCTAAGTGTTCACTATTACTCGGTACCAAGGTAATTATCTCAGGTTATGTGCCTTCCGATGGGGAAGTACACACGTTCCTTAATAATTTCCTATAACCATATTCGACCCTGTGATCCGTAAACAAACTCATCCGATGGGGAGGAAGGCACTCAGAGCCGACGTGCAAGTTTGTTTGCATCACATGTCAAATCGTAATGGAGGCCGTGGGAATTTACAAAAATATCCCTTTCCCACTTAGTAATTTAAAATTGAGGAATTTTCCTAGCCTATGACATGCATATCAAACAAGAAGCAATAAATATAAAAAAAATATTTTCCAACTATTATGGCTTTTGTCTCCAATATGCCTCCTGTCGTATCGCCATCTCGTCTGCTCCTCCCTACGCCATGTACAATCCATCCAGAGATCCGAGCTGAGAAAAACTATTTTAATTTACATCCATCGATCCTATACTCCACGAAGAAGTGTACATGAAATCTAGATTGAAAGTAAACTAAAATAAAACAAGCTAAACAATGTCGTACTTAATTACAAAATTAAATACTAACCTCATCAACCCCGAGGATTCAAATAATATACAATTACACACATACAATCACATACACACATATGGCCATAATAGTTGGATCCTATGCCTGCAACCAAAAAGTTAGTGTACACACATCCTACTATTATCTGGCACAAATAATATATGAAAAGTGCATAAAAGTAACCGAATCCTAAACTCACAAAATCGGAAACCGTGGCTCTGATACCACTTGATAGGGAGGAAACTTCGCTTCCCACTTCAACTCGGTCGCTTGTTCATGGCGATCTCGTCTTCGTCCCCGAATTAAAAAAAAATAATCCTTGACAAATAGGGATTACCCAAGCTACCGTTCCATCGTCGTGCTATTCGATTAGAGTGGTCACTTGAACAAACTTGTTGTTCAAGCAACCAACCTCTATTCTACGATTAGCCACGGAATAGATGATGTACGGATCGCCGATTTTGTGTTTGTATTCGGGGTCCAAGTAAATTAGTCACATAACAAAAATATGTTAGTAATATATGAGAGATGTCCTAAGGCAATCGCCTTATGTTTGAACCATTTATATGATAAATGAAGATTCACTATTTGAGTATACATGTTTTCATGTATTTGATTGGATCTTAAACTCATTTACTGAATGTCCACGATACGATTCACAGCATGAAAGAATTTGTGATTGGATCACAACTAGTGAGTATCTCTACATGTGTAATTTTGATGTATCGGAATTATCCCTAGTCGATGAATTGATGGATTTTGACACCATTGATTCTGTCGAGACTAGCACGAGGTATACTCCTTGGTGTATCCAAGCAGTTGATTCTCACTAGCTGGAGACATTGTGATGTTCGGAGTTAATCGTGGATGCTAGTTATGGTAACTAGTTCATTGGAGTAAACAACCGTAAGACTTCATATGGTTCTCTGCATATATAGATATGTCAATGAAGTTCTTACTGCAGCTTAAGTGCGATGTTCCTTTGACTTGTGGTATTCAAGTCATCTTGATCATAAAGACTTATGCTTTGACATCTTAAGCAAGCATCTCTAAGGAGATGTGGACCCGGGATGATTGGGTATAAGTCAAAGTGATCGAAGGTGTTTGTATAGCCTATAAAGGATTCACCACTCCTTGCGAGGAGATGTATACCCATGGTCTCTCGTCGGATTGTTACTAAAGTCTTTGGCCAAAGAATTAAATATTTAGAGTAAGGTACTCTTCGATACATGTGCAGTAACTAGAATCCGTAGGACGAGGAAATGATACTTGGGCTAGGTGTGACGTAGTCAACCTAGTGGGGACCGACACTATAGACCATGTTCTGAACCAAGTGGGTATAAGATGAGTGAAGGGAATGGAGCACGATTCATTCGAGCTTCTAAAGGGTTTCAAAAATAGTTCTGGATCAACCGTTGATCTTTTCGATTAATTGGGGATCATGATGTACTACTAGGTGCCACTCATGATCGTTCTATAATTAATGGTTAATTATAGATGGCCAACATAAACCGATAACCTATTTTGTCACACGCACATCGAGCGTAATCCGAAGGATTTAAAATGAGCTTGAGAATGAGATTCTCAGAGCGAGAGAAATTAGGTTTGGTTGGACCAAACATGGAGTGAGCATGAAATCGTTTTAGTCGCAATGGAAGCGTGGATGGCCCGTGTCTTATGAAGACATGATGGATGAACCAAATTGGTTTGGTTCTAATCCAATGGAGGAGAATAAACCAAAGGGGTTTGGTTTGTTTTAAACAAATGAACCAAAAGTTGGTTCGGTTCGTTTTAACTTAAAATAGACCAACATGGTTTTGTTTATTTTAACTTAAATTAATGGAGCTGATTAACAAAATTTTGGTTATGATCCGATAATCATTAAGAGAATTTGTTCTCTATAAAATAGGGCTTAAGGGTTTTATTAAGCCCTAATCCTTGCAACCCTAAAGTTGCCGCTCACTTTGCCTTGGAGTAGTCGGCACCCTCCACTTGTCGCCACCACTGCCCGAAGCCCCCGCTAGGCATCCAATTTGTTGGGATGTATACTGAAAGCCTAGCTCTTTGGTATGAACATTTTATTTTGAAATAAGAATCACATTATCATTGTTTGCACGTTATATTTATATGTCTGCATATTGTCTAATATTTTACATTGTAGATAACATGGTGCCTGGGTGTGGCACAGAAGATCATGTTATCAGTTCCTTGTAGAATATAAGTAGAGGCTCACAACCAAGATGGTTTTGGACAAACCATTGGCATGGTTGTAGTGTAGCTTGGTATTGTTTTATCTTGAACATAGAGTTACACTAGTACACTTAGGTGTATTGAGCAGGACCGACATAGAGGTGATTCAATTTATTGCTGACTGCATAATTGAATCGGACCTCGGATATTATGTTGTACATGCTCTTAATCCCGATATAATAATGGGCACATGTACTTAATATTTATTTCTTTGATTTACCAGAGGGTGAGATTTCTATGGATTAAATCAATATGCCCGGTAAGTTGGGAAATGATATTATTAACATGGTGTGTCGTTGATTATAGGAGGAATCCGTGTCCTATGTATTAGGTTGATGATGTCCCCTTGAGGAGCTCATAAGGTTCATCATGTAAACCCTGCAGGTTGACTTAGTCAACATGATGATAAGGTTGAGTGGTACTACTCGAGGAGTTAGATGTTAATTAATTGATGGTCAGTAAATCAATTAATTGATGGACATTCGATGTCTTAAACACGGGGAGATGGATGTACAAATAATATATGGAGCCCATATTAATTTATGGGGTTGGTGAGGTAGTTCGATGATGATCCTCTAGTGGAATGGAACATCATTGATGGATCAAGTTTGTGTGGTTCCGATCCATCGGGTGGCCAAGACCCAACTCCTCCTCATGGTCCCTATCGTAGCCTAATATAAACCTCATGAAGTCTAGATCAAATGATGGAAAATAAATCCCTAGAACCGACGATTGAGATTAAATCTCTAGATCCGACGGTTGGGATTAAAACCCTAGAACCGACGGTGGAGATTAAACAAAGGCCTAAACCCAACTCTATATATAAGGCTTATTGGGTTGGGCGGCAAGAGATAATGAATGGTTTAGGGGATTAGGGTTTGCTTCCTTTGGAGGCAAGGAATCCTAGTTGGTTTAGAATTTTTTGGGCGGCTAGGGTTAGGGAGAAAAGTTGGGCCGCAACACAAGATGAGCTTCTTCTTCTTCCTTAGACATGGCCGGCCCTACCTTCTACCCTTTACCTTGGTCGGTGCTCATTCTATTCTCCTTCCCCTCCTCCATAGCCGGCACATAGAAGATGGTTTCGAAAGAGATTAGGGTTTTGCCTTTCCTTTGGTTGGGTGGCAAGAAATCCTAGGTTAGGGTTTGGTTGGGCGGCTAGGGTTGGCAAGGAGAGTGGGCGGAAACTATAGGAGAGGATCTCTTCTTCTTCCTAGGGTGTGTCCGGTCCCTAGATCTCTTCCTTCCACCTTGGCCTGGCTCAACCGAATTCCCTTTCTCCTCTTCTCTTCTTCTTGGCCGGCGGCACTAGAAGCTAGGTTTTGTCTCTAGTTTGGTTCCTTGGTGGTTTCCATTTTGTTCTCTCTATTCTTGGGGCCGGCGGGATCAATCCTTTGTGGATTGGTGGTTGGCTCAAGCAAGAAGGGAAAGAGAGTTCTTCTTTCTTTGGATTGAAGAAGATCTAGGAAGCTTCAACTTGTGGAGGATCTTCGCCCACACGAAGTCTACAAGGAGGTTAGGACATACGATAGAAGATCAAGAGGTATAAAAGTTTCACAACTTTTATTATTGTTCTTTTCATGTTCTTATTTGATATGCTAGCTTATGTTCTTTATGTTAGTATATGTTGATTATACTAGTTTGCATTTGCATGTATTTGTATAATCATGGACCCCGATAAGAAACACAAAAACCGGCGATCCGTCCGTCGTCTCTTCCGCGGCTAACCGACTAGAAGAGTTGTGTTGCTTGAACAACTAGTTTGTTCAAGCGATCGCTCAAGTCATTAGCACGACGACGAATTGGTTGTGCTTAGGAAACTCATCCCATCCGGATTAGTTTTCATTAGTGAAAATTTTAATCCGGGGACATGGGAGCCTATGAGCATTCCGAGGTATAGCACATTGCCAACAAATGGTATCAGAGCCACGGTTTCCGGTTTTGTGTGTTTTGGATTCGGTTACTTTCACGCATTTATCATATATTGTGTATGCCGGATAATAGTAGGATGTGCGTAGGCTAACTTTTTGGTTGCAGGCATAAGATCCAACTATTATGGCTATATATGTGTGTATGTGATTGCATGTGTGTGTGATTGTATATTATTTGAATCCTCGGGGTTGACGAGGCTAGATTAGTATTTAATTTTTGTAATTAAATACGGCATTGTTTAGCCGCTCATTTTAGTTTACTTTCGATCTAGATTATTTGTACACTCCTTCGTGGAGTATAGGATCGATGGATGTAAATTAAAATGTTTTATCTCAGCTCGGAACTCTTTGGTGACTTGCGCACGGGAAAAGATGGAGCGGATGAGGTGGCGACACAACGGGACGCATATTGGAGAACAATGCCATAATAGTTGGAAAAATTCTGATTTTTCCATATTTATTGCTGATTTGTTTTATATGCATGTTGTGTGTGCTTAAAATTCCTCATTTTCAATTTACTAAGTGGGATAGGGATATTTTAATTAATTCCCGCGGCCTCCATTAAAATTTGACATGTGATGCAACAAAATTGCGCGTCGGCTCTGAGTGCCTTCCTCCCCATCGGATGAGTTTGTTTGCGGATCACTAGGTCAAATAATGGTTATAGAAAATTATTTAGGAGCGTGTGTACTTCCCCATCGGTAAGGCACATAATCCGAAATAATTCCCTTAGTACCGTGTAATGGTGCACACTTAGATGCAAATAAAAAGTAATTTTATTTGAAGGGCCGAAGAGAAACCAACTATTAATTTTATTTGTCAAAAAGTAAGGTTGACAAGATAATAAAATTAATGGGTAAAACCTCCTCTTACAAATGTAGAATTCGTATACGTCCACACTATCGTGGCATGCGATATTCTCGGTGTTTGAGGTGTTGGTTGATTTCAAATTTTATTGTTTGAGGAATCAATAATTTTTTATTGAAATCTACAGTAATAATAAGCATGTTGTGTGTGCTTAAAAATTCCTCATTATCAATTTACTAAGTGGGAGAGGGATATTTTAATTAATTCCCGCGGCCTCCATTACAATTTGACATGTGATGCAACAAACTTCTTGCGTCGGCTCAGTGCCTTCCTCCCCATCGGATGAGTTTGTTTGCAGATCACTAGGTCAAATAATGGTTATAGGAAATTAATTAGGAGCGTGTGTACTTCCCCATCGGTAAGGCACATAATCCGAAATAATTCCCTTAGTACCGTGTAATGGTGCACACTTAGATACAAATAAAAAGTATCCTCCCCATCGGAGTCACTGCTTTTATTTGTAGGGCCAAAGAGGAACCAACTATTAATTTTATTTGTCAAAAAGTAAGGTTGACAAGATAATAAAATTAATGGGTAAAACCTCCTCTTACAAATGTAGAATTCGTATACGTCCACACTATCGTGGCATGCGATATTCTCGGTGTTTTGAGGTGTTGGTTGATTTCGAAATTTTATTGTTTGAGGAATCAATAATTTTTTGAAATCTAAAGTAATGATCTATGTGATTCTTAGAATTTTCAAAATGACTTTCAGTCCACTTATTATGATACTAAAGGAAATAAACTTACTGTACCCAAATAATGTGATTGGAAAAGAATCTAGAAGTTGTCTTATCTGCTAAGAAGTACAAGTATACACTCTTCAAAGAGTGTCCTCAAGCCATGGTTGCTCAAAAGGTTTCTACTTCTAAGCCGAAAGGCAAGAAGAAGGAGAAACAGGGTGGAGCAAACGTGGTGGGAGGATCTCAGGGAGGAGTGAAGAAGCCGAAAGGCAAGTACTTCACTTACTAGCAGGATGGACATTGGAAGAAAGACTGTCCCAATCCAAAGAAGAACAAAGGTATATCCTTTGGTCCAGTCGTTGAAACATGGTTAGAGGCATTATCTACCGGCACCTGGTGTGTAGATACGAGAGCCACTAATCATGTCTGCAACACTTTGCAGGGGTTCCAGGAAACCCGACGACTAACTAAAGGGGATATTACCATTTACTTGGGCAATGCCATGAAGATGGCGGCTATTGCAGTGGGAGATGTTTTATTTATCTTTTGAGAAAAATGAAGGTTTTTGGTTCTTAAGAATTTCCTTTATGTACCCTTATTTAGAAAGAATTGATTTCGATTTCTAAATAGTTTTTGGATGGATAATCTATTTCTTTTCATGACATATTTGTTATAAAAGGAATAGGGACATTATCTATTCAGGTACATAGATAGGAAATTTATAACTTGAACCACAAGCTCCCACGATGCAAATAGAAGTTATTAACTCATCTTCTAAGTCTAATAAGAGAAAAGAACCTTCGAAGATGAACCAAACATATCTTTGGGATCTTAGGCTTGGTCATATTAACCTAAGTAGAATTCAAAGGTTGATAGCTGATGGACCTTTGGATTCATAAGTGGTGGAGAATCTCCCAACCTGCGAATCTTGCTTGGAGGGTAAGATGACCAAGAGGCCTTTCAAGGCCAAGGGGTATAGATCTAAAGATGTGTTGGAATTGGTTCATTCTGATTCGTATGGTCCTATGACTATCTAGGCAAGAGGTGGTCTTGAATATTTCGTCTGTTTTATAGACAATTATTCAAGATGACACTACGATCTGATTGTGGTGGTGAGTACCTCTTGGGAGAGTTTAGGAACTACTTATTAGAGGTTGAGATTCAATCCCAATTGACTGCACCTGGCACACCCCAGCAGAACAATGTAGCAGTACGAAGGAATAGGACTCTTTTGGAGATGGTTAGATCGATGATGAGTTATTCTGACTTGTTTTGTAGTCCTAGAGATCAGAGGGTGATCGTTAACACGAATGTCAGATTTCTAGAGGAAGACTATGTGATAAGCCACAAGCCCAAGAGTAAAATTGTTCTGGAGGAGTTAAATGGGAAGTCACTTCTTTAGTACCACCGGTACAAGAGGACATACCACATGTCACTGCACTGCGTGTCACAGAGGATACACAGAAGATACCTCGTCGTAGTGGGAGGGTTGTTAGACAACCTCTTAGATTCATGTTTTTGGACAAATCTTCTGATTTGGTCCCTAGCAAACATGAACCTGATCCCTAGACATACGACGAGGCAATCCAAGATATAAATACAACATCTTTGCAAAGTGCAATGAATAATCAGATTGAATCTATGGATTCAAGTCGTGCAGGAGCTCTTATGCATTCCATATGGATTATGAGGTGTGATAGATGGATGTCAAGACAGCCTTTCCTTAATGGAAGTCTTGAGGAAAACATCTATTTGAAGCAACTGTAGGGATTCATTGCTAAAGGCAAAGAGCGTATTGTATATAAGCTTAATCGGTCCGTTAATGGATCAAGCAAGCTTTGAAGTCTTGGGACATCCGCTGAGGAAGTAAATCCATCTTATGGATTTATTCAAAGTTCGGATGGGTCTTGTGTATATCGAGATGTGGCGGAAATGTAGTGGTATTTTTTGTACTATCGTAGATGGCATTTTGGTGGTTGGCAACATCGAAGTGTTATCGACGTAAGGGTATGGTCGTCAAACAAGATGATATGAAGGACTTGGGAGAAGTGGGTCACAACCTTAGGGATCAAGGTTGTTGTGCTTATCCCAAGCTTCATACATAGACATGGTTTTGGATCGTTTTAGCATACAAAACTCCAAGAAGGGTTTTCTACCCTTCAGGCATGGAGTTCCTTTATCTAAGCAGATGTGTCCTAGATCATCTGAGGAGATAAAGGAGATATAGGCAGTTCCTTATGCTTGGTAGGAAGCCTATATGCGAGACCGGATATCTGCTGCCGTAGGCATGGTCAATGATATATCGAGTAATCCAGACAGGACATTGAAGCTGCGGTAAAGCAATATTGTAGTGCCTGAGAAGGACTAGGGATTATATGCTAGTTTACCGGGCAGACCAATTACTCCCTGTGGGTTAAATGGATTGCGATTTCCAATCTGATAGGGATAACAGTAAGTCTACCTCAGGTTTTGTGTTTACTTTAAGAGGTGGAGCCATAGTATGGAGGAGTGTCAAGCAGAAATGCATGGCGGACTCCACCATGGAAGCTGAGTATCTGGCAGCCCCTGTGGCGGCCAAAGAAGCTGTGTGGCTCAGGAACTTCCTGATGGACTTGGATGTGATTCCTGGTTTGCCCAGAACTATCACAATTAATTGTGATAATAATGGTGCAGTTACAAACTCGAAGGAACCACGAGCCCATAAGGCTAGTAAACACATAGAGTGCAAGTACCACCTGATACGAGAAATCGTAAAGGAGGTAGAAGTTGTTTTCGCCTAGATTGCATCAGAGGATGACTTGGTAGACCCTTTCACTAAGGCCCTTCTGGCAAGAGCTTTGATAGGCAAGTGGAGGGAAGAGGAATCAGATGTATGGCAGTATGATGACAGCATAGTCTTTTAGTATAAGTGGGAGATTGTTGGGATGTATACTGAAAGCCTAGCTCTTTGGTATGAACATTTTATTTTGAAATAAGAATCACATGATCATTGTTTGCACGTTATATTTATATGTGTGCATATTGTCTAATATTTTACATTGTAGATAACATGGTGCCTGAGTGTGGCACAGAAGATCATGTTATCAGTTCCTTGTAGAATATAAGTAGAGGCTCACAACCAAGATGGTTTTGGACAAACCATTGGCATGGTTGTAGTGTAGCTTGGTATTGTTTTATCTTGAACATAGAGTTACACTAGTACACTTAGGTGTATTGAGCAGGACTGACATAGAGGTGATTCAATTTATTGCTGACTGCATAATTGAATCGGACCTCGGATATTATGTTGTACATGCTCTTAATCCCGATATAATAACGGGCACATGTACTTAATATTTATTTCTTTGATTTATCAGAGGGTGAGATTTCTATGGATTAAATCAATATGCCCGGTAAGTTGGGAAATGATATTATTTACATGGTGTGCCGTTGATTATAGGAGGAATCCGTGTCCTATGTATTAGGTTGATGATGTCCCCTTGAGGAGCTCATAAGGTTCATCATGTAAACCCTGCAGGTTGACTTAGTCAACATGATGATAAGGTTGAGTGGTACTACTCGAGGAGTTAGATGTTAATTAATTGATGGTCAGTAAATCAATTAATTGACGGACATTCGATATCTTAAACACGGGGAGATGGATGTACAAATAATATATGGAGCCCATATTAATTTATGAGGGTTGGTGAGGTAGTTCGATGATGATCCTCTAGTGGAATGGAACATCATTGATGGATCAAGTTTGTGTGGTTCCGATCCATCGGGTGGCCAAGACCCAACTCCTCCTCATGGTCCCTATCGTAGCCTAATATAAACCTCATGAAGTCTAGATCAAATGATGGAAAATAAATCCCTAGAACCGACGATTGAGATTAAATCTCTAGATCCGACGGTTGAGATTAAAACCCTAGAACCGACGGTGGAGATTAAACCAAGGCCTAAACCCAACTCTATATATAAGGCTTATTGGGTTGGGCGGCAAGAGATAATGAATGGTTTAGGGGATTAGGGTTTGCTTCCTTTGGAGGCAAGGAATCCTAGTTGGTTTAGAATTTTTTGGGCGGCTAGGGTTAGGGAGAAAAGTTAGCATAACACATGGAAGATGAGCTTCTTCTTCTTCCTAAGACATGGCGGCCCTACCTTCTACCCTTTACCTTGGTCGGTGCTCATTCTATTCTCCTTCCCCTCCTCCATAGCCGGCACATAGAAGATGGTTTCGAAAGAGATTAGGGTTTTGCCTTTCCTTTGGTTGGGCGGCAAGAAATCCTAGGTTAGGGTTTGGTTGGGCGGCTAGGGTTGGCAAGGAGAGTGGGCGGCAACTATAGGAGAGGATCTCTTCTTCTTCCTAGGGTGTGGCCAGTCCCTAGATCTCTTCCTTCCACCTTGGTCGGGGCTCAACCGAATTCCCTTTCTCCTCTTCTCTTCTTCTTGGCCGGCGGCACTAGAAGCTAGGTTTTGTCTCTAGTTTGGTTCCTTGGTGGTTTCCATTTTGTTCTCTCTATTCTTGGGGCCGGCGGGATCAATCCTTTGTGGATTGGTGGTTGGCTCAAGCAAGAAGGGAAAGAGAGTTCTTCTTTCTTTGGATTGAAGAAGATCTAGGAAGCTTCAACTTGTGGAGGATCTTCGCCCACACGAAGTCTACAAGGAGGTTAGGACATACGATAGAAGATCAAGAGGTATAAAAGTTTCACAACTTTTATTATTGTTCTTTTCATGTTCTTATTTGATATGCTAGCTTATGTTCTTTATGTTAGTATTTGTTGATTATACTAGTTTGCATTTGCATGTATTTGCATAATCATGGACCCCGATAAGAAACACAAAAACCGGCGATCCGTCCGTCGTCTCTTCCGCGGCTAACCGACTAGAAGAGTTGTGTTGCTTGAACAACTAGTTTGTTCAAGCGATCTCTCAAGTCGTTAGCACGACGACGAATTGGTTGTGCTTAGGAAACTCATCCCATCCGGATTAGTTTTCATTAGTGAAAATTTTAATCCGGGGACATGGGAGCCTATGAGCATTCCGAGGTATAGCACATTGTCAACACCAGCAGCTGTCATCCTCTCCTCTTACCGACGTCGAGCTGCTGCCGGAGGAGCTCCGGTGATCTTCCTTGGCTCCGGAGACAAGGTAAGCATATTGCATTCCTTATTTGGCCGGTGCAAGGTCTCCACTAAAGCTGTCCACTTTTCTGGACAGCTTGTTTCCTTCTTGTCGGAGCATCATTTGGATGACGTTTGTAGCTCCGACAGCGGTAGCCTTGCCAGGGATTCGATCTCCGGTAATCCTCATAGGTGGAGGATGAAGGATTCTTCAAACGGTTGACGAATACCTCTCCGGAGAAGTGAGTTTTTGAGGACTCATTTTGGATCCGAATTTTGATTCGGATCGTGATCTTCTCTCGATCACATCGTCTTCAACACGAGGCTAGTAACTCGTACGAAGACGAAGCTCATGACTTTGTGAAGTAATCCCGAAGATACTCGGCGTGGATACGGATAGAGACGATTCTAGCGAGGATCGTTCCGGTTGATGTCTTTCCCGCTACACGTGATACGTCAGGTATACGTAGTATAAATTTCCTTTTATTGCAAAATTTGAATTTATGGTTATGTTTACACATGTTGTATTATGCATGTGTGTGGTGTGTGTGTTGTAATAAATATGATTTATTATTTTATTTCTTCCGCTGTGCACATGTTTACGAAACATGTTCGAACACACACTCGCCGCAGTGCCGGAAACTCAACAGTGGTATCAAAGCCCTGGTTATGTTTCGACATAATCATAAAATTGTTTTGCGATTGTCATAATGGTATTTCTGGAAATTTTCTACTTTTGGAAAGTTAGAAGTATTTATGGAAATTTTTAATTTTGGAAAGTCTAGAAGTATTTATGGAAATCTTCTACTTTTGGAAAGTTGGAAGTATTTATGGAAATTGATATTTTCCATAAATAAAATATTTGATTAGAATTGGAAATTTGTTTCCTAATTTAATCATGATTTGATTTGGGAAATAAAATCTTAAAATATTTTATTTCCATAAGTAATTTTGTTGATTTAGGAAATTAGTTTCCTAAATTGACTTTCCTTAATCAACACTTTCCACAAATAAAATATGTGATAAGATTTGGAAATTTGTTTCCTAATTTAATCATGATTTGATTTGGAGAATCAAATCTTAAACATATTTTATTTCCATAAATAATTATGACATATAAGGAAATTTTGTACATGACATAATTGTATGCCATGTAATTGCATTAGATGCATATCATTATGTCATGCGTGTCGTGACATGTAGATGTATGTCATGTATGTCATGTCATGTAGATAATAGTTATTTGCTTGCAAAGAGGATGAGACATAAAACTCTTACTCAATATTAAAGCCTACACCTTCCATTAATATGGTTAGAACCAGAGTTCCGTTTCTTGTTCGGGTTGTTGGACTCTCTCGAGCCCTCAAACCATGGAATAGTTTAATACTAATATGGTAAGAGTCAGAGGTCAATCGTTAGCTTTGGTTGTTGGACTCTCTCCAAGCCGGGCTAATTGGTTGAATGCGCTCTAACCATATTAAAACTATTTCTCGATTAATGGGTTGGCTTTAACTTGGAGCATCGACTTGTTGGACTCTCTCCAAGGTCGATGTGAAGGGAGGTGAAGTTGGGTGCTATGCATATGATGCATACTTGTTAATGTATTAACAACCCGATGTATGTGTGAATATTCAATAAGTTGATAGCACATTGTGATAGTTGCATATATGTGATATGCAATCGGTATATTTGATACCTACCATCGTAGTTATGAATGGCTTGTTGGACTCTCTCCAAGGTTGTTCATATCTATGTTGGATATCAGCCCATTCGGAGATGGACCTACGATCTCCTGAAGTGATTTTGGGGTTTTTGAAATTCGAAAAATGAATGGGATTTATGAATGTATATTGATGCATTTTAAAATCATTTTCTCATATATGCTCGTTTTGTATTTCTAATTTAATATATTGATCATGATGTCTTTGAATTTGCGTTCCATTTTGGATTCGAATAAATTGACTGGGCCAAACTTCTTGGACTAGCTTAGAAACTTGAGAATTGTTCTCAAGGTTGAAAAGCTTGCAAATATCCTTGAAGTGCCTCTTCCCGCCCGTCCTAGTGACAATGCAACTCTGGACCAATTGTTGGCCTATCAGAAACATGTGACTGATTCTGAAATGGTGAGTTGCATCATGCTAGCCACGATTGTACCTGAGCTGCGGAAGCAGCATTAGCATATGGATGCTCATACCATAGTCTTTCATCTTTATGAGTTATTTGATGAGCAAGTGAGATTCGAAAGGTTCGAAGTCTCCAAGCTCCTCTTCACTTCTGAGATGCAAGAAGGTTCATCTGTGGTACTGCTCAACATGCTGAAGACTGTGGAGCCTTCTGAGAAGCATGAGCGAGGGGTTGATTCCTCGAAGAAAGGTTCTACGAGGAAGTCAAAGGAACAACAGAAGGGGAAGAAGAAAAAGGCTAAAAAGGCAGAACCAACTCAAAAGAGCACTTGCCATCATTATGGCAAGGAGGGCCATTGGCGAAGAAACTGCAAGATTTATCTTGAGTCCGTGAAGAATAATAAGGCATCAGATGCCCCATCTTCTTCAGATATCTTCGTTATTGATTGTAATTCTATTTCCTTAGACACTTGTGTCACGCCCGCCCTTTCCGGACCCAGAACCTTGAGGGGCGGCGCGTGACGCGACCGTACATACATACATACATACATACAGCGGAAGACTTTATACATATTTCATACTTCTTACAGCGGAAGACTTTAGACATTTTTTTTTCTTTTATAACATAAACATGCATTGACATATATATATATATATATATATATATATATATATACTTCTTCTTCTTCACATAGGGCATGCATCATAACATATATAGATACTTCTTCTTACTTCTTCTTTACTTCTTCTTATTAACATAGAGCATGCATTATAACTTAGATAGATACTTAGTGCTTAGTTCAGGTTCATAACCATCGTTGTCATACGGAGACATAAGTAAGGACATCCATACACATCATCATCATAGGTAAACATATATATATAAACCTAACGGATCTTCTCCACCATGCCACTGCCACACACATTTGGCCCCTCCTGCTGCTCCCTTTAGTTTATCCATCCCTTACCCTTATCTGCAGTACGAGGGAAAGATAAACTATAAGCACATAGGCTTAGTAAGATCCAGTCCTACTCACAAAAACCATATATCGACATTAATCATAGCATGTACCATTCATAACATATAAGCATGTAACATTCATAACATATAAGCCACATAACATGTAACATACATGGCGTAATTAACTTAACATGTAGCATAAATAACGTGAGTAAACATAACATATCACATCCATAGCATGGCAGCATAACATGTATCATCTATAACATAGCATCATGTCATGTACGTCTAGGACTTATTTAAACATAACATATAACATATGTAACGTAGCAAATCAACATAACATAAAACATATAGGTATAACCTATCAGACATAACATACATCATATGTAGCATAGTGACATAACATGGCATATCAAACATAACATTCTTCATATGTAACATATCAACATGGCATATCAAACATAACATACTTCATATGTAACATATCAACATGGCATATCAAACATAACATACTTCATATGTAACATATCAACATGGCATATCAAACATAACATCTAATCATGTAACATGTGCGAGATGCTTTTGAAAACATATTTTATAGGTACGTAAATATAAATCTCAACATATTTGGGCCCGGCATTGTACCACTTCTTCATTATCATAGCGCGCATCCCTAAATAGGCCCGAGGTAGCAAGTCTCGAACCTAATAGGTTACTAGGCCCGATCTTAGTCCGTCGACCTAGGGCAATCGTCATAGCGTAGAAGCCCATCCTAGGCCCGAGTCTTACTCCATCGACCTAAGGCATCTTGGAGCCCAACCCGTACTAGGCCCGAGTCTTATTCCATCGACCTAGGGGCAATCATACATAGAAGCCCATCCTAAGCCCGAGTCTTATTCCATCGACCTAGGGCATCTTAGGAGCCCATCCCTTCTTGGACCTTGTTAGGTCTTGCACAAGTCATGCGAAGGTAAAATACTTATATGCTTATTTTATAACATAGCTTACATTTTGCAAACATAGCATACTTCATTTCATAACACATCATGCTTTCCTTCATGGACATATCATCTTTCATTTCGTAAACATGCCATTCTTCATTTCATAACATATCATTCTTCATTTCATCATCATGTCATATTCATGTCGTGTACATATCGTTTTGTTTCATTTCATAATCCTATCTTCTTCCATTTCATAACATATTTCAAACATAGCATACACATAGACATGGCAAAAAGGCATGGCATCAAAAGTAAGTAAACACTAACCTAAGGCATGTTATCTTCATCTAGCATTATTTAATATCACAAGTCAACATGAATTCACCCAACATAAAACACATGTTAACCTATTCATTTAACTTAACAACAAATTCATATGCACATAAGACTTATATTAAGACTTCATCTAATCCCCAAAATGCATGATGGCCGAATGGTCCATAGGGTCTTCTAGGGTTATCCTTTAACCTAATTCATTTCATATAACAACAACTTCATTTGCATATAACATATGGATTAAAACTTCATTTGTTCACCCAAAACCTAGGTTGGCCGAATGGTCCAAGTAGGGTTTTTAGGGTTAACCTTTAAACTAATTCATTTCATATAACAACAACTTCATTTGCATATAACATATGGATTAAAACTTCATTTGTTCACCCCAAAACCTAGGTTGGCCGAATGGTCCAAGTAAGGCTTTTAGGGTTAACCTTTAACCTAATTCATTTCATATAACAACAACTTCATTTGCATATAACATATGGATTAAAACTTCATTTGTTCACCCAAAACCTAGGTTGGCCGAATGGTCCAAGTAGGGTTTTTAGGATTAACCTTTAACCTAATTCATTTCATATAACAACAACTTCATTTGCATATAACATATGGATTAAAACTTCATTTGTTCACCCCAAAACCTAGGTTGGCCGAATGGTCCAAGTAGGGTTTTTAGGGTTAACCTTTAACCTAATTCATTTCATATAACAACAACCTAATTCATTTCATATAACAACAACTTCATTTGCATATAACATATGGATTAAAACTTCATTTGTTCACCCAAAAACCTAGGTTGGCCGAATGGTCCAAGTAGGGTTTTTAGGGTTAACTTTTGCCCTAATCCATCTTAATCCCAACATCATCATATAGTTACAAAAACATGACATAGAGCTTCATTAAAACCCTAAAATCATGGCATGGCCGAATAGGCTTTAGGGGCTATTAGGGTTAGCTTTTAACCTAATTCTTTTTTCCATATTAACATCATCATCTACCTCCTAAACATAGCATACAACTTCATTGATAAACTAAAACATTGCTTGGTTAGATATAACATATAGATTTCTTTTACAAACATCAATCGAAGCTACTCGTATGCAGGTGAGGGATACTTACATCCTTCGCTTTGCTTTGGGTGGGGAAGATAACCTAAAGAAGATCAAAACCTAGCCTTCTCTTGCTTGGATGGGGTTCGGCCAAAAGAGGGAAATGGAGAGGGAGAGGCTCTAGGTTTCGGTGAGAAGGAGAAGAAGAGAGGAAGTGGCAAATTAGAACTTTCCCTCTTCTTTATAAAGGGAGGAAGAGAAGTTTCTCTTCTCTTCTTCCATGCCTCTTCATTTGCCTTTATCACACTTATCTATAATCCCCCCCTTCCTCTAATGATGATATCCTATTGGGCTTCTGGTTAGTGGGTGCATCTATAGGGTTTGGCTATCTCTAGAGGTTTAGAGTTCAATTCCTAGGTCTTGCATCCATTTTTGGCTTATTTTCTTTTGTTTTGGAAAAAGGCCCACCCAAGGCCCATGATCATCAAGCCAAAAATTCCTGTAAAATTGCTAGGAATTTTACGTCTAATCCTTCATACCTTTAAAAGTTTCATCCTCGAAACTTAGAACAAGTGTGGGTATACGCTTCATGTCCTCCTCGCTCCTGTGTAGCTTCTCATACCGCTGATTCTAAGGGCACCTCTTTGTTCCTTAGCCTCTTGATTTCTCGGTCTAGTATTTGGATAGGCCGACTTTCAATACTCAGTCCTCTTGAACTTGTAGCTTTGTGGCTCGATCACTTGGTCCGTCGAAATGCATTTCTTGAGCACAAAGACATGGAACACGCACGTTGTGAATAGCCGACATCTCTTGAGGCAGCTCTAGCTTGTAAGCCACCTTGCCAATCCTCTGCAATATCGGATACGGTCCCACGTAGCGTGGACTCAGTTTACCCTTCCTTCCGAATCTCATCACTCCCTTCATAGGAGCCACTTTGAGAATACTAGGTCCCCAACTTCAATTCTAACGGTCGCCGCGCATATCCGCATAGCTCTTTTGTCGGCTCGAGCGGTTTCAATTCTCGGTGGATGTTCCATATAGCTCTCGGGTGGTGTCGTCGATGAAATCCGTCTGGAGTCCCATCCTCTTCTTTTCACCACCCTCGTACCAGCATATGGGAGATCTACATTTCCTCCCGTATAGAGCCTCGTAGGGTGCCATTCCAATAGTAGCTTGGTAGCTATTATTGTAGGCGAATTCTGCCAAACATAAGTATCGACACCAGCTACCTTTGAAATCCAGGGCGCAGGCTCGTAACATATCCTCCAGTACTTGATTTACTCTTTCGGTCTGTCCGTCCATCTGAGGATGGAAGGCAGTACTGAACAATAGCTTCGTGCCTAAGGCCTTCGGAACGCATTCCCAGAAATGGGAGATAAAGCGACCATCTCTGTCAGAAATGATGGTCTTAGGAATTCCATGTAGTCTGATAATTTCCTAGCATATAATCGAGCCAGCTGTTGCTCACGAATAGGTCATCTTGATTGCTAAGAAATGGGCGGACTTCGTCAATCTATCCATACTTACCCATATAGCATCATAACCGTTTGTCGTCTTGGGCAATCCTGAGATGAAATCCATAGAAATGTCCTCCCATTTCCATTCGAATCTGGATCACCGCAGTGTTCCTCCGTGTCTCTCGTGTTCTCGCCTTAACCCTTCGGGTGTCGTCAAGTCTTGACATACCGAGCCACATCTCTTTTTTAATTCGAACCACCGTAACTTTCGCTTTAGGTCTTGGTACATCTTGGTGGTTCCAGATGCATCGCATAAGGAGTTCTGTGAGCTTCCTCAAATATCTCCTTCCGCAATTCTGGATCGTCGGGAATACACAAGCGATCCCTGAGGTAGAGTACTCCACTATTAGAGATCCGAAACCCGTCGTCCTTTCCTTCTAGGACCTCTTGCTTGATCCTCTGAAGGCTTGGGTCACGGGCTTGCTTTTCCAGTATATCATCAAACAGCGTCGGTGTTATCGTCATGGTCGAGAGCTGTCCGAGATGATTTCAACCTCGTAACGCATAATCTCTTTTTCTAAGGGTCGAGATAACATCGATAGGGACATCAAGGTGGCGCAGACTTCTCCGAGTGCATCACCACCTTGTTAGCTTTCCCGGATGGTAAAGAATCTCGATCATAATCCTTGTGAGCTCGAGCCATCTGTTCTCATGTTCAGTCCTTCGTGTGTAAAGAAATATTTGGACTATGGTGGTCCGTATAGATCCTACTGCTCCAGAGATAATGCCTCCATGTTTTGAGAGCAAAGACCACGGCCGCTAGCTCTAAATCGTGGGTGGGATAATTCCTTCGTGTTCCTTGAGTTGCCTAGAGGCGAGGCAATGACCTTGCCATTCTCGCATAAGTACACTCCGAAGTCCCAACTTGAAGCGCCACCGCATACGTCGGCCTTCAAGATCGTCCAAGAGCAAGGATTGAGCCGTCGGGCTCCTTTAATTCTATGAAACTCCTCTCGCAGCGCCCGTCCACTCATATTTCTTGTTCTTTTTCTCGTGAGGACTGCCATAGGGGCGCAATCCCGAGAAGTTCTCTACAAACTTCCTAGTAGCTTGCAGCCCAAGAAAGCTTCGATTTTCGCATTCTTTGGTCGGTTCCAGCTTACTCACGGCTTCAATCTTTATTGGGTCTACCATCACTCCGCGCTTGGATATCACGTGACCCAAAATTGATACTTGTTCGCCGTAACTCGCATTTGGAGAACTTTGCGAATAGCTATTTTTCTCAAGAACTGCAATACCACATTCAAGTGTTCCGCATGCTCCTCGGGGTTCTCGAATATATTAGTATGTCGCCTATGAAGATGATCACAAACTTGTCGAGGAATGCCGAGAATACCCGATTCATCAAATCCATGAACGGTGCATTCGTTATTCAAGGGCATAACTATGAACTCGTAATGTCCATACCTTGTCCTAAGGCCGCCTTGGTATATCATCCGGTTTTACTTTACTTGATGATAGTCGGACCTCTCAGTCAATCTTAGAGAAGACGGCGCACCTTTTAGTTGGTCGAACAGTCATCAATCCGTGGTAAAGGATACCGGTTCTTGATCATCACATTGTTCGCTATCGGTAGTCTATGCACATTCGCATAGACCCATCTTTCTTCTTCACCAACAAAGACCGAGCTCCCATGGAGAGCGACTTGGGCGAATAAGTCCCTTGTCGAGTAACTCCTGTGCCCCCAAGTTCCTTTAATTCACCACGCCATACGGTAAGGTGCTTTAGAGATCGGGTTAGTACCAGAATCAACTCGATCTCAAATTCTACTTCTATCCGGGCTAACCTCGTAGTTCATCTGGAAATACCTCTGGGTAGTTGCATACAACTCTGACATTCTCTAGCTTCTAGTCCTCATCTTGACTTGTATCAACTACGTGTGCCAGAAACCCAGTGCACCCACTGTCTAACATCTTACGTGCAGTAGGGTCGATAAAATCTTATTGACTCTTCTCCTCGGTTCTCCGATAAATTAACTTAGGCTCCGCCCTACCGAATACCACTTTCCTTTTCGACACTCGATCGAAGCACCGCATTTGCTTAGGAAATCCATGCCCAATATAATGTCATAATCCTCGCATGTCGAGCACTATCGATCGCAGAGAGTTCTCTCGTCTCGCAATTCTAATGGGCGCTCGCAAAGATATGAGTGGAGGGCATTACCTCTCCTGAGGGTAGAGTGGTTAAGAACTTGTGATCTAGAGCTTGTGGTGGTATGCCTATCTTTCCAGTAAAGTGCGTAGAAACAAACGAATGTGTTGCCCCAGTGTCAAATAATGCGAGTATGCCGATGGTAAAATAAATATCTGACCGGTGACAACTGGAGAGGCATTTGCCACATCTTCTTGGGTGAGAGAGAATACCCTAGCATCTGTCATAGCTGGTGGGGCTTCTAGTCTCCCTTGGTGGATTGGGGTTCCTTCGATTGCAGCCTGCATCCGATGTAACTGTGGAGGAGCACTCCTGGGCTAGGCATACGGCTGAGGAGGTGCCTGAACCTGGATAGGACAGCCTTGATTCTATGCCCCGTCTGGCCCACAGTAACATCGATTTGTGCCTTGGTAGCATACTCCAGATGTATCTTCCCACAGGTAGCACATGAGGGATCCCCCGCTTGCTCACGGACCTCCTTTAGGATTCTCCCATTGTCTTCTCTTGCTGGGGTTCCTTTCCAAGCACTCTGTTCCTCCGACTCCTAACTCGGGCCTGACCTTCACTCTGACTAATGTTGTTCGTAATGCTCAATTAAGGCACTATCAACAGCCTCCTCTCGCTCATGCGGTCTATGAACTCCGCCGCCACATTCGTGAGCTATTTCTGGTCGGAGCATCTTCAAACATGAGTCCGACCCTTTCTCTTTCCGTCGACCAACTTTGGGCACAAAGCGTTTGAATCTCTTCACGGCCACACCGATAGGTCACCTTGTCGGAACCCAGTGAACTCGTTGTAATGCTTGTTGGTCACCCTCATGTGGAAGAATTCTTCGAAGAATTCGTACTCGAAATCTATCCATCTCATCTGATTTACTTATCTCTTGGTTTTAACCCGTTCCCACCACATCCGAGCATCTCCCGACAGGCAAAATGATACACACTTAATCTTCTCGCATTCGGGCCAGTCCAGTAGCTCCACGATGCTTTCCACCGTCTTGAACCAGGTTTGGGCATCCCATGGTTCACCAGTACCAGAGAAATTTTCCGGCTTTAGTCTCTGCCACTGGATCAGGTAAGCTTCCTGTCGAACCATCGGGCCGGGGCCCGTTGGTGGGGCAGTAGGGTTTCCTCGCTGATTCATTAGGGTAGTTATTACTTGTTGTTGTTCTGTAACTTGTCGTTGGAGTTCTGTGACTATGTGTGTAAGGTCATGCGGGGGTGCTAGCTCATCAGCTCTACTACTGCGTCTTCCAGACATGTTTATCTTCATATATTAAGGTAAAACTAGTATAAGTTTTCGTTCGTTGTCCTACGCATACTTAGACTAAAGCTAACATAAAGTCATTTTAAGCTTAAGGCATCATTCATGTTCTCATGCATAGTTTAAGCTTAAGGTATTTTATATCATACAAGAACAAGCATAAGGGTATCATACATATTTTCATGCATATTTAAGCTAGAAGCATTTCCTATCATACATAGAAAACAAATTCACAAAATTAGAGAAGACATAGAATTCTTACTTGGGGCGGCAGGATTTGGAGCTTGATGTGTGTGTAGTGGAAAGGCAGATCCGCTCTGATACCAACCTGTCACGCCCGCCCTTTCCGGACCCAGAACCCGGAGGGGCGGCGCGTGACGCGACCGTACATACATACATACATACATACAGCGGAAGACTTTATACATATTTCGTACTTCTTACAGCGGAAGACTTTAGACTTTTTTTTTTTCTTTTATAACATAAACATGCATTGACATATATATATATATATATACTTCTTCTTCTTCACATAGGGCATGCATCATAACATATATAGATACTTCTTCTTACTTCTTCTTTACTTCTTCTTATTAACATAGAGCATGCATTATAACTTAGATAGATACTTAGTGCTTAGTTCAGGTTCATAACCATCGTTGTCATACGGAGACATAAGTAAGGACATCCATACACATCATCATCATAGGTAAACATATATATATAAACCTAACGGATCTTCTCCACCATGCCACTGCCACACATTTGGCCCCTCCTCACTGCTCCTTTAGTTTATCCATCCCTTACCCTTATCTCATGAGGAAAGATAAACTATAAGCACATAGGCTTAGTAAGATCCTCCTACTCACAAAAACCATATATCGACATTAATCATAGCATGTACCATTCATAACATATAAGCATGTAACATTCATAACATATCAGCCACATAACATGTAACATACATGGCGTAATTAACTTAACATGTAGCATAAATAACGTGAGTAAACATAACATATCTCATCCATAGCATGGCAGCATAACATGTATCATCTATAACATAGCATCATGTCATGTACGTCTAGGACTTATTTAAACATAACATATAACATATGTAACGTAGCAAATCAACATAACATAAAACATATAGGTATAACCTATCAGACATAACATACATCATATGTAGCATAGTGACATAACATGGCATATCAAACATAACATACTTCATATGTAACATATCAACATGGCATATCAAACATAACATACTTCATATGTAACATATCAACATGGCATATCAAACATAACATACTTCATATGTAACATATCAACATGGCATATCAAACATAACATACTTCATATGTAACATATCAACATGGCATATCAAACATAACATCTAATCATGTAACATGTGCGAGATGCTTTTGAAAACATATTTTATAGGTACGTAAATATAAATCTCAACATATTTGGGCCCGGCATTGTACCACTTCTTCATTATCATAGCGCGCATCCCTAAATAGGCCCGACGTAGCAAGTCTCGAACCTAATAGGTTACTAGGCCCGATCTTAGTCCGCCGACCTAGGGCAATCGTCATAGCGTAGAAGCCCATCCTAGGCCCGAGTCTTACTCCATCGACCTAAGGCATCTTGGAGCCCATCCCGTACTAGGCCCGAGTCTTATTCCATCGACCTAGGGGCAATCATACATAGAAGCCCATCCTAGGCCCGAGTCTTATTCCATCGACCTAGGGCATCTTAGGAGCCCATCCCTTCTTGGACCCTGTTAGGGTCTTGGTACAAGCCATGCAGAAGGTAAAATACTTATATGCTTATTTTATAACATAGCTTACATTTTGCAAACATAGCATACTTCATTTCATAACACATCATGCTTCCCTTCATGGACATATCATCTTTCATTTCGTAAACATGCCATTCTTCATTTCATAACATATCATTCTTCATTTCATCATCATGTCATATTCATGTCGTGTACATATCGTTTTGTTTCATTTCATAATCCTATCTTCTTCCATTTCATAACATATTTCAAACATAGCATACACATAGACATGGCAAAAAGGCATGGCATCAAAAGTAAGTAAACACCAACCTAAGGCATGTTATCTTCATCTAGCATTATTTAATATCACAAGTCAACATGAATTCACCCAACATAAAACACATGTTAACCTATTCATTTAACTTAACAACAAATTCATATGCACATAAGACTTATATTAAGACTTCATCTAATCCCCAAAATGCATGATGGCCGAATGGTCCATAGGGTCTTCTAGGGTTATCCTTTAACCTAATTCATTTCATATAACAACAACTTCATTTGCATATAACATATGGATTAAAACTTCATTTGTTCACCCAAAACCTAGGTTGGCCGAATGGTCCAAGTAGGGTTTTTAGGGTTAACCTTTAACCTAATTCATTTCATATAACAACAACTTCATTTGCATATAACATATGGATTAAAACTTCATTTGTTCACCCCAAAACCTAGGTTGGCCGAATGGTCCAAGTAGGGTTTTTAGGGTTAACCTTTAACCTAATTCATTTCATATAACAACAACTTCATTTGCATATAACATATGGATTAAAACTTCATTTGTTCACCCAAAACCTAGGTTGGCCGAATGGTCCAAGTAGGGTTTTTAGGGTTAACCTTTAACCTAATTCATTTCATATAACAACAACTTCATTTGCATATAACATATGGATTAAAACTTCATTTGTTCACCCCAAAACCTAGGTTGGCCGAATGGTCCAAGTAGGGTTTTTAGGGTTAACCTTTAACCTAATTCATTTCATATAACAACAACCTAATTCATTTCATATAACAACAACTTCATTTGCATATAACATATGGATTAAAACTTCATTTGTTCACCCAAAACCTAGGTTGGCCGAATGGTCCAAGTAGGGTTTTTAGGGTTAACTTTTGCCCTAATCCATCTTAATCCCAACATCATCATATAGTTACAAAAACATGACATAGAGCTTCATTAAAACCCTAAAATCATGGCATGGCCGAATAGGCTTTAGGGGCTATTAGGGTTAGCTTTTAACCTAATTCTTTTTTTCATGTTAACATCATCATCTACCTCCTAAACATAGCATACAACTTCATTGATAAACTAAAACATAGCTTGGTTAGATATAACATATAGATTTCTTTTACAAACATCAATCGAAGCTACTCGTATGCAGGTGAGGGATACTTACATCCTTCGCTTTGCTTTGGGTGGGGAAGATAACCTAAAGAAGATCAAAACCTAGCCTTCTCTTGCTTGGATGGGGTTCGGCCAAAAGAGGGAAATGGAGAGGGAGAGGCTCTAGGTTTCGGTGAGAAGGAGAAGAAGAGAGGAAGTGGCAAATTAGAACTTTCCCTCTTCTTTATAAAGGGAGGAAGAGAAGTTTCTCTTCTCTTCTTCCATGCCTCTTCATTTGCCTTTATCACACTTATCTATAATCCCACCCCCTTCCTCTAATGATGATATCCTATTGGGCTTCTGGTTAGTGGGTGCATCTATAGGGTTTGGCTATCTCTAGAGGTTTGGAGTTCAATTCCTAGGTCTTGCATCCATTTTTGTCTTATTTTCTTTTGTTTTGGAAAAAGGCCCACCCAAGGCCCATGATCATCAAGCTAAAAATTCCTGTAAAATTGCTAGGAATTTTACGGGCGTTACAACTTGGGTATTGGATACTGGGTGTGGCTCACATATATGTAATGACATACAGGGGCTAAGGAATAGAAGAAGACTCGTCAGAGGGGAGTCATATTTGCGAGTTGGCAATGGAGCAAAGGTTGCTGTCGTCGCCATCGGAACTTATTTGTTGAAGCTCCCTAGCGGACAAGTCTTAGAACTGGACAATTTCTATTGTGTTCCTTCTCTAATAAAGAACATTGTTTCTATTTCTTGCTTAAATAGAAATGGTTACCATTTGACATTTAGTAACAATTGTTGTTATACAACTTTGAATGGCGTAATTTATGGAACTGGAACTTTGAGCAATGGCATTTATACGTTGGACGTATCCAGTGATATTTTCAATATCGAAGCGAGCAACAAGTGTGCTCGAAAGGATAATCAATTAGACTCCTACATGTGGCATTGTCGTCTTGGCCATGTAAGCAAGAAACGCATGTCTGAATTACACTGATGTGGAATTCTGGAATCGTTTGAATTAGATTCATATGATACATGCGAATCATGCTTAAAAGGCAAGATGACTAAGTTACCTTTTACAGGAAAAGGTGAACGAGTGGGAGAGTTGCTAGGTCTAATACATACTGATGTATGTGGACCTATGACAACTCAAGCTTTAGGAGGCTATAGCTACTTCATTACCTTCATCGATGATCACTCACGGTTTGGGTATGTGTTCTTGATGAAACACAATTCTGAAGCCTTTGAAAGGTTCAAAGAATTCAGAAATGAAGTAGAGAAACAACATGACAAGAGTATTAAAATACTTCGATCAGATCGAGGTGGTGAATACTTAAGTCAAGAGTTTATTGATTATCTAAGAGACAATGGTATATTGTCTCAATGGACTCCGCCATATACACCACAGCATAATGGTGTATCTAAGAGTCGTAACCAGACCTTGTTGGACATGGTCAGGTCAATGATGAATCATGTGAATCTTCCCAAGTCCTTTTGGGGCTATGCACTTCAGACAGCTGTTTACTTGTCAAACAGAATGCCGACCAAGGTAGTCTCTACTACTCCATATGAGATATGGAATAGTAAGAAACCTCATGTATCTTACTTGAAGATATGGGGTTGTCCTACTTATGTGAAGCGGACTGTATCAGACAAATTGGTTGCTAAGCCTGATAAATGTCTATTTATTGGATACCCTAAGGAAACAAGGGGTTACCAATTCTATCATCCTGTGGAACAAAAGGTGTTTGTTTCAAGGCATGCTGTGTTTCTAGAGAAAGAGTTTCTCTTGCAAGAAAATAGTGGGAGTGTCGTCGAGCTTGAGGAGGCTCGAGAGACTCAAATAGACATTGATGAGATACCTGGTGAAGCACAACAGCCGACAACTCATAGTGATGAGCAATCGGCTGGACCTATTGAAACACCACATCTTCGTAGATCTGGTAGAACACGCAATATTCCTGAGAGATATGGATTTCTCGTAAGTGAATCGAACGACGTGTTACTCATTGATGATGAGGAGCCTACAAGTTATGAAGAAGTTTTGACAAGTTCAAAAAGGGATAATTGGCTTGAAGCCATGAAGTCGGAAATGGATTCCATGTATGAAAACTAAGTTTGGAACTTGGTTGACTCACCTGAAGGAATAAAGCCTATAGGGTGCAAGCGGGTTTTCAAGAAGAAAATCGACATGGATGGTAATGTGATTACCTATAAGGCTAGATTGGTGGCGAAAGGATATCGTCAAAAGCAAGGTGTTGATTATGATGAAACCTATTCGCCTGTAGCTATGCTTAAATCCATCGGATGCTCCTGGCCATAGCAGCTCATTATGATTATGAGATATGGAAGATGGATATGAAAATAGCTTTCCTTAATGGAAACCTGCTCGAGGACGTGTATATGATACAACCTGAGGGTTTCACATCGGTTGATAAAACCATGGTATGAAAATTGCGACGGTCCATATATGGATTTAAGCAAGCATCCAGGAGCTGGAATATCCGTTTTGATGAAACAATCAAAAAGTTTGATTTCTCACAAAATCCAGACAACCTTGTGTGTACAAGAATTTTAGTGGGAGTGCAGTCGTGTTCCTAGTATTGTATGTTGATGACATATTACTTATAGGAAACGATGTTTCAGTCTTACAGTCAGTTAAGATTTGGTTATCCAAGACATTCTCCATGAAAGACCTGGGCGAAGCAACCTACATCCTCGGGATTAAGATCTATAGAGATAGATCGAAACGGTTGCTTGGTCTTTTGCAGTCTACATATATAGACTGAGTGCTAAAAAGGTTTAGCATGTCAGAATCCAAGAAAGGTTTCCTACCCATCAGGCATGGGATACACCTTTCGAAGTCTATGTGTCCGCGCACAGAAGATGAGAGGATTTGCATGAATAAGATTCCCTGTGCATCCGCAATAGGATCTATCATGTATCTTATGTTATGTATGAGGCCCGATGTATCGTATGCTCTGAGTGTCACGAGTAGATACCAGTCTGATCCAGGAATGGATCATTGGGTGGCTGTTAAGATAATCCTTAAGTACTTAAGAAGAACTAAGGATGTGTTCCTAATTTATGGAGAAGGGGACATGGTGATACGCGGGTATACGGATGCCAACTTCCATACAAACAAGGATGATTCCAAGTCTCAGTCTCGATACGTGTTCACCTTGAATGGGGGCGCAGTGAGTTGGAAAAGTTCCAAACAAGACACTGTAGCGGATTCTACCACTGAGGCAGAATACATTACAGCTTCCGGCAAAGAAAGGAAGTGGTTTGGATCAAGAAGTTCATTTATGAACTTGGTGTGGTTCCACCATTGTTGAAGCAATACCGTCTATCATGCATAATAATGGAGCAATTACCGACGAAAGAGCCAAGGTCTTATCAACGATCCAAACATGTGCTTCATCGCTATCATCATCCGATCAGAGATCATTAGTAGGAAGGAAATACAAATCGAGAAAATCCCCCTTTGAAAGGAACTTAGCGGATCCTTTGACTAAAGTAAGTTTGAGGGTCATGTTAGAGCTTATGGTATTGGATACCGTAGCGATTGGCATTAGGCCAAGTGGGAGTTTGTTAGTAATATATGAGAGATGTCCTAAGGCAATCGCCTTATGTTTGAACCATTTATATGATAAATGAGGATTCACTATTTGAGTATACATGTTTTCATGTATTTGATTGGATCTTAAACTCATTTACTGAATGTCCACGATACGATTCACAGCATGAAAGAATTTGTGATTGGATCACAACTAGTGAGTATCTCTACATGTGTAATTGTGATGTATCAGAAATATCCCTAGTCGATGAATTGATGGATTTGGACACCATTTATTCTGTCAAGACTAGCATGAGGTATACTCCTTGGTGTATCCAAGCAGCTGATTCTCACTAGTTGGAGACATTGTGATGTCCGGAGTTAATCGTGGATGCTAGTTATGGTAACTAGTTCATTGGAGTGTTCAGCCGTAAGACTTCATATGGTTCTCTGCATATATAGATATGTCAATGAAGTTCTTACTGCACCTTAAGTGCGATGTTCCTTTGACTTACTGTATTCAAGTCATCTTGATCATAAAGACTTATGCTTTGACATCTTAAGCAAGCATCTCTAAGGAGATGTGGACCCGGGATGATTGGGTATAAGTTGAAGTGATCGAAGGTGTTTGAATAGCCTATAAAGGATTCACCACTCCTTGCAAGGAGATGTATACCCATGGCCTCTCGTCGTATTGTTACTAAAGTCTTTGGCCAAAGAATTACACGTTTAGAGTAAGGTACTCTTCGATACATGTGCAGTAACTAGAATCCGTAGGACGAGGAAATGATACTTGGGTTAGGTGTGACGTAGTCAACCTAGTGGGGACTGACACTATAGACCATGTCCTGAACCAAGTGGGTATAAGATGAGTGAAAGGAATGGGGCACGATTCATTCGAGCTGCTGAAAGGTTTCAGAAATAGTTCTGGATCAAGCGTTGATCTTTTCGGTTAATTGGGGATCATGATGTACTACTAGGTGCCACTCATGATCATTCTATAATTAATGGTTAATTATAGACGGCCAACATAAATTGAGAACCTATTTGGTTACACGCACAATGAGCGTAATCCGAAGGATTTAAAACGATCTTGAGAATGAGATTCTCAGACCGAGAGAAACTAGGTTTGGTTAGACCAAACATGGAGCGAGCATGAAATCGTTTCAGTCGCAATGGAATCTTGGATGGGTCGTGCCTTATGAAGACATGATGGATGAACCAAATTGGTTTGGTTCTAATCCAATGGAGGAGAATAAACCAAAAGGGTTTGGTTTGTTTTAAACAAATGAACCAAAAGTTGGTTCCGTTCATTTTAACTTAAAATAGATCAACATAGTTTGGTTTATTTTAACTTAAATTAATAGAGCGGGTTAACGGACATTTGGTTATGATCCGATAACCATTAAGAGAATTGTTTCTCTATAAAATAGGGCTTAAGGGTTTTGTTAAGCCCTAATCCTTGCAACCCTAAACTTGCCGCCCACTTCTCCTTGTAGTAGTTGGCACCCTCCTCTTGCCGCCGCCCACCACCGCCCAAGCCCCTTACCGGCATCCAGCAGCTGCCGTCCTCTCCTCTTACTGGCGTTGAGCTACTGCCGGAGGAGTTCCGGTGATCTTCCTTGGCTCCGGCGACAAGGTAAGCATATTGCTTTCCTTATTTGGCCGGCGCAAGGTCTCCACCAAAGCTGTCCAGTTTTCTGGACAGCTTGTTTCCTTCTTGTCAGAGCATCATTTGGACGACGTTTGTAGCTCCAACAGCGGTAGCCTTGCCGGGGATTCAATCTCCGGTAATCCTCATAGGTGGAGGACGAAGGATTCGTCAAACGGTTGACTAATACCTCTCCGGAGAAGCGAGTTTTTGAGGACTCATTTTGGATTCGGATCGTGATCTTCTCTCGATAACATCGTCTTCAACATGAGGCTAGTAACTCGTACGAAGACGAGGCTCGTGACTTTGTGAAGTCATCCCAAAGATACTCGGCGTGGATACGGATAGAGACGATTCTAGCGAGGATCGTTCCAGTTGATGTCTTTCCTGTAACACGTGATATGTCAGGTATACGTAGTATAAATTTCCTTTTATTGCAAAATTTGAATTTACGGTTATGTCTACACATGTTGTACTATGCATGTGTGTGGTGTGTGTGTTGTAATAAATTAGATTTATTATTTTATTTCTTCCGCTGTGCACATGTTTACGAAACATGTTCGAACACACACTCGCCGCGGTGCCGGAAACCCAACAAAATATACAACATGCATAAAATAAGAAAAGATCATAAACAAGAATTATACCTCTTGATATTCTACCGTATGTCCTATCCTCCTCTTGGATGTTGTGTGGGCAACGATCCTCCAAGAGATGAAGCCTCCTAGATCACGATCTGCCTTTCCTTGGTCGCTCTGAACAAGAGGAAGAAGAAAAGCACCCTTCTTCTCCTTACTTGCGGCAACCACCAAGGACAAGCTCCATGGTGTCTGCCGGCCCTAAGGAGAGGGAGAAGTTTGAGCGTCGGTCAACTTCAATGTATGAACGCCGGCCAAGAGCTCCAATGGAAGAAGAAGTAGCTGCCCTAGGGAAAGGAGAAGCCAACCAAGAGGAAAAGAGAAGAGGAAGCCCTAGTCCTTCTCTTGAGTTGCCGCCGGCCCTAAAGGAGAAGCCAACCAATGTTGCCGCCCACCCCTTAACCCAAACCCTAGCTCTCCAAGGTTTCTTGCCACCCAAGCCAAGGGAAACAAAAACCCTAATCTCCAAAATCATCTCCATGCCCAAGCCTTGGCCACCCTTTTATAGAGTTAGTCTTAAGACTCCTTTTAATCTCCACCGTCGGATCTAGGGATTTAATCTCAACCGTCAGATCTAGAGATTTAATCTCAACCGTCGGATCTAGAGATTTAATCTCCACCGTCGGATCTAGAGTTTCATTTTCCATCATCGGATCTAGGCACCATGAGGGTTTTAATAGGCTACAATAGGGACCATAAAGAGGAGTTGGATCTGGGCCACCCAATGGATCAAGCCCACATAAAGTTCGATCCATTAATGATAATTCATTCCACTAGAGGATTATCATTGATCTACCTCACCAACCCCTATAAGTTAATATGGGCTCCATATATTATTTGTACATATATCTCCCCGTGTTTAAGATCTCGAATGTCCGTCGATTAATTAATTTACTTACAATTAATTATTCAACATCTAACTCCATGAGTAGTACCACTGCTTATCAAAGATGCTTACATAAGTCCACGTTTACATAATGAACCTTATGAGTTCCTCAAGGGGACATCATCATCCTAATATATAGGACACAGTTTCCTCCTATAATCAACGACACATCATATAAATAATATCATTTCCAACTTACTGAGCCTATCGATTTACTCTATAAATCTCGCCCATTGCTAAATCAAAGAAATGAATACTAAGTACATGTGCCCGTTATTATATCCGGATTAAGAGCATGTACAACATAATACCTGAGGTTCTATTCGATTATGTAGTCAGCAATAAATCGAATCACCTCTAAATCGGTCCTGCTCAATACATACAAAGTATACTAGTGTAATTCAATGGCCAAGATAAACCAATACCAAATCACACTACAACCATTCCAATGGTTTGTCCATAACCATCTAGGTTGTGAGCCTTTACTTATACTTTACAAGGAATTGATAACATGATCTCCCGTGTGACACTACACACCATGTTATCAACAATGTAATGTAGTAGACAATATGCATAACCATAAATATGCAAACAATGATCATGTGATTCTTATTTCAAATAAAAATATGTTCATACAAAAGATAGACTTTCCAGTATACATCTCAACAGTATGTGGCCCTTTCAATTGCAGCTAGAGGAGGCTATCAATATTTTGTTACTTTTATTGATGATTTCAATAGATATGACTATGTGTATTTAATGAAACACAAGTCAGAATCCTTTCAAAAGTTCAAAGAATTCAAGACTGAAGTACAAAATCAACTTGGAAAAATTATTAAAATACTTTAATCAGATCAAGGTGGTGAATACCTAATCTTAGAATTTCATGATCATCTTGTTGAGTCTAGGATTATGTCCCAACTGACTCCATCTGTAACACCCCAATAGAATGGTGTATTAGAAAGGAGGAATCATACTTTCTTAGACATGGTATGATAATGATGAGTCATGCAGATCTTTCTTCTTTGTAGGGACGTGCTCTAGAGATTGTTGCTTTCACACTTAATTGTGTTCCATTAAAGGTAGTAACAAAGACACCATATGAGATATGGATTGAGAAGAGTCCCAAAATGTCTTTTATGAAGATTTGGGATTGTGAGGCTTATGTTAGACATCAATATTAGACAACCTAGGGTCCAAATCAGATAAGTGTTATTTTATTGAATATCCAAAAGAAACAATGGGATATTACTTTTACAATCCTACACAAGGCAAAGTGTCTATTGTCAGAAATGATATTTTTCTAGAAAGAGAATTTATTTCTATAGGAACTAGTCGGAGAAAAATAGATCTTGAAGATATTCAAGATACATAAATTAACATTGAGACTTTGATTGAACCTGAACAAGTGCCAAAAGGTATCGTGGATCATGAACTTGTTACACAATAAAAGGTTGGGGAACAATAACTTGTTCAAGTAGAACAAGTTCTATGTAGATCTAATAGGATATGTCGTCGGCTTGAGAAATATTCTCTTCTCTTGTTTTACCCCATGGTGATATAATACTTGTTGACCAAAACAAGTCTACAACCTATTATGAAGCTATAATGAGGCTAGATTCTAAGAAATGGTTAGAGGTCATGGATCTAAAATGGAATCCATGTATGACAACTAAATATGAGCTCTGGTTGCCCCACCTAAAGGGATAAATACCATTGGGTGCAAATGAGTTTTCAGGAATAAAACTGACACTATTGGAAATGTGCATACCTTTAAGGGGTGACTAGTAGCTAAAGGATTCAAGCAAATTCATGGTATAGACTATGATGAAACCTTTTCAACAGTTGTGATGCTTAAATCCACTTGGATCTTACTTGCTATTTGTGACTTACAATGATTATGAGATCTGGGAAATGGATGTCTAAACTGTATTCCTTAATGGGAATCTACTCGAGGATATATACATGACATAACCTGAGGGTATTATTGATCCAAAGAGTGCTAGAAAGGTATGTAAGTTGCTATTTAGTTTGACTAGAACTAATTGTCGTCCATTATTTGATATCAGTCTTTTAGGAATACCAAAATGACATATGATATTTTTTCATAAAAACATTAATACCATCTGCTCTATAATACGAGCTAAATGTTCAGCCTTCACCCACTTAGAGAAATAATCAAAAGCCACTAATAAAAACTTCTTCTGACCTATCCCGATAAAAAATGGTCCTACTATATCCATACCCCATTTATCAAAAGGATAAGATGACACTGTTGGGATTTCCGAGCCGAAAAAACCGCTTTTTGCATTACGGAAACCTCGGAAGCCCGGCCACGGATCCGTACGAAGATATAAAAATAAAACATGTATGTGCTTAAGTAAACCTAGATCTACCTTAGATCTACAAGATGAGAGTGTTACCCTCATAGCGACGCCCTTCGCTTATCCCGCTCGTCAAAACGCTTTGCCGGAACTCAAGAGTGTCAAGTGTACACTCCTCTACAAGTATCTACACGGACAAATGGTGGAGAAAAACACCTTAGAGTGTGCTAGCACCCTTTAGGTATTTTGGCCAAGGAAGTATTGGGAGAGAAAGAAGGAGAGCTAGGAAGAAGATGATGAAGTTACTCACCAAAAATTGACCATTCATCTTCCCTCTCAAGTCAAGTCAAACTTGACCTCTTATCTCCCATGGTTGATCAAATCTAACCACTTGATTCAAGTCAATTTGATTTAATGAATCTCTATTCATTAATTTAAATTGACTCAATGAATCAAATCTAAATTAGACTCATTCAACACTTGAATCAAAGTCTAACTCAATTAGTCTAATTTGGATTACTCTTAATCCAATTTGGTTCATCCCATGAACCTAATCCTCATGGTTCATCATATGAACCTAATCTCCATCTAATTGCCCTTTGTGTGTGACCCTATAGGTTCTTGTAACATTGGCAATGCTCCTAAACCGATTTAGGAACATAAGCAATGAGCAATATCTAGCAACACATCATTGCTACCCAAGTCACAAGAATGTTGAGCTCCAACATCACCTTTGTGACTACTAATTGTGGCTCTCACAATATGTGACAATGTCCCTCTATCCTTGACATCTAGATTGACCAATTGAGGCATAGACCGTGTCATCCTCAGTACAATCTATATCTTGAACTCCAAGTAGACTCACCCTAATCAAATGAGCTCAATATCTCATATTGACTCATTTGGGCATGGCCATGCACTTCGTGGTCTCACTCTATCAAGAATATCGATGTCACTCCCATCATATAGGAGGGATAGATCTCATCTACATCACTCACATCCCTCCGCATAATTTGTTACATACCCAGTAATCGCCTTTATAGTCCACCCATTTACAGGTGACGTTTGACGAAGCCAAAGTATACAACTCCTTATGTAGGGAACCATGGTGACTTCTGTTCTAAGGACTAATAGTCATACTAATAGGCACATGAGAAAGTATATGACACTCATATAACGATCCATGATACTTTCTCATGTCGGGTCATTCAGTATACATTCTCCAATGCATACCCATGTGTCAACTCGATATCTCATATCCATGACTTGTGAGACCAAGTCATCGTGTTGACCTACATGTTAGTCTTTACGCATTAACATTGTCCCTGAATGTTAATACTTGACTAGGAATGATTAAGAGTAGTGTTCTCTATATCATCTCATTATCAATTCAACCAATCGATTGATATAGATAAGAACCTACTACTCAAGGACATTATTATACTTTGTTATTTGGCACCAATACAAGTAAATATAATAACCATGACTTTATAAATAGGAATATGATACAATAAAGTCCATACAACAATCATCACATGATTGGCTCTAGGGCTTTCACTAACAATCTCCCACTAGCACTAGTGTCAATCACCGTAGTATCTAATACCCAATGACATAGTGTGACCATCATGTTTTTTCTGTGCCAAAGCCTTGGTCAAGGGATCTGCGATGTTAGCCTCTGTGGGTACTCTGCAAATCTTTACATCTCCTCTATCGATAATCTCTCGAATGAGATGGAAGCGTCGTAGTATGTGTTTGGTCCGCTGGTGTGAGTGAGGTTCCTTAGCCTGTGCAATCGCTCCATTGTTGTCACAATAGAGCTCTATGGGATCTGCTATGCTAGGAACCACCCCAAGCTCAGCAATGAACTTGCGGATCCAAACTTCCTCCTTTGCTGTATCAGATGCAGTGATATACTCGGCTTCTGTTGTAGAATCAGCAACTGTATCCTGCTTCGAACTCTTCCAGGTCACAGCGCCACCATTCAAGCAAAACACGAACCTTGACTGCGATCTATAATCATCCTGGTCAGTTTAGAAGCTGGCATCGCTGTAACCCTTTATAGCTAGCTCCTCATCGCCTCCAAATATCAAGAAATATTGTTTAGTCCTTCTCAAGTACTTAAGAATATTCTTGACTGCTATCCAGTGACGCTCACCTGAATCTGACTGGTATCTACTCGTCATGCTCAAAGCATACGAGACATCAGGACGAGTACGCAGTATGGCGTACATCATAGATCCTATAGCATATGCGTAAGGGATCTTATCCATGTGGTCTCTCTCCTCTCTAGAAGAGGGACTTTGAGTCTTCGAAAGACTCACACCATGTGACATCGGCAGAAGTCCCTTCTTGGAATTCTGCATGGCAAACCGTAGTAATACCGTGTCAATGTATGTACTCTGACTTAGGCCAAGCAATCTCTTAGATCTATCTCTATAGATCTTGATGCCTAGAATACAGACTGCTTCACCTAAGTCCTTCATTTAGAAGCACGTCCCCAACCAAGTCTTCACAGACTGTAGTGAAGGGATGTCATTCCCAATGAGGAGTATGTCATCCACATACAAAACAAGGAAGACAACTGTGTTCCCAATAACCCTCTTGTAGACACAGGGTTCATCTTCATTCTTGATGAAACCAAACTGTTTGATCGCATCATCGAATCGAAGATTCCAGCTCCGAGAATCTTGCTTTTGAAGGGTTTTGCTTATCAAGTCCGTGAGGGGAAACTTCGCTTCCCACTTCACCTCGGTCATTTGTTCATGGTGATCCCATCGATGTCCCCGGATTAAAAACTTTAATCCTAGGCACAAGGGATTAACCAAACAACCAAGTCATCGTCGTGCTATTCGTTTAGAGAGGTCACTTGAACAAACTAGTTGTTCAAGCGACCATCCTCTATTCTACGAGTAGCCGCGGAATAGACGATGTCCGGATCGTCGGTTTTTGTGTTTATGTTCGGGATCCAAGTATTATTTAGCCATATACAGATTTATATCATGCTCATAGTTGAAAAATAAAACAAACAAGTAACAAAAAGAGAAAGAAGAATAGATATACCTCTCGATCTTCTAATGTATGACCTTCCTCCTTTTGGACGTCGTGTGTGCGACAATCTACCAAAAGTCGAAGCTCCTAGATCGCAAATCTTCCTTCCTTGCTCTTCCAAAGCAAGAGGAAGAATAGAAACAAGGTTCTTCTCCTCCCTAAAACCAACCAACAAGGAACAAATAAGATCCTTGCCGCCGGCCAACTAGGAGGAGTTTGTGGTGGAATCCGACCAAGACACCAAGGGAAAGCCCTATATCTTGTTTCCACCACCTAAGGAGAGGGAGAAGAGAAGTTTTGGCCGCCGGCCAAGGTTGGAAAGGAGCTGGATGAGCTGCTGGACATCGACCAATGAAGGAAGAAGAAGAAAGCAAAGCCTTCCTTATTTGGTGTCGCCCAAGCCTCCAAACCCTAACCCTAATCCTATCTCAACTAGGATTGCTCTCTTACCGCCCAAAACCCTATCTCTCATGGATGATCTTCACGCCAACTCCCTTGCCCTCCTTTTATAGAGTTAGGGATAAGTCATGATTTAATATCCTCCATTGGTTCTAGGGATTTAATCTCAACCGTCGGATCTAGAGATTTAATCTCAACCGTCGGATCTTAGAGATTTAATCTCTACCTATGGATCTTAGAATTTTATTTCTATCCATTGGATCTAAGCTTTATGAGGTGTTAATAGGCTACATTAGGAACCATGAGGAAGAGTTGGATCTTGGCCACCCATGGATCAAGCCCACATAATGTTCGATCCACTAATGATGATCCAATCCACTAAAGGATCATCATTGATCTACCTCACCAACCCCCATATGATAATATGGGCTCCATATATTATTTGTACATTTTCTCTCTGTGTTTAAGATCTCGAATTTCCGTCGATTAATTAATTTACTGACCATTAATTAATCAACATCTAACTCCTTGAGTAGTACCACTCAACCTTTTCATCATGCCGGACCAAGTCCACCTGCAGGGTTTACATGATGAACCTTATGATCTCCTCAATGGGACATCATCATCCTAATATATAAGACACGGTTTCCTCCTATAATCAACGGCACGCCATATAAATAATATCATCTCCCAACTTACCGAGCCTATCGATTTAATCTATAAATCTCGCACATTGGTAAATCAAAGAGATGAATACTAAGTATATGTGCCTGTTATTATATCGGGATTAAGAGCATGTACATAATAATAGCTGAGGTTCGATTTGATTATGTAGTCAACAATAAATCGAATCATCTCTAAGTCGGTCCTGCTCAATACACTCAAAGTGCACTAGTGTTATTGTATGGTCAAGACAAACCAATACCAAATCACACTACAACCATTCCGATGGTTTGTCCAAAGTCATCTCAGTTGTGAGCCTTTACTTATACTTTACAAGGAGCCGATAACATGATCTCCCGTGTGACATTACACGCCATGTTATCTACAATGTAATGTATTAGACAATATTGCATAACCATATAAATATGCAAACGATGATCATGTGATTCTTATTTCAAAATAAAGATGTTCATACAAAAGATAGACTTTTCAGTATACATCCCTATAGCTTTAGCCCATAAATGGACCTTTGTAGCTTGAATACTTTCCTAGTATGCTGTGGATCTACAAAACCCTCAGGTTGTGTCATGTACACATCCTCGAGCAAGTTTCCATTCAGAAATGCAATTTTGACATCCATCTGCCAGATCTCATAATCTTGGTATGCTGCAATAGCAAGTATGATCCGAATGGACTTAAACATCGCCACTAGAGAAAAGGTTTCATCATAGTCAATACCATGAATTTACTTGAAACCTTTAGCCACCAATCGACCCTTATAGGTATGTGTAAGTCCATCCATGTCAGTCTTTCTCTTAAAGACCCACTTACACCCAATGGGTTTGACCCCTTTAGGTGGATCAACCAAAGTCCATACTTAGTTGGTGTACATGGATTCCATCTCGGATCTCATGGCCTCTAGCCATTTCTCAAAATCTAGGCTCGTCATAGCTTCCTGATAGGAGGTAGGCTCATTCTCAATGAGCATAACATCATCATGGTCAGACAAGAGAAATGAGTATCTCTCAGGCTGACGACGTACCCTATCGACTGCAAGAGGTAGGTCTACTCAATGTGGTTGTTCCACAACTCTTTGTGCAACAACCTCATCACCCACAACACTTTGTGGTTCCTGTTCAACCTTCATCAAGGCCTCAGTGCTATAGTCCTTATCTTGAATTTCTTCAAGATCGAACGTACTCCCACTAGTTTTTTTAGAAACAAAATCCCTTTCTAGAAAAACCCCAGTCTTTGCCACAACCACTTTGTGCTGACTGGGAATGTAGAAGTAATATCCCTTCATGTCCTTGGGATATCGAACAAAATAGCACCTATCGGATTTGGGTCCCAATTTTTCTGAGACTTGACGTCAAATGTAAGCCTCACAACCCTAAATCCTCATGAAAGACATCTTGGGATTTCTCCCTGTCCATATCGTATATGGTGTCTTTATCAAAGCCTTAGATGGTACACGGTTAAGGGTGAAGGTTGCTGTGTCTAGAGCATATCCCCAAAAGGATATAGGAAGATCTGTGTGACTCATCATAGATCGTACCATATCTAATAGGGTACGATTCCTCCTCTCGGATACACCATTCCACTGTGGTGTTCCAGGAGGAGTGAGTTGGGATAGAATCCCACACTCAGCTAGATAGTCATGAAACTCATGGCTAAGGTATTCACCACCTCGATCTGATCGAAGTATCTCAATACTCTTGCCAAGCTGGTTTTGTACTTCATTCTTGAATTTTTTGAACTTTTCAAAGGATTCTGATTTATGTATCATGAGATACACATAACCATATCTACCAAGTCATCAAGAAATATAATGAAGTACCAGAATCACTTCTAGCAAAGAATTGAAAGGGCCACATACATCATTATGTATAAGTCCTAACAAATCTGTTGCTCTTTTGTTGTGTCCACTAAAGGGAGTCTCATCTTGCCTAAAAAGCAAGATTCGCATGTCTCATATGATTCAAAATCAAATGAGTCTAGCAGCCCATCCTTATGAAGCTGAGATAAGCGACTCTCATTTATGTGACCTAAGCGACAATGCCAGAGATAGGTTTGGTTCAACTCATTTGACTTGAACCTCTTGGTACTTATGTTATAGATGGGGCTCTCTAAGTCTAAAAAGTAGAGTCCGTTCATTAGAGCTGCACTACAATAGAACATATCATTTTAATAAACTGAACAATATTTGTTCTTTATTATAAATGTAAATCCTTTCTTGTCCAAACAAGAAACTAAAATTATGTTCTTAGTTAAAGCAAGCACAAAACAACATTCATCTAATTCTAGTACAAGCCCAGTAGGCAGAGATAGATCATAAGTTCCTACAACAACAGCGGCAACTCTTGCTCCATTGCCTACTCGTAGGTCCACCTCGCCCTTTGTCAATGCCCTGCTATTTCTCAACGCCTGCACATTGGTACAAATGTGAGATGCACATCCGGTATCTAATACCCATGATGAAGAAATAGATAGATTGACTTCTATAACATTTATACCTGAAGTAGAAGTCTCACTTCTCTTCTTCTTAAGATCTTCCGTAAGCTTAGCTACGCCCAAAGGTCCAGCTTCCTTATAGTGGAAGCAAGCCCCTTCCTTGTCCACCCCTCCTTTAAGTTTAAGTTCTTTGCCTTTGCCCTTGGCTTGGGACTTTCCCTTACCTTTAGGCTTGCCCTTGCCTTTCTTCTTTTGCACCATCAAAATGGTGTCAGATTTTCCCTTCTTAAGGTTGAGCTCAACAGTTCTCAACATGCTGAGCATCTCAGGCAGTGGCTTATCAATTTCATTCATGTTGTAATTCATGACAAATTGATTATAGCTTTGTGGCAAAGACTGCAAGATCAAGTCAGTGGCCAGCTCTTGGCCAAGTGGGAATCCAAATCTCTGTAGGTTTTCTACGTACCCAATCATCTTGAGTACATATGGACCTACGGGAGTGTAACGCCCATAAAATTTTAAGCTATTCAAAGTAATTATATAATTTTTAACGCCCATAAAAGGTTTAAAATAAAATAAAATAAAAATAAAATATGGTTCTCTATAGGTAGGATTTGAACCATGAACCTCCTAATTGTGAGATAGCCTTGATACCACTAGACCATAGGATAATTCTTGGCTAGAATAGATAAGGAATATACAAAGAAGGTAAATGAGAAGACGAGAGGGTGAAGAATTGTTTCATCTCCCCATGAGAAGATGGAGAGTCTTTTTTTCTTTTCTTTTCACCTTCCTAGCCATTCACGTTGAGATTAAAGGGAGTTTAAAGAGAGAAGGAAAGCAAAAACCACTTCACATTCCTTCTTCTCCCTTCTTCCTCATCCTTGCCGAAATTCATCATTCTCCTTCCTCCCTTTTTCCATCCCAAGCTATAGGGATCCTTGTGTGGGGATTCTTAAGAGGGGTTTTTAAGGAGAGTTTCTCACAAGGCTTGGTGTTTGCTAGAGGATCAAACTCCACCTCCTTCCTCCCTCCCCATCCGAAACCCTAAGGTCCTTGTTTTGGTGTTCTTGAGAGGGATTCAAGGGAATCTTCTCACAAGCTTAGTATATGCTAGAGGATCACTCCTAAGGCTAAAGAACAAGGCAAGGTCTTCATCTCACCAAAAACCCTAGCGGTATACTAGTACGATAGTGAGAGGATGTAAGTATCTCTCACCTGCAGTATAAGTAGTTCTTCGATTGTTTTATATAGTTTCTTTTCATATGTTTTGAAGATTATATTTTTGGATCAAATGATATATGTGTGTGATCAGATTTATAGTTGATGTATAGGTCTTTTTAAGCAAGATCTAAGATCACCAAGATGTTATTTCTCACCTAGAGTATAAGTAACTCTTTGATTTGCCCATCTAGGTTCTATTATCATGTTTTATTTGGAATTATATGTTCTTTACAGATTAAGTTTGTTTGGAATTTTAGGTATTTTAAGTATATTTCATTGGAACCAAGATGTAAAGATCGCAAAGATGCTTCCCCTACGAGTTTTGGGGACAAAGAGCATGATCGAATGTCTTGAAAGGCTTCCTATAAGGGTTTTGAGTATGATCATGTAAAATACTTGTTAAATGACAAAAATATGTTTTTATCAGATTATATGGGTGTGTTTAGACTTATAGGTAAGGTATATTTTGTTTTAAGCAAGACATAAGATCACTGGGATGCTATCTCTCACCCATAGCATAAGTAACTCTTTGATTTGCCCATCTAGGTTCTATTATCATGTTTTATTTGGATTTATATGTTCTGTCCAGATTAAGTTTGTTTGGACTTTTAGGTATTTTAAGTATATTTCATTGGAAGCAAGATGTAAAGATCGCGAAGATGCTTCCCTTATGAGTTTTGGGGACAAAGAGCATGATCGAATGTCTTGAAAGGCTTCTTATATGGGGTTTTGAGTATGATCATGTAAAATACTTGTTAAATGACAAAAATATGTTTTTATCAGATTATATGGGTGTGTTTAGACTTATAGGTAAGGTATATTTTGTTTTAAGCAAGACATAAGATCACTAGGATGCTATCTCACCTATAGCATAAGTAACTCTTTGATTTGCACATCTAGCTTCTAGTATCATGTTTTATTCAGATTTGTAGGTTCTGTCCAGATTATCCTTGGTTGGATTTTTAGGTATTTTAGGTATATTTCTCGTGGGGCAAGATGTAGAGATTTCAAAGAGGCTTCCCCTACGAGTTTTGGGGACAAAGAACATGATTAAATATCTTGAAAGGCTCCCTATATGAGTTTTGGGAGTATGAGCATGTTACATGTTGGTTAAATGACAAAATCAGTAGGTCATATATATTTATAGGTATATTTCATGTTGAAGCAAGACATAAGATCGCAAAGATGCTTCCCCTATAAGTTTTGGGGACAAAGAGCATGATCGCAGGTCTTGAAAGGCTTCCTATATGAGTTTTGGGAGTATGAACATGTTAAATGTTTGATAAATGACAAAGATCAGTAAGTCATATATAAAGGAAGTATTTTTACTTTGAATATGTCATTGGAAGCAAGACGTAAAGATCACAAGATGCTTCCCCTACGAGTTTTGGGGACAAAGAGCATGATCAAATGTCTTGAAAGGCTTCCTATATGGGTTCTGGCTATGATCATGTAAAATACTCATTAAATGAAAAAGAATAAGTAAGTCATATATAAAGGAAGTATTTTACTTTGAAGTGGCATGTGTTGGTGCAGTGGGCACCAAAGTCGAACCGGTATTTTGATTATGGCAAAAGGCTCAATAGTTAAGGGTATATTTGTTATCTTACGAGCTCAATTAAGTGTGCAGAAATGCTAAAGTTGAGCGGAAGGTCTGCGACACCCGGTGGGAACCGAGGTGGTCGGGCAACGCCAGAGGGACTTCGGAGGAAGCCGAGGTACTCGGGTGAAGACCGGAAGCGAGGCTACAAGGTAAGCTCGTGTGAAAGCGAAGCAAGGTCGTTAAGCGTAGATCCGACCCAATACCTCCAATGGAAGGTCTAGGTTGAGATCAGATGGTTAGAACCATCGTACTTTATATTTTAAGCTAACTTGTACTGCAGTCCAAAACCCTTTGACCAGTCGTCTACTACAGTCAACTGCTAGTCTAGTTCCAGCCTCGAGAATCGCTGGACAGGGGGTGAATTTGGACTTGACTCGTGTTTTGGTACAAAGGGTGATGTGGCATCAAGGTGGACATCCAAACCATCACCAAGCTTGGACCTCATCCTTGAGTTGGCGTGAAGGCCTCCTTGAGGTGGCACAAGATGGTTGGCTCCCTTGATGTGGCACAAGTTGGATGGCTTCTTCTTCTTGGCGTGAAGGCCTCCTTCAGGTGGCACAAGATGGTTGGCTCCCATGATGTGGCACAAGTTGGATGGCTTCTTCTTCTTGGCGTGAAGGCTTCCTTGAGGTGGCACAAGGTGGTTGGTTGAAACACCTCATCCTTGTGTTGGGATAAGAACCTCACCTTGGACACTACCTATGTCTAAATTCATAGATCAATATCCATAAATAGACATGTTCAAGCCAAGCAAATAACAAGAATTCAAGAGCTCTCAACACGCCGTCGTAACTCCGCTACTACTACTCACATTTGCTCTGACGAAGTGCCCCGACAACGAAAGCTACATCTTCTACTTATAAGAGTTGTCGGTATATTTATTTAAGTTCTACTTCTTTAAATTGTCTTTGTGCTTTAATCGTAACAAGGAAAGGGGGAGTGTCCCTTTGCCTTGATTTCTTTTTGTAATCGTTGCTCCTACCTCCAACGAGGAGGAGTGGTTTTAGTGAATTGCCCTCCGTACGTGATCAAGGATCACTAGGGCCGTGGATTAGCAATCGAAAGATTGTGAACCACGTAAAAATATCTTGTCTCCTTTATATTTCCGCTGTGCATTCTCTACTTGCTTTTTACTTATTGCAAAAGTTTTTAACGACACCGTATCGCTATTCACCCCCCCCCCCCTCTAGCGACACTTTCGATCCAACAATTGGTATCAGAGCCGGGGGCGCTAAGATTCGGTGAAACCACCAATCTAGCTTTGTTTTTCTTTTTTTTTTTCAGATTTTTTATTTATTTATTTCTGTTTTCGTATAATTATTTAACTTGCTTATCTTCTCCTACATATAGAATTGCATTAGAGGCTTTAGGATCCGGATAAGGTTGTCCTTCGGGTTAGATCCCGAGTAAGGTTGTCCTCCGGAACTTCAACGACATTCGCATTTGATTGTTTATTTCTTTTTGCAAGTTACATTTTATATATCTTTTTTTTTACTTCCCGCACTACTAATCCAAGACGAAAGTCTTGGAATATTCTTTCCGTGTGTGTTTTGCAAGATTCTTTTCGTCGTTCTTCTTCTTGTTTTTAAATGGCCCATCTCGAAGGGTTTAGCACCGCCCGACCCCCGTTTTACAACGGTAATGACTTTCGTTATTGGAAGGGTCGGATGGAATGCTTTCTTAAAACCCAAATCGAGATGTGGATCGTAATCCAAACCGGTTTCACACTTCCTATTAATGAAGATAGTGAATCTTTGGGTTACGATCAATGGTCAAATTCCATGAAAAAACAAGTAGAAGCCGATGCCAAGGCAACTCAAATCTTGCAATGTGGGTTGTCCAAGGAAGAGCTCAACCGCGTCGGCCCCTTCATTAGTGCAAAGGACTTATGGACCAAGCTAGTGGAACTATACGAAGGCACCGACGACACGAAGGTATGTAAAAGAGATTTACTTTTAAATAAATTGTATAACTTGAAAATGCAGGAAAACGAGACCACAACTCAACTACATGCTCGTATCCAAGACATCGTCAACCAACTCCATGCCATCGGACAAAAGGTCGAGAATCGCGACCTTATCAGGTATTCTCTTAACTCGTTTCCTAGGACCACCTTGTGGGCATCCATGGTCGATGCCTACAAGGTCTCCAAGACCTTTCTAAAATTAGGTTAGGCAATTGTTTTGAACTTGAATTACATGAGCAAACTAACGTGGTCGGGCCGAGAAGAGTATTGCGTTAGTTGCGGTTCCAAGAAGAAGAAGCCCGCAAGCAAGCCACCCCGAAGGAAGAAGGCGAGTCCGAATCGGAAGTAGACTCGAAATAGAATCCGAACTAGTCAATCTAGTTCGAAGATGACCAAGAAAGCGCTAAATGCTACTTGGGAGGAGTTGTTTCGGAGGAAGAAGGCGATATCAAGCTCTAATGGCCAAGCCGACCGAGCACGACTCCGAAACCGAAGAAGAGTCCGAGTCTGAATCCGATGATGAGCTTCCATTCAAGACAAGCCACGGATCCGTATCCGGTTCAAAAGAATCATTAAGGGTAAGTCGGTCGTTACTTAATACTTTGTATGGTGCAATTAAATTTTTAAATAAGAAACTAGCTAAGTCCGAGTCCAAGGTCGAGACCCTAATTGAGGAGGTTAACCTTCTCAAACATGAGGTCTCCCTAACCTCTTCGACTACTCGTATTCAAGAGGAGGACTCAACTCAAGTTGAAAAGCTTGAAGTTGAGAACTCGCTTTTGAAAACACAAGTCGAAGACCTTAGGAACACGTTGGAAAGGTTCACTTTGGGATCCAAGGGACTTGACCTCTTACTTGGATCACAAAGGGTCGTGTACAACAAGGCCGGACTCGGGTTTAACTCAAATACAACCAATAAGTCATATATGTCTATAGTAAACCAACATAAGAAAAATGTCCAAGCATGGGTCCCTAAGACCACTTTGATTTCAACTTTAGGATCTAACATGTATTGGGTTCCCAAGGACCAAATTCACTATGTGAATAGACCCACTCGATTCAATGGTCCAGGGGAGCCAATACAAAATGTATTTTTGTTAAGTCTTAGAAATTGCATGCTTAGTTTTTCCTTTATTTTTAGAATGGTTAGATAGGACTCATAACCAACTAAAATCCTCTAAAAGATTGAGCCTCGGGAGCCTCTTTTCAAAAATAAACCAACTAAAATCCTACGAAAGATTGAGCCTCGGGAGCCTCTTTTCAAAAATAACTAGTTAGACCAAGACGTAGTCTCAAGTAAGTCGAGTTATCAATTTCTTGAAATTAGCTTTGTCTAAGGAAGTGGTCGTTGTTCCGATCAAAGAAGGCCTCTGTGCCTCGCCACGACCTGGAAGCTAATCTCTTGAAAAGATTACTTGATGAGCTTAGACTAAATCCGAATCTAACCTAATGTTGGTTAATTTAAATTCATTAAAATTAATCAAGTAAAATTGAAAGTCATCTCACAGTAACACATAGGAATAACATGTTTTGATCATGTAGATATTAGTGAGATGATTTAGGTTTAAAAACTTACAAACAACCCTTTAGTAATTCCATTGATCCTACACATAAGAGTCGAAGAAACCATTAATATAGTTTTCGATTTAAGGACACGAACTCGTTCAATCCTTAACAAAACCAACTAGCAAATCAACTTATAGCGAACCCGACTCTGATCTTGAACTTGAATCTCGTCCTAACCCAAGTCATCCTATCGACCAAGTGATAGATGACTCTAACCCAAGTCAAACTAGAACTCACCCAAGTCATCCTATCAATCAAGTTATAGGTGATCCAAATTTAGGGGTTCGAACTAGAGCTTCATACCGAAACCTTAGTCAAATCTCGTTAATTTCCAAAATCGAACCCAAAACTATTGAACAAGCACTTCTTGATCCCGACTGGATTATTGCTATGCAAGAAGAGCTAGCTCAATTCACTAGAAATGAAGTCTGGGAATTAGTACCACCACCTAAAGAAAAATCAATTATTGGTGGGTATTTCGAAATAAACTTGATGATAAAGGTGAAGTAGTTAGAAATAAAGCCAGGTTAGTCGCAAAAGGGTTTAGTCAAGTCGAAGGTTTAGATTACGATGAGACCTACGCCCCCGTAGCAAGACTAGAGTCCATCCGAATGTTGTTAGCATATCGCACATCGAGGTTTTAAATTGTTTCAAATGGATGTCAAGTCAGCATTTTTGAATGGATACATTAAGGAAGAAGTTTACGTACCAACCTCCGGATTCAAAATCTAGATAAACGACCATGTCCTTAGACTTAAGATTTGAAACATTTATCTTTGGTAGAAACAGTAAAGAGAGATATAGTAGATTTTTCGCTCGATGTTTAGTATGCCAAGAGTTAGTGCAGAGGAAGCGACATTGCGTTGCCTTATCTACCACCACCGAATCGCTTGCGATGGGTGAGTGTGTCTCTCAGCTCCTGTGGATGAAGCACACTCTCCAAGACTTTAGCTTAATCTTTAACAACATTAAAAGTTAGGTATGTGCGTAATAGAGTAGGATTTAAATTTTTCTATATATGTACTCTATTTTTGCTTCTTTTTATGAATTTAGCCTAAGTCTTACCTTAGAAATCATATTGGGAACTTGCTTGGACTTACAAACCCTAAAATATATTTACAAACTTTTTGAGTTAAGGCAAAAGGGGGAGAAAGTCACAAAAGTAACCAAAATTAACCAAAATTAAAGGGGAAGAAAGTAAACAAAATTATTACCTTTTATATTAAGTAATTCCGTTTACTTAAGCAACTATTAAGGGGGAGTAAAAATTATTTTTCAAGAACTCACCTTCGGTCAAGGGGGAGGTTACCTCAAAGGGGAGAACTTGGAACAATAATATTTCTCACTCATACTTAATCATTATGCTAGCTCATTCATACTTAATCATTATGCTAGCTCATTCATATTTAATCATTATGCTAGCTCATTCATATTTAATCATTATGCTAGCTCATTCATGCTTAATCATTATGCTAGCTCATTCATATTTAATCTTTATGCTAGCTCATTCATGCTTAATCATTATGCTAGCTTACTGTTATGCTTAATTTTTCCTTAACTTTTGTGTCGGTTTGCCATGAATCAAAAAGGGGGAGATTGTTGGTGCAGTGGGCACCAAAGTCGAACCGGTATTTTGATTATGGCAAAAGGCTCAATAGTTAAGGGTATATTTTTTATCTTACGAGCTCAATTAAGTGTGCAGAAATGCTAAAGTTGAGCGGAAGGTCTGCGACACCCGGTGGGAACCGAGGTGGTCGGGCAACGCCAGAGGGACTTCGGAGGAAGCCGAGGTACTCGGGTGAAGACCGGAAGCGAGGCTACAAGGTAAGCTCGTGTGAAAGCGAAGCAAGGTCGTTAAGCGTAGATCCACCCAATACCTCCAATGGAAGGTCTAGGTCGAGATCGGATGGTTAGAACCATCGTACTTTATATTTTAAGCTAACTTGTATCTGCGGTCCAAAACCCTTTGACGGTCTACTACAGCTGCTAGTCTAGTTCCACCTCGAGAATGGACTTGACTCGTGTTTTGGTACAAAGGGTGATGTGGCATCAAGGTGGACATCCAAACCATCACCAAGCTTGGACCTCATCCTTGAGTTTACGTGAAGGCCTCCTTGAGGTGGCACAAGATGGTTGGCTCCCTTGATGTGGCACAAGTTGGATGGCTTCTTCTTCTTGGCGTGAAGGCCTCCTTGAGGTGGCACAAGATGGTTGGCTCCCATGATGTGGCACAAGTTGGATGGCTTCTTCTTCTTGGCGTGAAGGCTTCCTTGAGGTGGCACAAGGTGGTTGGTTGAAACACCTCATCCTTGTGTTGGGATAAGAACCTCACCTTGGACACTACCTATGTCTAAATTCATAGATCAATATCCATAAATAGACATGTTCAAGCCAAGCAAATAACAAGAATTCAAGAGCTCTCAACACGCCGTCGTAACTCCGCTACTACTACTCACATTTGCTACGACGAAGTGCCGCCGACAACGAAAGCTACATCTTCTACTTATAAGAGTTGTCGGTATATTTATTTAAGTTCTACTTCTTTAAATTGTCTTTGTGCTTTAATCGTAACAAGGAAAGGGGGAGTGTCCCTTTGCCTTGATTTCTTTTTGTAATCGTTGCTCCTACCTCCAACGAGGAGGAGTGGTTTTAGTGAATTGCCCTCCGTACGTGATCAAGGATCACTAGGGCCGTGGATTAGCAATCGAAAGATTGTGAACCACGTAAAAATATCTTGTCTACTTTATATTTCCGCTGTGCACTCTCTACTTGCTTTTTACTTATTGCAAAAGTTTTTTAACGACATCGTATCGCTATTCACCCCCCCCCCTCTAGCGACACTTTCGATCCAACAGCATGTACCGGGCTCTTAGATCGCCCACTGGCCCTAGACCACCCTTGAAAGTTAAGTTGCCCTAATAAGTTCGGTGGCTAGCTACCCCGAATTCTATTAGGGTTGCGTGCAAAGTTGGTACAATGCTGGCCTGCCCAAACAAGGATGATTAGTATTTTAAAGTATATATGTATATATGGTTTCGAAAGTTAACCAAAGCACAATGTTTACAAGTTTAGTATAGTATGTCTCATGTATATGTTCCTACAAGTGAAGCATATTTCAAGCATATATATTGTAAGTTGCATATGTTAAGTTCATGCATGTCAAGTTGAATCATTGTATCATGTGCAAGTAATTCCAAATGTTAAATGAAGAATTTTCCTAAATGCAAGTATGAGCATGTGTTGCATGCAAGTATTCTAATAGCATGTTTTCCTAATGCGAAGTTTTGTGAGAATAGGAAGTACTTACTAAGCTCCATTGCTTATAGTTTGCATTCCTTATACTGCAGATAAGGGTAAAGCAAGATGGGAGTAAGAGGGGGGCAGCAGATGAAGTGCTTGGTGTGTGTGGCGGAACAAATGGATTATGATCCTGAACTTGCTAGTATTTTGTTATGTGTTAAGACCTTCGAACTTATTCATGTGGTAGTGTTCATGTTATATGTTTGATCATGTTGTGTCTAAGAATGTTGAACTTGCTAGTATTATGTTATGCTAAGAACTTGAACTATGTGCTAGTCTTCATGTTAGGTGTTAGGGTTGATGTCATGTGTCGTTGATTACGTTGATGTTCATGTCAAGGATGCACCTATCACTATCGCCATGCATGAGGTTGAGTTACTTAAGAATGTTCTATATTAGAACTCTAGTGAATGTGCATGCTTAGATAGGTTAAGAACTTGTGAAATAGCCTAGTGTCAACATGTGAGTTTAGTTGGTTTGTTTCTTTAGCTTCCGCTGTTAAAAGTTAAGAGTTTGAATTATGATACTCGCTTAGAAACCAAGTTTAGATCTTGGTACGAGTTGTTGATACTCTTTGGTTTAAATCAGGTATTTGTTGACTCTCAAATAGTGTATGTGAGTTTATGAAATGATTGAGTCATGTTTTACCTGATTATGCCAAGAGTAAGATAAAGTAGGGTAAAGTAACACCTCCTTTACTAGTGTAAGTAGAAAGGGGGGTGTTACACCAAGTACCTATGAAAAAAAAATGATGCATGCTCTATGCTAAGAAGAAGTATCTATATATGTCAATGCATGTTTATGTTTTAAAAAAAAAATGTGTCTAAAGTCTTCCGCTGTAAGTAGTAAGAAGTGTATGTATGTACGGTCGCATCATGCACCGCCCCTCCGGACCCTCGGAAAATGGGCGGGCGTGACAGGGAGTCCCATCTTGCATTTTGGACCCAAACAATGCCTTAGAGACTTCATATCTCTCGTGCCTTTCTTGTCCTTGATATAGTTGACGAAGATGTTCAACCATACCATAAGCATTCATGAACTCGTGTTGCTTCTGAAGCTCAGAGTTCATGGTCGTGAGCATTAGACATGACACATCTAATGCATCATCTTGATGCTTCTTGTAAGCATCTTTGTCAGCTCGCGAGGCAGTGGCAGGAGGTGCCTCCGGAATGGGCTGCTCCAGGACATACAGTTTTCTTTCTTGGGTGAGAATGATTCTCAGGTTCCTGTACCAGTCCAGGAAATTTGCTCCATTGAGCTTGTACTTCTCAAGGATAGAACACAGGGAGAGAGTGTTCGTGTTTGTTGACATAGTTATCTACAACATACACAATGCAGAAAATTAATATCATATTCCTTTTATCATTTAATTAGGCCTTTAATCAAATGATACTCCCACTGAATTATAAGAATTTTATAGAATCGAGTTATGGATGTGGTCAAACCACATTACTAGATTCATACAAACTAGCTATAATTCCTGTGGGACAAGATCCACATCATATTAAGCCTTGAGTTAGCTTTGGCTAAATCGCCCAAGACTTAGTATGATCGGTGGGTAACACATTACCGATTACATCTCTAAGCAACTCTTGTTTATAGGATCAAGACCCACATTTATAAAAGACCTTGAGTTAGCTTTGGCTAAATCACCCAAGATTTAGTGTAAATGTGATCTTATCCTATCTTTCCAACGGTTGGAATATGCCTATAGTTCTACTCGATCCAATTGAGTTAACTAGTTTTACTCAATCTAATTGAGCTTACTCTAACCCAAGCTGTGATAGGCGGGACCAAGATTGTCCCTCCGCACCCTGCCAAGATAATATGCGTTGCTCTGCTTTGGCAGATTCAACAACTACAAATGATCGAGGTAGTGATGGGTATCAAGGACTTGGTAGGCATTTTCAAGTTGATTCGATTAAGATCTAATCTAATCGTAATGTGTATCATATACACATTAAGGCCTTTATTATCCTACACTAGCATGCATCACATACATACAAGCATTATTCTAGCATGCATCATATACATACAAGAAAAATATCCTAGCATGCATCATATACATACAAGCATTATTCTACTAACATGCATCACATACATACAAGCATAACAAATATATATATATATATATATATATATATATATATATATATATATATATATATATATATATATATATATATATATATATATATATATATATATATATATATATATATATATATATATTAATTGTGATTAGGTCATGGCCCTAATACAGTCTTCTCAAGCCAATAAGAAGATCGGACGGTCAACCTAGGGTTAGCGGCTTCTCCAAGCGTCTCCTTTGACCGTCATGTGTCGTCGGCACCCTTCTCGTAACTCCGTCTAGAAGTGGACCTTCCACTGCTCTATTTTGTACATTACAAATATGAAACTCGAGTTACATTCGAGTCTAAAACTATTTACAACTAGAATTTTAAAAAGAAGAGGCACGACACGCAGGTCGCATACCCTATACAACAAGCACAAGCACAAAAAATGGCACGCAGGTCGTATTATAAATTACAACACATTAACATCCAATAATATTGGGGTTCTTGGGCCATGACAATCACAGAATTATACATAATACTAAATTATGTATTTTACAGAAAATTTCTATAATTTTTCCTATTTTTTTTCAATTTTATGAGTCACCTCTCCGTAACGGTCCCGCTAAGCGATTTCCGGGCGCGATCGCAGGACAAGGCCCCTTTCAGAAATAGGGGCAGCGCCCCTACTAAAAAAAATAAACTTTGCGAGTGTCTCTACTAGATCTTACAGCGACTTAAGTCACTGTCCCAAAAACCTAAAGTGAGAACTCGCCGTTTCGGAGAGTTTTTCTCGGTGGTTGAAGCCTACAAGTGTCCCAACACTCGTTGATTCGACTCTTCGAGAAAAATACCCAAAAATTATATAAAATAGGAAATTTACAGAAATTTAAAAATATGTAATTTTTATATCTACTACAAAAACTACAAATATGAAACACATACATTCTTCGCACGTGGCTCTGATACCACTGTTAGGATTTTCGAGTCGCAAAAACCGCTTTTTGCGTTGCGGAAATCTCAGAAACCCGGCCATGGATCCGTGCGAAGATATAAAAATAAAACATGTATGTGCTTAAGTAAACCTAGATCTACAAGATGAGAGTGTTACCCTCGTAGCGATGCCCTTAACTTATCCCGCTCGTCCAAACGCTTTGGAACTCAAGAGTGTCAAGTGTACACTCCTCTACAAGTATCCACGGACAAATGGTGGAAAACACCTTAGAGTGTGCTAGCACCCTTTAGGTATTTCGGCCAAAGAAGTATTGGGAGAGCAAGAAGGAGAGCTAGGAAGAAGATGATGAAGTTACTCACCAAAAATGAATTCCCATCATCAAATGAAAGTGGTCGGCCACTTATTGTTGGGGGGTTACATGCATGCATGTAACTCCAAGAGCCTATGGCTCTTTGTCTCCCTCATGAGGTGGCACCACATGATAAGTCCATGATGATGTAGAACACCATCATTGGCCGGCCCCCATGCCAAGTCACCATGACATGGAAAATGGTCAAGTCAAAATTGACCATTCATCTTCCCTCTCACGTCAAGTCAAACTTGACCTCTTATCTCCCATGGTTGATCAAATCTAACCACTTGATTCAAGTCAATTTGATTTAATGAATCTCTATTCATTAATTTAAATTGACTCAATGAATCAAATCTAAATTAGACTCATTCAACACTTGAATCAAATTGAGTCTAACTCAATTAGTCTAATTTGGATTACTCTTAATCCAATTTGGTCCATCCCATGAACCTAATCCTCATGGTTCATCATATGAACCTAATCTCTATCTAATTGCCCTTTGTGTGTGACCCTATAGGTTCTTGTAACATTGGCAATGCTCCTAAACCGATTTAGGAACATAAGCAATGAGCAGTATCTAGCAACACATCATTGCTACCCAAGTCACAAGAATGTTGAGCTCCATCATCACCTTTGTGACTACTAATTGTGGCTCTCACAATATGTGACAATGTCCCTCTATCCTTGACATCTAGATTGACCAATTGAGGCATATACCGTGTCATCCTCAGTACAATCTATATCTTGAACTCCAAGTAGACTCACTCTAATCAAATGAGCTCAATTTCTCATATTGACTCATTTGGGCATGGCCATGCACTTCGTGGTCTCACTCTATCAAGAATATCGATGTCACTCCCATCATATAGGAGGGATAGATCTCATCTACATTACTCACTTTCCTCCGCATAATTTGTTACATACCCAGTAATCGCCTTTATAGTCCACCCATTTACGGGTGACGTTTGACGAAACCAAAGTATGCAACTCCTTATGTAGGGAACCATGGTGACTTCAGGTCTAAGGACTAATAGTCATACTAATAGCGACATGAGAAAGTATATGACACTCATATAACGATCCATGATACTTTCTCATGGCGGGTCATTCAGTATACATTGTCCAATGCATACCCATGTGTCAACTCGATATCTCATATCCATGACTTGTGAGATCAAGTCATCGTGTTGACCTACATGTTAGTCTGTACGCATTAACATTGTCCCTGAATGTTAATACTTGACTAGGAATAATTAAGAGTAGTGTTCTCTATATCATCTCATTATCGATTCAACCAATCGATTGATATAGATAAGAACCTACTACTCAAGGACATTATTATACTTAGTTATTTGGCACCAATACAAGTAAATATGATTACCATGCCTTTATAAATAGGAATATGATACAATAAAGTCCATAAAACAATCATCACATGATTGTCTCTAGGGCTTTCACTAACAGACACAACTTCTTTCATATACTCAACCGGCTAATGCTACTAATTATGATGCCTTTGACAACTTTCAGTGTTGTACCAATTGTAAAAAATCCTTCATTAAAGTAGTCCAAAAATATCCAGCCAACAATACTTTTCGAGCCAAGGATCGACCTCCTATATGACCCACACAAGCCCCTTCATGTACCTCTCACAAGACAAAATTTGCTTCAGTCTTTCCCAAACACCGTAACAAAGGTCCGATAAGGTTCTCTTATATAAAATTCCCTTCAACATATAAAAATGAACTACTCATTGTTTAAACTACTGAGCCCTCACAGGATCATTAGGCACCTTTTTATCTTGAAAAAATGAAACCAACTCTTTCCTCCAATCCTCCTCCATTAGATCTTCTATCTTTCTTCTTGAGGTAATAATTCAATTTGCGCAATCACCTCCTGAGTACTCCAATTTCCTAAAGAACTATCTAATTCAGCCAATTCGTATCCCTAACCACTATTAACACTATGGCATGCTTTGGAGAGCATTAGAAAGGGTGGAAATCCATTGGATATGGATTAGGAGAGGTGTTTAGGGTGAGTATCAATTTTAAGGTGTATGAGAGTTCATTGTTGAACTTTGCCTTAATTTTGATTATTTAGCATTCCTATTGGCTTAGGGACTCTCCAAAGACATTGTTTGTGCAATGGTCAAGGGGGAGCAAGCCTTTAGGGGAAGGTATCCATTATATGAAGATGGATGTGTACTTTTTCCTCATGGGAGGAAAACTGGGAGAGTGCCTCTCTTAAGTGATATGGGACTTATCATTGGAAAGATTGTAGGCATTCTTGTTCCTCCAAGGGAGAGATTGTAAGATCTCATTGGGATATGAGACATTCATACCCTTGGGGAGGACCTTTTTGATTTATGTCAAAAAGGGGGAGAAGTTACCAATTGGGATAGTTGGAATTCTCATTGGGATGTGAGAATTGCCAATTGGGGATAATTGGTAGACTTGAGTTTGTGGTTATGTCCAACATCAAAAAGGGAGATATTGTTGGTGCAATCGGCCTGGACTCGAGTTTGATTCGAACTATATTTTGATGTTAGACAAAACGCATGACATGGGATTGTCATGGGAAGTCCAACATGGTTGGCCACGTAAGTCCAAGTGTGTAGCCTTGGCCGTGAAAGTCCAAGCTTGGGGCTTGGCATGGAAAATCTAAGCATGAGGATTGGTTTATGAAGTCTTGAGGACTTGGCAAGTTCACTAGGCTCGGGGTCCTTGAGTCAATGAAGGATGGCATTGCGAAGCCGTGCACTTGGTGCATCCGAGGGACCACAAGACGGGGAGCGAATGGAGTGAGGTCCAAGGGAAGCAAACTTCAAGGGAAAGAGACGCGAAGGATGGCATTGAGAAGCTGTGCGCTTGGTGAATCTAAGGGACGTAGGCCGAGGGAAGAGAGCTTCAGTGGGGAACTCCATGAGATGATGAGGTGGACTTGGCCAATTGGCTAAGACTGAGTGTCAGATGCTCAACCGTGGTGTTTAAGGGTTTATCCGATGGTTGGATGCTCAAACATCTTGGTGTTTAAGGTTTTACCCGACATCAGTCGACTGCTCTAGGTCGATTGGACTCGATCGGTGTTCAACTGACCAGGTTCTGGTCGAACAGTCGACTGTCGAGGGAGGGCAGTCGACTACTGACACGATCAGTCGACTGATGAGGGATATCAGTCGACTGATCGGGGTGAATTCGGGCACAGAATGCTTTCCATTCGAGTGATCGCACCGAGCACTCGACTGATAGGGTTACCAGTCGACTGATGGGCATGATCAATCAACTGATGGTTATCCATTGGGTTTTTGTCAAAGTGGATTGTGTGAGACAAAGGCTCTGAGGAGCGATCAGGAGGTCACGCATCGTGATCGGTTATCTCAAGACAAGCATAAAAGGAGGAGCTTGGAAAGGATTTCAACAAGAGTTTTAAGAGAGATTTTGGAGGGGAATTACTGCTACATTCCAAACCTTCAAGAGACAAACCAAAGCAAGCTACAAGCAAAGAGTTCAAAGCATTGTTGTAAAGTGTTTTTTACTTGTTTAGTTTATATTGTCTTGTATTAGCGTATATTTCTTTGTATTACTTGTGTAATCCTTGTACGAGGTTTCTCCACCTCCGACGTGTAGTCGAGGAGTTTGGTTAGTATCGTGTGCATAACTCGAGCTCGTTGAGCTCACCCCATGGAGTAGAAACCCTAAGGTTCCGAACCACGTATATGTTTGCGTATTTTGTGTGATTGTGTATTCGTCTTCATATTTGTGTTGTATTTCATATTTCCGCTGCGCTAACAAGAATTGTAGAGATGAGCGCGATCGAATTCCATCGCACATGTGATTAGGGCTATTCACCCCCTCTAGCTGGCCACCGATCCTCCAACAAGTGGTATCTGAGCGAGGAGCTTATCGTGAACTAATCGCCAACACAAGCACGACAAGATGGCCGACTCTAACATTCGTCCACCAAAATTCGATGGAGATTTTTCTTGGTGGAAGAAACAGATGGAGGTATACTTCGAAACCGATTTTGATATGATGCTAACAATTGAAAATGGTTTTGAAGCATCTAGGGATGAAGAGAACAAACCGTTAGCAAAATCAAGATGGACCGAAGAGCAATGGCAAGAATTCAAGATAACGGTTATGGTAATGAAAATGTTGATTAAATTAATACCTAACCATATCTTGTGTAAGTTAGGTGAGTATGGGGATGCCAAGTAATTGTGGGATAAGCTAGTAAAATTCCATGAAATTCCCGAACCGACACAAATAGAGAAGGATGCCGAGGAAGAGTGTTCATCCTCCCATGCTCAAGAGGAAGAATGTCCATCAACTTCCGGATCCGAGAATGTTGAAGAATCGCCATCAACATTTGAAGATGTGGATGACATGGAGGAAACCTCCACTTCTAGCATTGAGGGGAAGGAGAGGTCTTCCATCCCGGAACAAGAACGAGAAGACGCATCTACATTCAGGAGAAGTGAAGATCTAGTGGCTTCCACCTCTCAAGGTAACTCATGCTTTGTACTTAAAAATAAAAGTCACATAATATGCTTTGAGTGTAGGGAGCAAAGACACTATAAAAGCAAGTGTCCCAAGAAGATTAAGAAGGATCAACCGATGTCAAAGGTGAATGATGTCAGTGTCCCAACAATTAGAAGCAAGGAGCACGTGGTGTGCTTCAAATACCATCAAAAGGGACATTATAGGAGCCAATGCCCTTGGGGGAGGAAGAAAGGGCGAGAAGGGGCATCTCATGTAGGGGGACACTACAACAAAAATGCTAAAAGACAACACCTCAAAGACAACGGTTTTAGGAGAAATCGTTGTCTTTTTGTTAAAAGACAACAGTTGTTGACAAAACCGTTGTCTTTGAGCGCCCATATAACACAAAAGACAACGGTTTGACGGTATCCGTTGTCGTTGAGCATTTTTTTTTAAATCAACAACACATTTTACAACGGTTTTCCAGAACTGTTGTCTTTAAGGTTTTTTTTTATCTCAACAACAGTTGGGACAACGGTGCAATCAACTGTTGTCAATGAGAATTTTTTTGTTGTCGTTGTGATAATATTACAACAGTTTTAAACCGTTGTCAAAGAAAATTTAAAAGTTTATAATACTATTAATACTATTTTATTATTATAATACAACGGTGAAATTATTTTTTTAATTATTAATACTATTTTTTTTAAATTATTGGAAATCAGTTTTTTTTTAAAAAAATTATAAATATATACGTTTACAACAATATATTTAAAAGTTTATATATATTTTTTAAACAATATTTACAACAATATTTTTTTTAAAAGTTGTTATATATATTTAAAAATTTGTTAGGTTAAATAAATCTTCCCTAAACTTCTTGCGTTCTTACTTTGAAAACCTCATGGTTTCTACTTCCCAAAAAACCTCCCCCGTTCTCTGTTGCGCGCTCGTCCATCCCATCTTCTTCTGCGCCGCATTCTCACGGTTGGTCTCCCTCTGTTCGTTCTCTTCCTTTTCCGTCGGCCATTGCTCGACCTCCGTTCGTCGGCCTTCGTCCATCGTTCGTCTGATTAGTCCCAGCGGGTTCTCATAAACTCTTGGTTTAGGGTTATCATGTTGTGCCTTCAAACCTTTATTGGTTAAGAAGGTTTGAGTTGGATTGTTTCTATCCATTGAACCTTAATCTCATTGTCACAGATAATCCGGTATCTGCGCATATAGAAAATCTAGTTATGTTCCAACCTTATTCTTCATGAAGATTATTCACCTTATATCATCGTTTGTACATCGTATTTATCAATTCTAGAAGCCATTCTCTTGGTATTCTATAATATAAAATGTATGTTTATAAATTTAGTTTAAATTTTTTACTTTATAGTACCTTCCAACGCCTGAAATTTATATTTAATTCACGAGCAATTTGCTTTATGCAGTATTTATCGTTAGTTTCTACTTAAATTTATATTTTATTCACTTTGAGCAGTTGCTTTGTTTGAACTTTCTAACTTTAGCTTAGGTGGAATGACTAGATCATATACAAATTTAAGTTACTTCATATTACCTTCTTATCACGGAAATATAAGTTTGATACATTGAAGCATCTCTATTTGCTTTATTAATGATCTAGTGGTGTTAAGTATTATGAAGGTTTATTTAATTGTCATTTAATGTTTTTATGCACTAGAATGGACAAAGAATGGATGTTCAAGGATAGATTATCACCTGAGTATGCGTATGGAGTAGAGTTCTTCTTGCAATTTGCAGTGCAAAATTCTGGTGATTCTAATGCAATATCTTGTCCATGTGCCATGTGTGGTAACCTAAGAAGGAACAGTATTGATGTCACAAGGGCTCATTTAAGAAGTAATGGTATGGATTTAACATACGTAGTGTGGATATGGCATGGAGAAAAACCCTCATTTACCAACTTAATGAATGATAGTGAACAAGGCCAACAAGGTGAATAGAATTTCTTTGATGAGAAGCTTGTAGATATGGTAAATGCGACATATGAATATGATGAGAATCCAACTACATTCAATAACCTAGTCCATAATGTTGAGAAACCTTTATATCCTGGATGTACAAAATTTACAAAGATATCTGCCATTGTTAAATTGTACAACTTGAAAGCCAAATATAGTTGGAGCGATAAAGGATTCACAGACATTCTTTCTTTGTTGGGAGAAATGCTTCCAGATGGTAATGAATTGCCTTTATCAGTGTATCTTCTTGAAGAAATCCTTAGGTTTGTATTGGGTATGGAATATGAAAAAATACATGCATGTCCTAATGATTGTATCTTATATCGGAAGGAATATGAAGATTGTATCAATTGTCCTACTTGTGGGTTTTCAAGATGGAAGATATGCAAGAATTCAAAAGTAAATGAAGGAATTCCTGCAAAGGTCCTCTGGTACTTTCCACCTATTCCAAGATTTCAAAAAATGTTTAGAAACCAAGAAACCTCTAAGGTGTTAACCTGGCATGCTGATAGTAGAACTTGTGATGGTTATTTGCGTCATCCAGCAGATTCACCCAATTGGAAGGTAGTCGACCATAAGTGGCCAGATTTTGCTTATGAGCCAAGAAATTTGAGATTGGCCATATCGGCAGATGGAATAAATCCACATAGATTGATGAGTTCTACGTATAGTTGTTGGCCAGTTTTGTTGATCACTTACAATATTCCTCCATTTTTGTGTATGACGAGAAAATTTATGATGCTTACTTTATTGATATCGGGTCCTAAACAGCCAGGGAATGATATTGATGTTTACCTAGCACCTTTGATTGATGATTTAAAGCAGTTATGGGAAGAAGGTATTGAAGCATATGATGCATATCAACAAGAAAGATTCACCCTTAAGGTAGTCTTATTATGGACAATTAATGACTTTCCGGCATATGGAAACCTTTCTGGATGTCGCGTGAAAGGATATAATGCATGTCCTATCTGTGGTGAAAACACATGTGCAAAAAGATTGAAACATAGTAGAAAAATGTCATTCATAGGCCATAGAAGGTTTCTTCCTGAGAACTATCCTTATCGAAGGCAAAAGAAAGCATTTGATGGGAAGCAAGACTTTAACATTGCACTGAGACCATTGAGTGGTCATGATATTTCCAAAATAGTTAATAAAATTAATTGTCGTTGGGGAAAAATGAATAGAAAACTTCAAGCATCGGAGGATGGTAGTCATCCATATTGAAAGAAGAAATCAATATTCTTCGAACTTGCATATTGGGAGCATCTACATGTCCGACATGTTCTTGATGTGATGCACATCGAGAAAAATATATGTGAAAGCCTGGTTGGCACATTACTTGGCATTCCAGGGAAAACAAAAGATGGATTAGCAGCACGCCTAGACCTTGTGGATATGAATGTCAGGTTGGAATTGGCACCAAAGGAGGGGGAAAAGAAGACTTTTTTGCCAGTGGCATGTTATACATTAAGTAAAGATGAGAAAAGGAAATTTTGTAGCTCCTTGTTGGGAATGAAGGTACCTACAGGTTATTCATCCAATATTAGAAGCCTTGTATCAATGAAGGAATTGCAACTTTTTGGTATGAAATCACACGATTGTCACACTTTGATGCTTGATTACTTCTGCCATTCGTGGTGTCTTACCCAAACATGTTAGATATACTATCACTCGATTGTGCTTTTTCTTCAACAAGTTGTGTAGCAAAGTGATAGATGTCTCGAAGTTAGATGATATGCAAAGAGATATTGTGACAACATTGTGCTTACTTGAAAAATATTTTCCTCCTTCATTTTTTGATGTCATGCTCCATTTGAATGTTCACCTCGTACGTGAGGTTAAATTGTGTGGACCAGTTTGGTATAGATGGATGTACCCATTTGAAAGATTCATGAAAACATTGAAAGGTTATGTGTGAAACCGTAATCGACCCGAAGGTTGTATAGCCGAATGTTATATTGCTAAGGAGGCTCTAGAATTTTGCTCAGACTACCTGTTTAATGTGCACACTATTGGCATCCCAACAAGGAATCGTCAATTGGAGTTTACCAGACCTTTATCACGAGATCGAGTGTACTCCACCAATCATGAGGAGTGGGAGCAAGCACATCGTCACGTATTAGAAAATAATGATGAGATAGAGCCATATATCGAGTAATTTCTCCAACTCATTGCTACTTTCAAATGCGACATTAAATTCTAGTATCTAATCGTTTCTTCAACAGCAAACACATGGCTCATTTGAAGGAAACATTTCATCAGAAAGCAAAGTCAAAAAAGTGGTTACAAGATGAGCACAATAGGACTTTTATTCCGTGGTTGCGTGATACTGTAAGTTACATGCAAATTAATGGGGGTATTTATAATTTATGAAGATTAATATATAATTCAACTTTTGCATTTTGCAATTTATAGGTTTGCAAATGCAATTAACCATTCGACACATCAAATCTCTGAACAATTAAAGTGGTTGGGCATGGACCTAGCAGCGAGTATTCAAGTATTACGCATATTTAATTCTTTGGGGTTACTTATCACTCAAAAGAGCGTGATGACGTGCGGGTAGTGCAAAATTCTAGAGTAAGCTTAGTTGCAAAGACTATGCAACTTTCTAGCGCAAAGGATAGGAATCCAATTGTGTCAGACATGGTATTCTATGGCATTATTGATGAAATATGGGAGCTCGATTACCATCTCTATCGAATTCCAGTGTTTAAATGTAGTTGGGTTGATAATAATGGTGGTATTAAAGTAGATGAACATGGTTTCACATTAGTAAACCTCAAAAGGATAGGGTTTAAATCGATTCATTCATCTTAGGTAGTCAGCGAAACAAGTTTTTTACCTTGAAGACCTTGAAGATCCCACATGGTCTGCATTGCACTTGCAACTCCTAGTAGAACTACTTTGAAAATATTATTGGTGATCATTTGGAAGAAACTGCAACCAACTATCAATGTTTTTCCCGAGGGCTCCCAATAATGGATGTTGATGAATTAGATGACAATGAACCACCGTGCATGCGTGAAGATTGTGACGGAACTTGGGTTGATGATGTTTTACCTTAGTGTGGAAATTATATTTAAATTTAAATCCTACGTTAATGTTTTGGTTTGTCTTTGTGTCACCTTGTGTTACTTTGGATTGGAATTATATTTTTTCCCATAAATTTTCTATATCTTATGGAATTGCTTTATTTTATTTGTCACTCGATTATTTCATTTTGGTAGATGATCGCTTTATCTATTATACATTATCTGTAAATGATACTCTTTATCCCATAAATTTGATGATGGTTTACCACACCGCATCAAATCTGTTTCTAAATAATCGCTTTATATGTCGGATAATTTTGCAACACAATAATGAAATGTCATTTGATCCTTTGTGATAGTCACTTTGCACCTCCAAATTTATCAACCCTTACAGGAGATTGTAAGAATTTCAACTTTGTGTTGCTTACTTGTTATTTGTTTTTCTTAATATTTGCACATATTTTAGCAAGCTCAGCTACGTGTGGATTGCAACATGATTATATTCCTGTTGAAAATAAACTTGCTTATTTGTATATGAGTTCTATTCATGAACTTTTATATAAGGATACTAAGCATGCCAATTGTAGATTATATTAATCTAAAGTTGAATTTTTTGTTGTCAACTCACACAAGACAGAAGTTGCAAGTTTAATTTTTGTTGTTATCTCCATCAGTAATTTATGATATTTACCTTATATTTGCAAAGTGCAGATTTTGTGATTAATAGGTTGTCAACTCTATGACAAAAAATCAAAGCAAACGAGGAGGTACAAAACTTGAAAAGGGTAAGGAAAAAATTAGCGCTGATTTATTAGACAAGGACAATGTTGGTTGCACACAGGATTCCACTGCCACCCATTCAAACAAAATGAGTAGAGGTCCTACACATATGGACAATATTTCAAGGCTAAGGAATAAGGGCATTATACTGAAAGTTGAATTCAATAATCTGGGACAGCCTATTGGGGAAAATGCAGTTAAAATGCAAAGTTCACTTGGCCAGATTGTTCGAGAGAAAGTACCAATAACTTACAATACTTGGAAGCATGTTCCTATTGACATCAAGGAGCGTGTGTGGGAAGCCGTGAATGTAAATATAAATGACCATACTTTTATTCTTCAAATATAAACTAATACTTTTTTTTGTGTTTATTAACATTTGATGTTTATCCATTTTTTTATGGATTTGTAGTTGGCATACAAGGTTGATGTTGCTTGGAAAAAGGGATGTTTGAGCTCGACAAATGATAAGTGGCGCCAATGGAAAAGCAGTCTCATGCAAAACTATATTTATCCCAATTACAAAACTCCAGAGAAGTTGCATATGCCACCTCCAGGATCAAATATTCTAGCAGACATATGGAGCAAGTTCGTAATAAGTCGTTTGTCTAATGAATTTAAAGTAAGATTTTTAAATCTCATGTCTCAAATAATGAACTCTTAATAGAATATTGTGATTGGTAATGCATTGTTGTCTTGTTTATTTTTTAAGGAACTAAGTGAGAAACAACAGGAAAGGAGAGCCCAAAACAAATACCCCCATCGACTTTCTCGCAAAGGATATGCACGCCTAGCTGAAGAAATAGTAAGTAATATTTAATTATCACTTACAATAAATTTGATACCTTAATGAAGGTATTTAAATAATATTGATTCATTTGTTATTGTTATTAGAAGGATGAATTATCTACTGATAATGAAATAAACCGAGCTATCCTTTGGAAGAAAGGCCGACTCAATAAAGAAGGGGAGTTTGTTGGTGATCAACTGAAGGCAACAACCTCAAAAATTGTAAGTAAATGTTTTAGATTTTGGCTTGTTATGTTAATGGTTCCCATCCAAATATTAGTCAATATATGTTTTTGTGCATTGCAGAATGATGGTATCTTACAAAAGAGGGAGGGAAAGTTAATGCTTGGTGAACCGACACAAGACATTCTATGATTGCACTTGAATCTAAGGAACATGGTAGGCGTATAAGAGGCGATTGGAGCTTACGTCACTCCAAGTACATACTTTGGCTTGTCAAAATGGGGTCTCACGTTGAAGTGTATTTAATGATCAATAAAATATGTTGTTGGAGCAACATAAAAAAATTTTAGAGCAGGAGGCTCGGATAAACAAGTTAGAAGCAATGGTTTTCAAAAATGGCAAATGTGAGATTGAGAATGATGAGAAGGGAAGTTGTAGTGTGAAGTTTCCTCCAACCTTGCAGGAAAATGAGCTTAACTATGATCATGGTCTATCAAATGAGATGAAAGCAGACAGTGATGCCGATGTGGAGTTTATTAACGAGGCTGAGCCTTTACAGGTATCTTTAATCTTTAATGATATCATTGAAATGTCCAATTTAAATACATTTATTTTTTATACAAGCATTATGTTTTGTCTTACAAGGGTCAATTAGTTGCATTGAGTGTGGAATCTGGCATCCATGTAGCTTTTGGTACAATTGTTAATATTGGGGGAGATGATGAGCATCTTAATGGTGATCCAAGTAAGCATACGAACCATTGTTTCGTAATGGTTGATGAAGCATTGGATGAAACCGCCCCTTTGCCAATTCCAACCCCTGTGTGTCAAAGCATTGGTGATGCTATCGGATCACATGTAGATTCTTCGGTAAATGCTACAATCTATTTAAATTTAGTTATACAAGTGCCTAACAAGTATATGTTTTCATAAACTAGAAGGTCAAGGGGAAAAAACATGACTGTGCCAAAAGGAAGCATCGATTGCAATCACCAAATGTGCAATCATTAACAGTGCGATCATCAAATATGCCTAGATCACTATGGTTGTTGTATTGTTATTGCAAGCGTGATCTTTATGATCACCAGTCTATGAAATTTATGTTGGAGTATGATGTATTTGGTGGTAAGTTCGAAGCCAGTGTTTGCCTTCAAGACATCATTCCTTTCTGCAACTTGGCACCAATTTCATACAATTGCATAGTTGTGTACATATGGTACGTATATTGTTTTCATGTACTAACACTTTGACTATTGATTTATGAGTTTTATTTATCCTGGTCTTATGCATTTTGTTGTATGTTTAAATGGTAGGCATTTATATAAAAAGATGAAGGAGGAAAATAAGCTGGAGAGGTTTAGATTTGTGGATCCATATGTTGTTGGGTGTCACTTCACATTAGTTGATAAGAGGGCCCTTGGTTTGGCAGCTAGGTTGAATGGCACACCACCAAACCAAACTAGTTTTGGTTCCGATTAACATAGGGTGTGTAAAATAGAGGTGGAATGCTAATTTTTTTACTTTTATAAACACTTGCTTAATTACATGCATTACTATTGTGTATATATGTAGTTTCCATTGGATTTTGACTGTCATCGATCCTCACAAAGAGGTTGTTTCGTTGTTGGATCCTCTCGATCAGTATGTCGTGATGAGACTTGGAAGAATGTTGTGAAGATGTAAGTTTTAGTAGCAAAATATTTTCAATATTTATTATAATTTTTTTATATATACTATATGCACTAAAAGTCTATAATCTTTTATGATTTTATGAAGGGCCTTGAAATTGTTCAACACAGAGATTGGCAAGCACGAGAAGAAACACCCTTTGTGGGAAATAATCAAGGTATGTTTTACACTAGGCAGTTTTCTTCATCTAGATCTTTATTGTCCACAATTAGCTTACCTAGGCTACTGCTCCTGCTTCGATGCACCATTTGTGTTGGGATATCATTTTCCACGTCACAAATCAGATTCCATGGCTCATTTTCTGTTTCTTTTGTTCTTTTAGTTACTATAAATGCCTCAAGCTGGCACCTCAATTTGTCAACAGCTGCATTCTTCTCTTCATATTGATATTTGGCTCAATATGAAGAGAAGAAGCATTTGTCTCTCCTCGTCCAGCTCTTCACGCGTCTTTACAGACTCCCTCTTCAGTTCTTCTACTTCAGCCTTGTCATCACCGATTTCTTTAATCATCTGACCACAGAATTGTTCAATCATTTTCCTTGTTTTCCTCTCACTTTCCAGCTTTTCACATGCTTCTACCAGTGAAGAATTAACTTTTCCTAGTTCAACTCTGAGCCTTTCATTCTTGCACTCAGCTCTTCTTCTTAATTTTCTTTCATTCTCAAGGCCCTCAATTATAGGCGGAAAAGAAAGTCTTATTCCTTCTCGTTTCTTTTTCTTCCATGTTCCTTTTTCTTCCATAATTTGTTTCAAAAGATGATGAAATTTACTTTCCTCGGATTCTTTCTCATGGATAAGCTGATCAACTGAGACAAGGGCCTGACTTAATTGGCAGTAAATGATTCTAGCAAGAGAGATTGCAGAATCTGGCTGCTTATGCAATCCACATAGACCGATGAATATTTTCATGGTAGGCATTTTGATAATCTTCAGATAACTCCGATCTATTCTGGAATTGGCTGAGGTGGGTATCAAATTAGTTCGAGTTAGATCTACAAATTCCTTATTTTTTGTTAAGCATAACCTAATCTGACCTCCTCCCCGACATTTTGTTTTGCCTAGATCTGCTTCTTTACTGTGGCTAAATTGACATTGTGCTCTGATCGACCTACTTACTCTAATCTATTCTGGAGTGTTTTGCCAATCGACATTGTGTTCTGGAGCAAATTGACATTGTGTTCTGAATTTCCTGCGATACTGGTAGTACCCTTCTAATTTGCATTGCAATAATTTTCTCACTATCGCTCTTAATTGTTGCATTTTTTAAAATAGAATCCAACTTGAAAATCATCATGTGATCAGGTGACTTTATGGCACAAGGAATTTCGGGAAAGATCATATAAACTGTTTACATCCTGTATTCTCCTGCAAGAGGAAAAAAAACAAATGATAAAAGTTGTGTAGGACTATCGTAAAAGTAAATTCTTATTACAAATTTATTATTACTTCAATGTAAGCAAAGGTTGTGTAGGCCTGTCATAACTTTTACTAAATCATTAAAAGAAATATGCAAATCTTCTTCTTTGCTGTAGATCTTGTCATTAGTTATTCTTTTAAAATCAGATAAATCTCACTTTGCTGTTAATGACAATTGAAATTAAATGACAATTTTTTTTCCCTTATGCCAACTTTTTTTATGTCGTGTATAATTTATGTATCAAATTTTACTATCAGAATAACTACTATAATTTTTTTTCCATCACAGGTTCCCCTTCAACCAGATGGAGCTCAATGCGGGTATTTTGTTTTACGATATATGAGAGAGATAATTGAAGGCGCCGCATCCTTTGACAAGTCTTCCCTACGATCAATAGTAATATTAGATATATTTTCAAATTTTCTTATTGATACCATAGCATTTAATTACATTTTCATTTTTTCACATGCAGTTCGCAAATTCTGTGATAGGTGCAAAGGAAATTGATGAGGTACGTTCGGAGTGGGATGATTGCATACAAGATCACATATCTGATGATTAGGAGAGATTTAAGTGCATGTACATACATCTTTTGGTTCTGGTCTTGACTGGAGTTCTCCCTGCTCTGATACTATCTTTAATCAATTCTTCCCCGCGAAGGACTAGTCTGAGTGTTTTGCTATGCAAATACTTTTGGTGCATATGATGTGTAGTTGTTTTGCCACAGTACTTTTTAATATATATCGGTAAAAGTGATCATTTAAAATGTAATGTGACCTTGTACTTTACATTGCTACAAGTGAGAGTGTATATATGTGTTTTCTATAATTCTTTTTGATGTTGTATGATTTATATTAAAAATGCAACACTATAAATCTACAACAGTTTATTATGTTATAGAGTAATCGTTGAGAAATGACAACGCTGAAAAACCGTTATCTATGAGCAAAAAAAAACCGTGGTAAATCGGGGGTCGGGCAAAGACAACGGTGAAAAACCATTGTAGATTTAAGGAAAAGACAACGGTGAAAAACCATTGTCTATTGGCAAAAAAATCCGTGGTAAATCGCCCCGTTGTGAATAGTGGTTTGGTCAAAGACAACGGTTAAAAACCGTTGTCTTATCTTTGAAACGACAATAGTTTTTCACCGTTGTCTTTGCCCAAACAACTTTTCACAACGGGTCGATTTACCACGGATTTTTTTACCAATAGACAACGGTTTTTCACCGTTGTCTTTTCCTTAAATCTACAATGGTTTTTCACCGTTGTCTTTGCCCGAACCACTTTCCACAACAGGTCGATTAACCACAGATTTTTTGGCTAATAGACAACGGTTTTTCACCGTTGTCTATTCGATTTTTTGTTGTAGTGGGAGCTTCCAAAGCTAACCCTAAGATAAATTTAATTAATGCACCTTCAATTCCTTAGGTTAAGAAGCATGCTAAAAATTATTTTAGTTCACTTGCCATGATTAATGAAAAGCATGCTAGTAGGAATAAATATTTTTGTTTAGGTGCCAAGCATGTTGATTTACCTAAGTACAAACCTAGGCACCATAACTCTAGACCAATTCTACTTAGGGAGTCCATTAGGAGAGTAGAAGAAACCATAGGCATAAACCCAAAGAAGGGTAGACACATGCCTAATAAGAAAAATAATTCCCAAAAATCTAATGAAAAATCAAAATTGGGAAGGATAGAGGTGGAAAACCAAGCCATGAGGTCAAGGCTTGAGAAACTTGAGAAGACCCTAGCAAGAATCACAAATTCAATTAAAGGGTCAAATGTTCAAAATTTAAGGCCTAAGAAACAAGAAAAGTCCAAGGACAAGAAAGGTTTGGGTCACAAACCTATGTCCTACCATAATATTCCATTTTATTATGGAACTATTTCTAGGTCTAGAAAAATCAAAGCTAATATGGAAGTTATCCCAAAGATTAGCTATGGTAAGTGTTTAGTGGCTAAATATTCAAAGAAATCTAAGGGAGCCACTAAGAAGGTCAAAGGGGGAGTCACCTCTAGAGTTGACCTAGGAAAGACCCAATTGACTAAGGCTTCAAAGTCAAAAAGGGTCATTAGGAAGGTATCTAGGGAAGTTATCCCTAGTGAATACCTTGTTAACCCAAGGAGCTCCAATAGGTATTGGGTTCCTAGGAGCGTGATCGATTAATACTAGATGGGTTAGGGTGTGTCAACCCTAAGTGGATAGGTAGTTAACCTAACCATGGTGAGTTGACACTTTAGGATGTGCCAATGTGGTTTGGAAAACTAAAAATTGATTAAATTGGCACGCTTAGGTTTTAAAAGTCATTGTGTGCCATTTTGGATTTGGCACACTAGGGAGATAATTGGCATTAAGGCAAAAATTGATTTAATCTTAGAAATGAAAATTTGGACTTAACACTAAGGTATCTGATACCTTAATATTTTATAATTATCATGCTTTGTTTGTCTTGCCATGACATGATATCATATTTATTTTTATCATGTAAAATGTCATGATCATATTTAGGGTTATTTATATATGTCATGTATGCTTAGATTTCATTCACATGTCATGACATCATGATTTTATGGCACATGCTTTTATTCTTGTATCATTATGCCATAATCATCATTCATGCATAAATAAAATGATTTTAAGGACTAAGGCATGATTTGAAGTCTCATGCATAAGGGAATCAAATAATGTTGCCTAGAAAAATGCATGAGACCCTAAATGAACAAAGCCCACATCTCACAAGAACTTGACTTTTATATGTTTTAAACATTTAGATACAAGTGAGATGTTTAGAAAAATGAAAATAAAGTTTTTAAAAAACATTTCAAAATCATTTTGAAAAACCCTGGTGGAGTCTATCTTTTGATAGCAATCACCATTGAATGAGGTGATACAAAGAGGGCTCAATATTGAATCTTTTCTCAACTTTTGAACTTTGTATCAATCTCACTATTTTAGGGGTAAAATAATTTTCAAATATTTTTCACCCATAATGTTTGTGATAAGTAATGTACATAAAAATTTTCGTAAATTTTCAATGTATGTATATTTACATATGAATTTCAGAACTTGGATTCTAAAAACTAAAAAATGCATTTTGCAGTTATCAGTCGACGGCCATGGATGGTAGTCGACTGATGTGCAAAGGAATTGATTGATAGCTGAGAGAATCGACTAATAATGCTGATTTCAGGTAAACCATGGTTGTTAGGCCCATGTTCATCTATGTTTTGGTCCCTTAACCACTCCTAACCATAGGACATGCTTTGGAGAGCATTAGAAAGGGTGGAAATCCATTGGATATGGATTAGGAGAGGTATTTAGGGTGAGTATCAATTTTAAGGTGTGTGAGAGTTCATTGTTGAACTTTACCTTAACTTTGATTATTTAGCATTTCTATTAGCTTAGGGACTCTCCAAGGACATTGTTGGTGTAATGGTCAAGGGCGAGCAAGCATTTCGGGGGAGGTATCCATCATGGGAATATGGATGTGTACTTTTTTCTCATGGGAGGACAACTGGGAGAGTGCCTCTCTTAAGTGATATGGGACTTATCACTGGAAAGAGTGTAGGTATGTTTGTTCCTCCAAGGGAGAGATTATAAGATCTCATTGGGATATGAGACATTCATACCCTTGGGGAGGATCTTTTTGATGTATGTCAAAAATACGGAGAAGTTACCAATTGCGATAGTAGGAATTCTCATTGGGATGTGAGAATTGTCAATTGGGGATAATTTGTAGACTTGAGTTTGTGGTTTTGTCCAGCATAAAAAACGGGGAGATTGTTGGTGCAATCGACCCGGACTATATTTTGATGTTAGACAAAATGCGTGACATGGGATTGTCATGGGAAGTCCAACATGGGTTGGCCACATAAGTCCAAGTGTGTAGGCTTGGCGGTGAATATCCAAGCATGGGGATTTGCATGGAAAATCCAAGCATGAGGCTTGGTGTGGGAAGTCTTGAGGACTTGGCAAGTTCACTAGGCTCGGGGTCCTTGAGTTGGTGAAGGATGGCATTGCGAAGTTGTGCGCTTGGTACATCCGAGGGACCGTTGGACGGGGAGCGAATGGAGTGGGGTCCAAGGGAAGAATACTTCGATGGCAAGAGATGCGAAGGATGGCATTGCGAATCCGTGCGCTTGGTGCATCCGAGGGACGTAGGCCGAGGCAAGAGAGCTTCGGTGGGGAACTCCATGAGAGGATGAGGTGGACTTGGCCAAGTGGCTAAGAATGAGTGTCGGATGCTCAAATGTAGTGTTTGAGGGTTTATCCGACAGTTGAATGCTCGAACAACTTTGTGTTTGAGGTTTTACCCGACATCAGTCGACTTGTATAGGTACCAATCGACTGCTCTAGGTCGATTGGACTCAACTGGTATTCGACTGACCAGGTTCTGGCCGAACAGTCGACTGCCAAGGGAGGGCAGTTGACTGCCAACATGATCAATCAATTGATGAGGGATATCAATCGACTGATTGGCGTGAATTCGGGCACAAAATTCTTTCCAGTCGAGTGATCGCGCGGAGCACTCGACTGATGGGGTTCCCAGTCGACTGATGGGCATGATTAGTCGACTGATGGTTATTCGTTGGGTTTTTGTCATTGTGGATTTGGCCATTGTGAGATAACGGCTATAGGAGTAGTCGACTGGAGGTCACGAGCAGTCGACTGATCGACACGAAATCAACCCGACACAAGCATAAAAGGAGGAGCTTGGGGAGGATTTCAACAAGAGTTTTTGAGGAGATTTTGGAGGGGATTTGTTGTTGCATTCCAGCCCTTCAAGAGCCAAACCAAAGCAAGCTGCAAGCAAAGAGTTCAAAGCATTATAGTAAAGTGTTCTTCACTTTTTTTGTTTATATTGTCTTGTATTAGCTTGTATTTCGTTGTATTACTTGTGTAATCCTTGTACAAGGTTTCTACACCTCTGACGTGTAGTCGAGAAGGAGTTTGGTTAGTGTCATGTGCATAACTTGAGCTCGTTGAGCTCACCCCGTAGAGTAGGAACTCTAAGGTTATGAACCATGTATATGTTTGCGTATTTTGTGTGATTGTATATGCATCTTCATATTTGTGTTGTATTTCATATTTCTGCTGCGCTAACAAGAATTATAGAGACGAGCACGATTGAATTCCACCGCACATGTGATTAGGGCTATTCACCCCCTCTAGCCGGCCACCGATCCTCTAACAAGTGGTATATGAGCGAGGAGCTTGTCGCGGACTAATCGCCAACACAAGCACGACAAGATCGCCGTCTCCAACATCCGTCCACCAAAATTCGATGGAGATTTTTCTTGGTGGAAGAAACGGATGGGGGTATACTTCGAAATCGATTTTGATATGATGCTAACAATTGAAAATGTTTTGAAGCACCTAGGGATGAAGAGAACAAACTGTTAGCAAAATCAAGATGGACCAAAGAGCAATGGCAACAATTCAAGATAACGGTTAAGGTAATGAAAATGTTGATTAAATTAATACCTAACCATATCTTGTGTAAGATAGGTGATTATGGGGATGCCAAGTAATTGTGGGATAAGCTAGTAAAATTCCACAAAATTCCCGAACCGGCACAAATAGAGAAGGATGCCGAGGAAGAGTGTTCATCCTCCCATGCTCAAGAGGAAGAATGTCTACCAACATCCGGATCCAAGAATGTTGAAGAATCGCCATCAATATTTGAACATGTGGATGACATGGAGGAAACCTCCACCTCTAGCATTGAGGGGAAGGAGAGGTCTTCCATCCCGGAACAAGAACGAGAAGACGCATCTACATTCGGGAGAAGTAAAGATCTAGTGGCTTCCACCTCTCAAGGTAACTCATGCATTGTACTTAAAAATAAAAGTCACATAATATGCTTTGAGTGTAGAGAGCAAGGACACTATAAAAGCAAGTGTCCCAAGAAGATTAAGAAGGTTCAACCGGTGCCAAAGGTGAAAGATGCTGGTGTCCCCACAATTAGAAGCAAGGAGCATGTGGTGTGCTTCAAATTCCATCAAAAGGGACATTATAAGAGCCAATGCCCTAGGGGGAGGAAGAAAGGGCAAGAAGGGGCATCTCATGTAGGGGGAGATTCCAAAGCTAACCCTAAGGTAAATTTAATTAATGCACCTTCAATTCCTAAGGTTAAGAAGCATGCTAAAAATTATTTTAGTTCACTTGCCATTATTAATGAAAAGCATGCTAGTAGGAATAAATATTTTTGTTTACGTGCCAAGCATGTTGATTTACCTAAGGCAAACCTAGACACCATAACTCTAGACCAATTCTTCTTAGGGAGTCCATTAGGAGAGTAGAAGAAAACTTTGGCATAAACCCTAAGAAGGGTAGACACATGCCTAATAAGAAAAATAATTCCCAAAAATCTAATGAAAAATCAAAATTGGGAAGGTTAGAGGTGGAAAACCAAGCCTTGAGGTCAAGTCTTGAGAAACTTGAGAAGACCCTAGCAAGAATCACAAATTCAATTAAATGGTCAAATGTTCAAAATTTAAGGACTAGGAAACAAGAAAAGTCCAAGGGCAAGAAAGGTTTGGGTCACAAACCTATGTCCTACCATAATGTTCCATTTGATTATGAAACTATTTCTAGGTCTAGAAAAATTAAGGCTAATAGGGAAGTTATCGCTAATATTAGCCATGGTAAGTGTTTAGTGGCTAAATATTCAAAGAAATCCAAGGTAGCCACTAAGAAGGTCAAAGGGGGAGTCACCTCTAGAGTTGACGTAGGAAAGACCCAATTGACTAAGGCTTCAAAGCCAAAAAGGGTCATTAGAAAGGTATCTTGGGAAGTTATCTCTAGTGAATACCTTGTTAACCCAAGGAGCTCCAATAGGTATTGGGTTCCTAGGAGCGTGATTGATTCACGCTAGATGAGTTAGGGTGTATAAACCCTAAGTGGATAGGTAGTTAACCTAACCATGGTGAGTTGACAATTTAGGATGTGCCAATGTGGTTTGGAAAATTAAAAATTTATTAAATTGGCACGATTAGGTTTTAGAAGTTTTGGTGTGTCATTTTGGGTTTTTAGCACACTAGGGAGATAATTGGCATTAAGGCAAAAATGGATTTACTCTTAGAAATTACAATTTGGGCTTAACACTTAGGTATTTTATACCTTAATATTTTATAATTGTCATGCTTTGTTTGCCTTGCCATGACATGACATCATATTTATTTTTATCATGTAAAATGTCATGATCATATTTTGGGTTATTTATATATGTCATGTATGCTTAGATTTCATTCACATGTCATGACATCATGATTATATGGCACATGCTTTTATTCTTGTATCATTATGCCATAATCATCATTCATGCATAAAAAAAATGAATTTAAGGACTAAGGCATGATTTGAAGTCTCATTCATAAGGGAATCAAATAATGTTGCCTAGAAAAATGCATGAGACCCTAAATGAACAAAGCCCACATCTCACTAGAACTTGACTTGTATGTGTTTTACACATTTAGATACAAGTGAGATGTTTAGTAAAATGAAATTAAAGTTTTTAAAAAACATTTCAAAATCATTTTGAGAAACCCTGGTGAAGTCTATCTTTTGATAGCAATTACCATTGAATGAGATGATACAAAGAGGGCTCAATATTTAAGCTTTTCTCAACTTTTGAACTTTGTATCAATCTAACTATTTTATGGGTAAAATAATTTTTAAATATTTTTTACCCATAATGTTTGTGATAAGTATTGTACGTAAAAATTTTCATGATTTTTAAATGTATATTTACTTATGAATTTTGAAACTTGGGTTCTTAAAATTGAAAATTGCATTTTGTAGTTATCGATCATTTATGGATGGCAATCGACTGATGTAGGAATGAGTCGACTGATAGCTGAGAGAGTCAACTGATAATGTTGATTTCGGGTAAACCATGGTTGTTAGGCTCATCTTCAACTGTGTTTTGGTCCCTTAACCACTCCTAACCTTAGGACATGCTTTGGAGAGCATTAGAAAGGGTGGAAATCCATTAGATATGGATTAGGAGAGGTGTTTAGAGTGAGTATTAATTTTAAGGTGTGTGAGAGTTCATTGTTGAACTTTGCCTTATTTTTGATTATTTAGCATTCCTATTGGCTTAGGGGCTCTCCAAGGACATTGTTGGTGCAATGGTCAAGGGGGAGCAAGTCTTTAGGGGGAGGTATCCATCATGGGAAGATGAATGTGTACTTTTTCCTCATGGGAGGAAAACTGGGAGAGTGCCTCTCTTAAGTGATATTGGACTTATCACTGGAAAGATTGTAGGCATGTTTGTTCCTCCAAGGGAGAGATTGTAAGATCTCATTGGGATATGAGACATTCATACCCTTGGAGAGGACCTTTTTGATGTATGTCAAAAAGGGGGATAAGTTACCAATTGGGAAAGTTGGAATTCTCATTGGAATGTGAGAATTACCATTGGGGATAATTGGTAGAGTTGAGTTTGTGATTTTGTCCAAAAAAGGGAGATTATTGGTGCAATCGGCCCGGACTCGAGTTTGACTCGAACTATATTTTGATGTTAGACAAAATGCATGACATGGGATTGTCATGGGAAGCCCAACATGGGTTGGCCACATAAGTCCAATTGTGAAGCCTTGGCGGTCAAAGTCCAAGCATGGGGCTTGGAATGGAAAATCCAAGCATGAGTCTTGGTGTGGGAAGTCTTGAGGACTTGGCAAGTTCACTAGGCTCGGGTTCCTTGAGTCGGTGAAGGATAGCATTGCGAAGTCGTACGCTTGGTGCATCCAAGGGACCGCCGGACGAGGAGCGAATGGAGTGAGGTCCAAGGGAAGCATACTTCGAGGGCAAGAGACGTGAAGGATGGCATTGTGAAGTCGTCCGCTTGGTGAATCCGAGAGACGTCGGCCAAGGGAAGATAGCTTCGATTGGGAACTCCATGAGAGGATGAGGTGGACTTGGCCAAGTGGCTAAGACTGAGTGTCGGATGTTTAAACGTGGTGTGTTGGATTTATCTCATGATCGGATGCTCAAACAACTTGGTGTTTGAGGTTTTACTCGACATCAACCGACTTTGTATAGGTACCAATCGACTGCTTTAGGTCGATTGTGTTGGGTTTCCGGCACCGCGGCATGTGTGTGTTCGATCACGTTTCGTAAACATGAACACAGCGGAAACAATAAAAATAATAAATCTACATTTATTACAACACACACAACACACGCATGCATATTACAACAAGTGTAGACATAACCGTAAATTTAAATTTGCAATAAAAGGAAATTTATCTACGTTATACCTTTCGTATGACGTGTAGCGGGAACGGCATCAATCGGAACGATCCTCGCTAGAATCGTCTCTATCCGTATCCACGCCGAGTTCCTCGGGATGACTTCACTAAGCCATGAGCTTCGTCTTCGTACGGGTTACTAGCCTCGTGTTGAAGACGACGTGATCGAGAGATGATCACGATCTGAATCCAAATTCGGATCCTAATACGAGTTCTCAAAACTCGCTTCTCCGGAGAGGTATTCGTCAACCAATTAACGAGTCCTTCATCCTCCACCTCAGGGGATCATCGGAGATCGAATCCCCGGTAAGTTAGCCGCTGTCGGAGCTCTAACCGTCATCCAAACGACGCTCCGACGAGAGGAGAATAAGCTGTCCAGAAAACTGGACAGCTTTGGTGGAGGTGATAGGCGCCGGCCAACCAAGGGAGATAGAGCTCACCTTGATGCCAAACTTGAAGGAGATCACCGGAGCACTAACCGGCAGCTCGGACACCGGAGAGGGGAAGGAAACAGCCTTACGGATGCCGGTTGCAGGAGCTTTGGGCGGCGGCAATAGGTTGGCGCCGAGAGCTCCAAGGAGGAGGTGGGCGGCAACCTTAGGGCTAGGGGTTTTTGGATTAGGGCTTAATTATCCCTTAAGCCCTCTTTTATAGAGAACTAATTCTCTTAATGGTTATTGGATCATAACCATTAGGCCCGTTAACCCGCTCCATTAAGATAAGTTAAAATAAACCAAACCATGATGGTTTATTTTAAGTTAAAACGAACCGAAACAACTTTTGGTTCATTCGTTTAAAATAAACCAAACCCTTTGGTTTATTCTCCTCCATTGGATTAGAACCAAACCATTTTGGTCCATCCATTATGTCTTCATAAGACACGGCTCATCCACGCTTCCATTGTGCCTGAAAATATTTTCATGCTCGCTCCATGTTTGGTCCAACCAAACATAGTTTCTCTCGGTCTGAGAATCCCATTCTCAAGCTCGTTTTAAATCCTTCGGATTATGCTCGTTGTACGTGTGACCAAATAGGTTCTCGATTTATGTTGGCCATCTATAATTAACCATTAATTATAGAACGATCATGAGTGGCACCTAGTAGTACATCATGATCCCCAATTAACCGAAAAGATCAACGATTGATCCAGAACTATTTCTGAAACCCTTCAGCAGCTCGAATGATTCGTGCCCCATTCCCTTCACTCATCTTATACCCACTTGGTTCAGGACATGGTCTATTGTGTCAGTCCCACTAGGCTGACTACGTCACACCTAGCCCAAGTATCATTTCCTCGTCCTACGGATTCTAGTTACTCCACATGTATCGAAGAGTACCTTACTCTAAACATGTAATGCTTTGGCCAAAGACTTTAGTAACAATCCGATGAGAGGCCATGGGTATACATCTCCTCGCAAGGAGTGGTGAATCCTTTATAGGCTATTCAAACACCTTCGATCACTTCGACTTATACCCAATCATCTCGGGTCCACATCTCCTTAGAGATGTTTGCTTAAGATGTCAAAGCATAAGTCTCCATGATCAAGATGACTTGAATACCGCAAGTCTAAGGAACATCGCACTTAAGCCACGGTAAGAACTTCATTGACATATCTATATATGCAGAGAATCATATGAAGTGTTACGGCTGGTCACTCCAATGAACTAGTTACCATAACTAGCATCCACGATTAACTCTGAACATCACAATGTCTCGAGCTAGTGAGAATCAGCTGCTTGGATACACCAAGGAATATACCTCGTGCTAGTCTTGACAAATTTATGGTGTCCAAATCCATCAATTCATCGACTAGGGATAATTCCAATACATCACAATTACACATGTAGAGATACTCACTAGTTGTGATCCAATCACAAATTCTCTCATGTTGTGAATCGTATCGACGACATTCAGTAAATGAGTTTAAGATCCAATCAAATACATAAAACATGTATACTCAAATAGTGAATCTTCATTTATCATATAAATGGTTTATACATAAGGCGATTGCCTTAGGACATCTCTCATATATTACTAACAGACTCCCACTTGGCCTAATGCCAATCGCTACGGTATCCAATATCATCAGCTCTAACATGACCCTCAAACTTACTTTGAGGTAATGCCTTAGTCAAAGGATCCGCTAAGTTCCTTTCAGTGGGAATTTTCTCGATTTGTATTTCATTCCTACTGATGATCTCTCTGATAAGATGATAGTGGCGAAGCACATGTTTGGATCATTGATGAGACCACATCAAGTTCAGAGATGAACTTCTTGATCCAAACCGCTTCCTTTGCTGCGTCCAAAGCTACAATGTATTCTGCCTTAGTGGCAGAATCCGCTATAGCGTCAAGCTTGGAACCTTTCCAACTTATTGCGCCTCCATTCTAGGTGAATACATACCCAGACTGAGACATGGAATCATCCTTGTCTGTCTAGAGCTGGCATCCGTATACCCACGTATCACGATGTACCCTTCTCCATATATTAGGAACACATCCTTAGTTCTTCTCAAGTACATAAGGATCGTCTTAACAGCCACCCAATAATCCATTCCTGGATCAGACTAGTATCTGCTCGTGACACTCAGAGCATACGATACATCGGGCCTCGTACATAACATAGCATACATGATAGATCCTATTGCGGATGCATAGGGAATCTTACTCATGCAAATCCTCTCGTCTTCTGTGCGCGGACACATAGACTTGAAGGTGTATCCCATGGGTAGGAAACCTTTCTTGGATTGACATGCTAAACCTCTTTGCTTTTTCGGTCTATATATGTAGGCGAAGACCAAGCAACCGTTTCGATCTATCTCTATAGATCTTAATCCCGAGGATGTAGGTTGCTTCTCCCAGGTCTTTCATGGAGAATGTCTTGGATAACCAAACCTTAACTGACTGTAAGACTGAAACATCGTTTCCTATAAGTAATATGTCATCGACATATAATACTAGAAACATGACTGCACTCCCACTAACCTTCTTGTACACACAAGGTTCGTCTGGATTTTGTGAGAAATCAAACTTTTTGATTGTCTCATCAAAACGGATATTCCAGCTCCTGGATGCTTTCTTTAATCCATAAATGGACCATCGCAATTTGCATACCTTGGTTTTATCAACCGATGTGAAACCCTCAGGTTGTATCATATACACATCCTCGAGCAGGTTTCCATTAAGGAAAGCTGTCTTCACATCCATCTGCCATATCTCATAATCATAATGAGCCGCTATGGCCAGGAGCATCCGAATGGATTTAAGCATAGCTACAGGCGAATAGGTTTCGTCATAATCAATGCCTTGTTTTTGACGATATCCTTTCGCCACCAATCTCGCCTTATAGGTAATCACATTACCATCCATGTCGGTTTTCTTCTTGAAAACCCACTTGCACCCTATAGGCTTTATGCCTTCAGGTGGGTCAACCAAGTTCCAAACTTGGTTTTCATACATGGAATCCATTTCCGACTTCATGGCTTCAAGCCACTTATCCCTTTCTGAACTTGTCAGCACTTCTTCATAACTGGTAGGCTCCTCATCATCAATGAGTAACACGTCGTTCGATTCACTTACGAGAAATCTATATCTCTCGGGAATATTGCATGTTCTACCAGATCTACGAAGATGTGGTGTTACAATAGGTCCAGTCGATTGCTCATCACTATGAGTTGTCGGCTGTTGTGCTTCACCAGGTATCTCATCAATGTCTATTTGAGTCTCTCGAGCCTCCTCAAGCTCGACGACACTCCCACTGTTTTCTTGCAAGAGAAACTCTTTCTCTAGAAACACAACATGCCTTGAAACAAACACCTTTTGTTCCACAGGATGATAGAATTGGTAACCCCTTGTTTCCTTAGGGTATCCAATAAATAGACATTTATCAGACTTAGTATCCAATTTGTCTGATACAGTCCGCTTCACATAAGCAGGACAACCCCATATCTTCAAGTAAGATACATGTAGTTTCTTACTATTCCATATCTCATATGGAGTAGTAGAGACTACCTTGGTTGGCATTCTGTTTAACAAGTAAACAGTTGTCTGAAGTACATAGCCCCAAAAGGACTTGGGAAGATTCGCATGATTCATCATTGACCTGACCATGTCCAACAAGGTCCGGTTACGCCTCTCAGATACACCATTATGTTGTGGTGTATATGGCGGAGTCCATTGAGACAATATGTCATTGTCTCTTAGATAATCAAGAAACTCTTGACTTAAGTATTCACCACCTCGATCCGATCGTAGTATTTTAATACTCTTGTCATGTTGTTTCTCTACTTCATTTCTGAATTCTTTGAACCTTTCAAAGGCTTTAGACTTGTGTTTCATCAAGAACACATACCCAAACCGTGAGTGATCATCGGTGAAGGTAATGAAGTAGCTATAGCCTCCTAAAGCTTGAGTTGACATAGGTCCACATACATCAGTATGTATTAGACCTAGTAACTCTCCCACTCGTTCACCTTTTCCAGTAAAAGGTAACTTAGTCATCTTGCCTTTTAAGCATGATTCGCATGTATCGTATAAATCCAATCCAAACAATTCCAAAATTCCACATCGGTGTAATTCGGACATGCGTTTCTTGCTTACATGGCCAAGACGACAATGCCACATATAGGAGTCTAATTGATTATCCTTTCGAGCACGCTTGTTGCTCGCTTCGATATTGAAAACGCCACTGGATACGTCCAACGTATAAATGTCAGTGCTCAAAGTTCCAGGTCCATAAAGAACTCCATTCAAAGTTATGTAACAACAATTGTTACTAAAAGTCAAATGGTACCCATTTCTATTTAAACAAGAAATAGAAATGATGTTCTTTATCAGCGAAGGAACACAAAAGCAATTGTCAGTTCTAAGACAAGTCCACTGAGGAGTTTCAACAAATACGTTCGATGGCGACCACAACCTTTGCTCCATTCCAACACGTAAATTTGACTCCTTGGAGTCTTCTTCTATTCCTTAGCCCATGTATGTCATTACATATATGTGAGCCACACCCGATATCCAATACCCAAGTGTCTAAGGAAATAGAATGACAATCAATAAGAAGATTTACGAAGAAGATGGGGCATCGGATGCCTTCTTCTTCTTCATGGACTCAAGATAAATCTTGCAATTTCTTGCGATGGCCTCCTTGCCATAATGATGGCAAGTGCCCTTTTAGCTAGTTACGCCTTTTTAGCCTTTTTCTTCTTCCCCTTACATTGTTCCTTTGACTCCCTCTTAGAACCTTTCTTGAGGAATCAACTAACAACACCGTCCCTACTCATGCTTCTCGAAGGCTCCACAGTCTTGACATGTTGGCGATACCACGAGATGAACCTCCTTGCATCTCGGAGGTGAAGAGGGCTTGGAGACTTGAACCTTT